>OZ019976.1:25229010-25829010 GCA_963970395.1 Ephialtes manifestator | reverse complement strand
GCAGATACCATGTCGATGCCAAAGAAACTTGAGTCTGAGGCGAATACCACGAGGTCAGAATTTCCCCGAGGTTCCCTTACGAGATTGAAACCCACGCGCGGAAATTGCAATGGGGGTTGGAGCATGCAGAAATGCTGAGGGTTGGTGTGTGCCTCTCTAAGTCGAGCTTCTCTATTGCTGTTGCTTCTGCTTCGGCACAACGCGTTGCACTCCACCTTCAGGGTCTACCCCTGCACTTCACCCTCTGGTACAACGACCGACGGGCTAAATAGAATGTTTACGGTGTGTCATGCCGCACGTATATGTATATTAGGGGGGTACGTGAGCAAGAACCCGCGTTATACGCCAAGTACGTGCGATGCAACGTGCTTGACTATTCGCATAAGCACGCTTCGGCGTCGAGACGCCCTATGTACACTATGACGACGAAGAGGAGGATGAGAGAAACGCGCGAGCAAGCGAGCGAGCGAGCCTAGGGACGATCAAAGCTTCTACGTGGCTGAAAGCTTTGTCCTCTGTGTCTCCGGTGCAAATATGCAAGCACTCGTACATAGAACGTTTGGCTGACTGTCTATCCTTCCCCCTTACTCTTGGTGTACATCAGACGATGCTGTGCTCTAGGTCGTGGTCTCCATCTGCTGTCTATTCGCACGTTATACCTTGAGTGTAACATCAATCTCTAGCTCTATGTACGTGGATACACGTATGTTGGGAGTTCTACTACTTGAAGCAAAGGATCGTTAAGAGGAAGTGTACTTCCCTCGGAAAATAGAGGACAAGAGACTTTGCGTTACAGTCTCGTGATAAAGCTTTGGTCCCATTTGTAGTTTGTATACCAACAGCTTTTGCGTTCTTGTAGTTTGACCTACAAGTTTTGCCCAATCTATAAAAATAAATATATATTTTTAAAGTAAAAAGGAGCTTTTGTTGGTGTTTCCTTAGCCTAGAAATTAGCCAACTTGCGGTGGTGTTATCCAGACTGCAAAATAATAGGTTCAGGTAATTTGGTGACCTGACTCTATATGCATTAGAGCCGCTGTCTGAACTGTCACAAGATATATATGATATGATAAATTTTCTAGAACAAGATATTGGAAATCCGTCAATGTACGCGGGAACTTTTTTTTTTATCGTTACTCAGTAGCTGGAGAGAAGTCTACCGAGTTCACGAAGTTCAGCTGCAAAATTACCCTTCTTTTAGTAATGTCATCTACTCTACTTTTTATGGTTGCTTCAAATAGTATGAAACTGAGACAGAAATTTGTCAGACGGATTTTTTTTAACTATCGTCGAGTCGACGTAGACGTAGCAAATATATTCAGAACGAAATAATTCAATAGGAACGAAGAGGTGTATGGTATATCAATCATAGCGTAAAGACTGCTGTAAAAGGAAGATTTCCTCTCTTATGAGAGAATAGAGAATGAAACGCGAAAGGTCCTTTCACAAAGGAGCTCGATTTCAATACCCTTAGCAAACTCAAGAGAGGATATATTATCCCTTACGTCTAGTGCAAAAATCGAGATGGAACAGGGCAAAACCGAACAGTAAAAACTTGTGGTACGAAGTTAAAAAGGAAGCGCAAAAGTATGAACCCTCCAAGAAACTTCGCCACTTTTTTTACTAGCAAACTCAGCAAAGAAAGCTCTCGTTCCAATTATAATCTTTGAATCTTTCCATTCAATTGTACTTTTTCTCAATTGTGTAAAACATCCCTTAATGCAAAATGAAGATGGGATAGTAAGCAGCTAAAAAGCTTGAGGTACAAAGTTGAAAAGGAAGCTCGAAGAACAACAAACCTCCAATGGACTCTGTCGCTCTTTCACCGGGAAGCTCAAAAGAGCGAAATGTCCTTTCAATTTTAATTTTTTAATATCTCTATTAAATTTAACTTCTTCTCAAGTGTGCAAAGCACCGTTGTAACGGTAATACAAAGCTAAAAAAAATAATTACTGTCTTTTATTGTAACTCCGGTGTAGCATTTCACCTCAATACTTCGTTACACTGTACAAATATTAAATATACTTCTTGAAGTATTCCTTGCTTTATCTACAGTTGAGAATGTCCATGACTCTTGTAGGAAATAGATGGTTCTGCCAGACCTATATTTTCCGAGACGAGTGGTCTAGGAACAGGGTCTTTGGGAAGATCCAATTAGAGTTTAGATATAGATGGGAAATGTCGGTCGCCACGTAACAAGGTGGTTATAGAGACAGCAGACGAAGCATCTGTACAGTACTAGTAGTAGTTTAGCAAGGGTAGTTTGCCAGAAGCCGATGTTACAGACGGACTCAGACAGAATTAATCTGGTCTCCTTAGCCGTATATGTTAACGGGAAGAGCCAGTAACACAACACCGTTGCCTGGTACGTGTTGATTTAGTAATAGGCCACTATGTATCCGGAAATACAGGAATCTGTTCTAGTTCGGTTACCTCCAGGAAAATAGCCGGGTTTGTCATTATTAGAGGTGTATCGGCTTTGTCGTTATTGTATATATTGCCCCGTTAAAAAAAATTATACATCGTGAATAATTAACCTGCAAAAACAAACTAAACAACTAAAATTAATCATCATATACGGCAGGCCTCATGTGAGAGGCAAATTATAAAAAATTAACAACCCTTATTCATATTTTCAAATCGTTAGAACCAACAAAACGTGCGCTTGCGGGCAGCGAAAAGAATATTTTTTTGATCGAATGAAATATGTTATTGATCGAAGCAACAGCTGATCAATCCAAACATTATTCGATTATCATTGCCAAATATTTTGTTCAATCGATAAAATATTCTTTTCGCAGCCACCAACATTCGCAATTTTGACGAGATTTATAGACTTAATGTATGTGCGCTTAGGAATTCAATCCAGCTAATTTAAACCAGTACGAGATCGTTACGAGTTTCATGAGACATCTAAAAGATTAATAAGGAAAAAAAAGGGGATCGAGAATTTAGCGTAACCCACACGGAGAAAACGGGTTAGTTGAGAAAACTAACCTATAAATGCTTGGAACGTTAGATGTAGGTTGGTTGCCATTACCAATCGGTTGTTTGGCACTGTCAATCGGTTAGTTGGCGCCACCAATCGGTTGGTGAGCGTTACCAATCGGTTGGTTGACACCATTCGGTTAGTTGGCGCCACCAATCGGTTGATGAGCGTTACCAATCGGTTGGTTGACATCAATCGGTTAGTTGGCATTACCAATCGGTTGGTTCTGACACGCAATAACTTGCTAATGCCATATTTTACCATGCCTGTCGGTTGGCACGTATCAATTCCATAGTTCCTACAACTACACCCTTTTCTCCGTGCACACAAAAGTATCGAATGGTCAGTCACTCAATAGTACGTATATATTTAAATGTGTACATTGTGGGTAAGCATAAAAGAGAATAAAGATGACGGAGGAACGACAAAGAAGGATCGAAGCGAGGGAGACTTGATTGTACCAGGACAATAACGTCCCGGACGGGTAAAATGACAAAAGGCGGTAGTCCCAGATCTTGATTGTCACAATGATGCTGATTGTGCCAGGTACGTTGTTCGATAATGAATAATTGACAATGGTAGGGATGGAAAACCGAGAGGTGGATGATAAAGCAAACGAATTTCCAGAGAAATGATAGACTCTCATCGTCGACACAATTTATATTTGACTTTCGCAATTGAATTCCATCAAGCTCGGTGTCAGCTCTCGCGCTTCGTGGAAAGACGGTGAGAGTCGAGATTGTCGTCAAGGGATTTAAGTGAACGAGACAGAAAGGAATATCAGCACTCGTAGAAAATAAACACAGTTTTCTGATGCATTAAACCCAGAGAAAGAACGAGAGTAATGAGATTAAAAAAATGGAGAATCCACAGTGATGGTACATTCTTTATCCAGGGAAATTACGTCCCAAGGGTACAGTTTACCGCCACCCACTGCTGCATATACTATATATGTATTGCACGATAAGCTTCGGGTAAGAATATAACCTTGATAGAGTAGATATATCCCTGAGATTGTGATATATAGCGTACTCACGGATAATTCTAGTTACTATGGCCACAAGAGAGTGGACGAGCCACCACTGGGGGGCCACGGGTCGTTAATAAAGTATGCCACTTTGTGGCGGGAATGGCGAAAGACCCGGAGAAGGAAAGATGGAGTCTCTCATACGCCGGAGGAGAATGGGAAAGTAAAAGAAAGAGCGGAATACAGAAGAACGGAAATAGTAGAAGTGAGAGGATTTCTAAGTGCGAGTGAGTGAGAAAGACCTATAGAAAGCTCGTGGAACCTTAATTGCGGTTCGACGGGCCAAATTCGTCGTGGCGCTCCCATAAATTGGTGGTCTTTAAACTCTGTACGAGAAAGAGCGAGACTCCAGCGTCTCGGGGGTGGATTCTGGTCCCCGAGGATCTAGCTGTGGGTCTCATCCTGGTCCAGCCATTCGTCTCAGTGCTGCGGCTGGTTCGTTTTCCGTCGTTCTCAGTCTCTCCAGGAAACCGAAGAAATATCGTAGGTTAGAGCGAGCGACGCGCACAATGCTTCGCCTCGACCACTCTTAACGTAGAGTATAGGCAGCAGCTATCCTATGCCCGGGCTTTTCGTCTTCTGATATCTCGCAAATCACTCCCGACGTAAACGTGCACAACCATCCCATTGCCCACAGTTGCCGGATAAACCTGGTGATCCCTCTTAATTCCACTACCACCGAGACGAGAGAATATCCCGTTCGGTGATATATAAAGGGTGAATAAAGGTGATCCAAGCACATGTGGTTAGTAAAATGATTTGGACCGGTAATACACGTAATTACAGTATTACGGTTAATGTTCAGGATTTTGAAAACATTTATCTGATGATAGAATTGATATTTATTATTTGTCATGAATTGTCAGTAGCTTTTGGAAAAGATGTTACATTTTTTTTAAATTATTTTCTCAGAAGGGTTTTACGGACGTTTTATTTTTAACCAGATGAGGTCATGTATGTCATACACTGAAAAACGTATGAAAGATCATAATCTTCAAGTTTTTCGGCGTTTGTTTACTGAAGAATGTCATTGTCGTTAATTGGGTACATTTATAACTACTCTATTAATTTCTTCCCTAAAAAACAAATCTACATACATTTCCATGCATTTCAACTTTTCATCCATTTCCTCTCATTTGCAAACATAGGCAAATATCGGTTTACATTATGATCGTTTCATAATTTATGGAGTAAATAAAGAAACACAGTGGGTAAGTTTTTTAGTAAAACAAAAATGATACAGTCATTGCACACAATGAATACAAATTTCTTAATGCATAATATACGATCTAATTTATATGCAAGCACAAAGTAGATGAAAAACCGGATAATATATCACATTGTAAATGTCAACTGTGGTCTCGCAGACGTAGTATATGACCATGGAGTCCATGATGATTAATCCCTTTGATGAACGAATGTAGTGCAGCAAAATACAGCATAGAGCAGCGTGTGTATGGGAGTTGGGATAACAGTGCGATAGTGTCATCAGATACGGCCGATATCAGATGTATTAGGTGTATTATTGGGATGCCGCGATGAATAATCGAATAATCTGTGCTTCCTGTACTCGTGAACCTGGGATAAGCCCAGGGTATGCGCTACTGTGATGATCCCGAAACCTAACGATGGCTCTGTCGAGCATAGATATCTGTATTGGAAGCGACGTGGGAGAAGTGGAGAGGATAAGCTCGCCTGTTCGGCTACCGTAATCAGAGTTCTATATCTACATATACTACATATATATATACAGTATAGTAGGAATCGTAGATTGATTACGATCGAAATCACCAGTAGAGGCGGTGGCTTCGTGTGATTCTAACGGGATTCCCTTGATGTCCTAGTCAATCAGAACCAACTGTACCCGGGAGAATGTGAATACGTGACATGATCAGTAAAATCCGGAGACATGTCCATATCGTACTGGCACCATTATAGACTAATGATTTAGAGACATCATTAGGACAAACCTCGAAACATACTTTCTAAAAACTTCACATGACTCTTCTGTCGATGCTGCATTTAATAGCAATGTCTTCCTGCCTGATAAGAAAGGTACAACCATATATGGTGAAACATTAACCAAGGCGTATGCAAATTGCCCGCCTATACTATAAATTATCCTAGCAACTCGAACCATGTAGGTTCTATCCCGATAACTTACCACGAGCTGAGTTCGGGTCGTGTCAAATCGTAAATGCATTGAATGTCGATTAGCGGTAGTTTCACGCTGGGCAAACAGTTTTGTCGGAGCAGCAAATATTTTTACTGATACAGTGGCAGTTGGCGTCATTTATTAGACAAGAAAAAATATTTATTAGCGTAATAAAATGTTTTGTTTGCCTAGCTAAAAAAAAATGCTTATTTACCCTAGTAAATGATGTCACTAAATTAGTAATAGATTTGTAATCGTTTTTACAGTGTATCGACCTTTCAAAATTTGTAAAATTGAAATATTCCCTAAGTATATTACAATTTAACAACGTACAGACTTTCAAAGGTCGTTTGATTTTTAGAAATAAGCATATTAGCATATTACGTCTCTCAAGGAGAAAAACAATAGTGTCAGAAATGGAGGTTTATATCAATAGCGTTGCAAATTGTCGAATATGTATCAATAGTGCATGAATTTAATATAGCCACAGTATTTATAGAGAGTGCGGTAGGTATGATAGTACAATTAATGTTTGATCGAAATCTTCCGGAGTTGATGACCCATCTCCAGTCATCATCAGTCATTGATCAAACCAGCACTGCCAACGGGACAGTGGGTGAAGGAAAACCTTTAAATCCCTCTAAATAACGACAGCCCGTTTATATTGCAAGTCACTCTATTTTCGATTATAAACTATACTACCCATAAAGGATATGACGACAATATCAATTACACTGCTAGATGTATTTCTGAGAAATAGGATTCCGCAATACGATAGGAATATTACTGTCGATATTGACAGTAATGTTACTATGAGTACAACAGGTATAGGGAATATTCGAGTAAAAATTTATTTAAAATACTTTTTAATCTGAATAATTATCAATAATTGCTAACCAAGATCGATAATACGAAATTAGAATTAATTATTAAATATGCACTATGAGTAATAACTATCGATTCATTTTTAGTTCATTTATTTATGTATACATTAAGATTTCCCACCTATTATAAAATGAATTAGGGTAGACGTACCATTTGTGGCCACTGCACCATTAGTGGCCACACAAAAAATGTATATATTAATTCATCATTACTTCAATCTATTCAAATTACTAAATAAGATTATTCTGCATGAATCAAAGCAACTTCTGCTTTGAAAATGCAATGCTTAAAATACCGAATTGTTTAATACATTATATTTAAAGCCGTTTGCACCATTTGTGGCTGTTCGCTCTCGCGGATGGCGTGTGGAGCCAACGCGGATTGTAAGTCCGAATCTCGAATTAGGTTGAAGCGTACTCCCACGTAATTAATTAAAATGACGCAGGTATTTATTTTATATAACAAAACAAACACTTATTTATTTCAGAAGAAAATTATATACAAACATATACTGTTATTATTATGAGAATTGAATACAGAGTTGAATCGAAAAAAAATGTTAACTTAATAGTGTCAAGACAAGAATCTGTGTAGCTATGAACTGACAGTCAGACTCTCGGAGTGTCCATTCTGTCTGAGAAGCTGAAGACGACTGACTTCTCGGAAAAGTCACAACAGAAATTATGATAAGTTTAGAGTGGGGGTAACGTCGCTAGTATCAACTAGTGTCGACGTCTCGATGTATATAGTTATAAAAAAATTACGACAATCAAAGAAGAACTGCTGCTTCACTTTTACGACAAATTTCATCTTGATCGCTGGAACTATACTTGAGTTATAGGCCATTTAATTTTCGAAGCAGGAAACACACACACAGACACAACGATATTTTTTTTCTGGGCCATTTTTGAAAATGTCTGGTATCAATTTAATTGAGTATTTTGAAATGTAAATCTCGAAAAAAGAAAAATGTCATGATAACTCTTCTTCCTCTATGAGATAACAAGAAAAGTAGCGTTTAATCGCAAGCTATGTTTCGCAATGATGATAGCGCAGACAGGAAACTCTAAACGATGTCGAGGTAGCTACAGGCTGGACCCCTATTTGGAATTCGTTAAACCGAATTAGGGTCAACTGCCACCTTCGCGGTGATCACCCCAGCAAATCGCTGCGCAAACCAGTTTAGGAGCATGTATGTTTGAATGAGTTGTACTATCTATATTCGCCAAATGCAAAAGTCAATCCCGTATAAATAATAATATTTGTTTATTCCCATTTTCATTGCTTATTCATTTGGCTACATTATTTATATTTTCGGAGTTATGCAACTGTTTATTCTGAACGTTTAATCGGGCAAAAGAGCGAGCATATTATTCGGAATTGTAATCGTGCTTTAATACAAATTAATGCATGCTGCATGAAGGTGCTGTGATTAAGATAAAAATGACGTTATCCCGTTTTCGTGCAGTACAGGTATGTTGGTTGGATTATATTCTAACGCGCATTGTAATTGCCAGAATTCTGGCATAAAACCAGAATGTTACCATCAACCTTGATTATGCTGTCAATTTGATAGCATTATCGATTCAATGTGTCACGATTAAATATCCCAGACATCGAGACCAATTTGTTAAAAATAAAGCTTTATATAGTAATACCGTTTAAAAACTGCCCCATATTTCTTAAATTCCATTGCTGATGTTAACTTCCTGAAATAAATTCACTGGACATATTTAATCGTCTAATCCTACGAAATCGACTTCCCGTCAATTACTTCTCCTATGATATTGCAATTTTGATTCATATTTGGTTTGGCTCTATTTATACATTGACGATCTGATTTTAGTATACTATTTTTATGTATACCTATATGATGACATATTGTTGATTATCCTCTTGCAACAGCGTCACCAAGATTCGCAAAATTGTACAACAATGGAAAATCGGATGGAGTGCGGAGAGGCTCGTTAAACTTGGTGAGCACGTGATGGCGGGCGTGGTGACGCACTCACGTTTCAAATGGACACTAATATAACGAGGGCTGTTGCGGGCTGAGCAAGCAGTTCGTTACCGGTGCGTAACGAATGTAATCACGACTGCTTGTTCCTCTTGCTTTGTTTTTTCAAGCATTGCACTTGTTTCACTGTTTCTGGCTAGCTTCATACCCCAGCAGAAATTTGGAGCGTTGCGACAGGCGTGAATCTGGCGCTGGTAAGGACCTAGCCTGGGCCAGGGCCTGATTTGTGCCTGATGTAATGCTAAAAATGTTTGCTCGGGTAGTTTCGCGTCAACAGATTTCAACCGATTTTTCGCATAACACTGCATTTAATGATAAAACAACCCAGAGAAATCGTAGAATTCTGTGGTTCACTATAAAAGCTCGTTATGTTGATTGCATTTGATTGTATGAACTATTGTTCTTAACAATTATCGTGATAAGTCAATTTCTACAAGCCCCGGTCCCCCAAAATGCATCCAATTCGTGTCCAGTTCGAGAGGTCACCTGTGATGCAGAATCGCAATTCGCTAATCCACTATATTGTGCTTTGCGGACCGAGCAACACAGAACACTAGGCATTCCGCGAACGCAGGTGAATTAATGAAACCGGATATCCGTCTGCAGGGACTCGGCAAACCAGAATTGTGCCTGGTTCTCGACAACTACGGTAAAGTACCAAAACAGTGTCCGGAATTTAGTATTTTGTGTAAAACAGTTTAACCGCCGATTTTGAGTGAATTATTTCGTTGATATTATGGTGTTAATTACCTCTGACAGCGGAAGTACAGACAGATTAAAAAGCCAGTGTATGTCCATTACTCTCGACGAGCGAGATATTAGAATGATAAATTCAAGGTTTGTATGAATGCATTAATTACAATGCAATTGAATTTAACTACATATTAGATGCAGCGTAATTGTAAACAAGGGCTGAACGAGATTCTGAAATTCATTAGAGGACACCAGAACTTTATAATTCTCTAATTCTTTGGAAATATTTTAGTTTCGCGACAGATGCCTACACATAAATTTATATACGTAATATCTCTCTATATTAAAAAAAGATTTTGCCGCCGCCGCCGTGCACAAGACGGTAGTTTAGTCAATCGGCTAAAGTGACGGAGCGGCTAAGGTCATGGAGTGGCTAAGGTCATGGAGTGGCTAAGGTCACAAAGTGGCTAAGGTCACGGAGTGGCTAAGGTCACGGAGTGGCTAAGGTCACGGAGTGGCTAAGGTTACGTAGTGGCTAAGGTCATGGAGTGGCTAACGGCACGGAGTGGCTAAGGTCGCAGAGTGGCTAAGGTCACGGAGTGGCTAAGGTCACGGAGTGGCTAAAGTCACGGAGTGACTAACGTGACGGAGTGGCTAGGGTCACGGAGTGGCTAACCTCATCGGGTTGGTGAAATTTCCAGCGTGAAGATTATCCTCTACTAGTTGAATTGTAAATACGTTTACCACAGTTCCGTGGGAGAAATCGCTTATATCAACCTTTTTATAAATTACATCAGCCTCTAGCGAAAAAAATATATCAGTAACTCGTCCCAAGGGTAGATAAGAGGTATCCCAGAAATGTGAAAAGCGTTTGGGAAAAGGTTTAAGCCGCGTAGTGTACAATAGACACTGAGGGAAACGAATTCGCAAGCTGAATGTGATTGTAGTCGTCGCCATATCGCATCGCGGATAGACCGAGCGAGAGATATCGAGAACATGAAGAACACACCATCCCTTTGGAAAAGCCCCTAACGCGCACCGGATGCAAGCGGGCTCGAGGCCGCAGAAACTATTTTCCGATAACGACCGACACTTGCCTGGCGGGGTACATTTGTTCCGGGCTCGCGCCCTGATTGCGCTCTCATCCCCTTCTCCTTTTCTCTCTTTCTCTCTTTCTCTCTCGCAATCCCTTCTCATGCGCGGCGGCAAACGAATACCCTCCTATCCCACCCGTCCGTGTGAGCCCCGGATGCATATTTTACACCGCTGACAGATTTATTGCCGACACAGTTACCCGGCCGTACCAGCTTCTTCCGTTACATTATTTCTATTTCTCCGCTTCTATCTATCCACCCTTTCATATCCGCCGCGTCTGTGTCCCAGACGCAGATACGCTGTCACTACTCGTATCTCCCTCAGGGATGAAACTTGACAGGACGAATCGGAAAAGGATCCTCCACAGATTCCGACAACTTATAACTAAAGTCCAATACTGTTTTTCCGACTGTTTTTAAGATTAAAAATATAGTTACGGTATCAAAGTTTAGTGCTTTATTTTTATGGTTAAAGTTCATGAAACATTGCGACAGTGATGGTTTATTTTTCTGGAGACAATCAAATGAATATGAAACACTTTTACCTTGCGGTCGTATTTGATTTCTTTCACTGTCAGGTCCAAATGTTTTTGTACTATAGTGAGATGATATCGAATGCCGAACATGAATAAAGCTTCCCGTCTGGTATCGCTGCTGTACACTGAGAATATTGCTTGGTTGAACTTACTAATTTGGTTAAAAATGTTATCAAGAAAAATTTGGTAGGCCCAACTGAGTTACTTTGTAGTGTTACCAAATCCTTGGTTATGTTAGCCAATAACTTGATTGTGCCTACCAAGTTTTCTTGGTAACATGTTTAACCAAGTTTTGGTAGTTATAACCAATATACTTTTCTGAGTGTATAGCTCAGAAGATCGCCGGAAATTGGGTAGCAAGATGTTGCTGTGCATATTAAAGGTATCCTGAACGGTCAAATTTGCTACATCTTCCGAGCCAACATCTTATTTCCACGGAAACTCGCGTATACGATTCATGTCCATTCCTTGATCATGATCGCGATACCAACCGCAAGGATATCCATGTGACCGAAGGGTCAGCCGAGCGCAGAGCTACAGTCGGATCCACTTCGAACGTGAGACGGTATAGGATAGTTGGCAAAAGAAAAATGACACCACGTAGGAGCTGGCAACGAGCCGATCGTGCAGTTGCCAGGCAGGCATAGCCACATTACTGGGTATGTCCTTTGGAATCGAAGGCTCAATAACCAATGAGTCGCAATGACCGACGTCCAATATCGACGCTTAAGAAAGGACATAATGAAACCAATTTTTCGTAGATGGTAGACTTGTCGTATTGAAGATTACATTGACGTCTAGAATTTCAGTACAGTTGATCATGCGCCAAAGCTTTACGGCTAAAAAATATTTGTTGCGTAATTAAGTTACTCAAAATTGGCCGTAACGTTTTATAAATTGATTATCGCAACCACTTAAAAAATAATTAGCTGTGATAAGTTACAAGTAACTTTAAGTTTCAACCCATAGTTATGATTCAATTAGGTTACATTGCATTTGTCGTTGGTAAGTTTGTGATACATAATCTACCAACGAAGCTTGATTTTTGCAGCCAATTTGTTTTTGCATTAATAATTGCGTCGAATTACGAGAGAATGAACATCATCGATTCATTGTCTTAACTCTCGTTTTGGGTGTGCCAACTTCTTCTTTTTTCTTCGTGTGTATTAAATTCAAAACTATAACTGCACTGCAGTCTCGGTCTTCTCTTATTCAACAGAGCTTACTTAACCCAACTTCTCTGAATTCATTGAAGTGTTCACTGAGCGTATTAAGTAAGCTTCAAAGCCTCCGCGTTTCATGGCCGCGATAGAAAGTTTGATGACTGAAAAGGCGATTAATTAGTCTCACTTCCGTGTGTAATTCTGACTTATCAGGAAAATAGCACTTGCTTATACAAAGGATATACACACTCAATAATTTTCCGAGATAGCGAGACTAGCGAAAATTCACATCTGCTTTTCGCTGCACGAGTCTATACAACGATGGTATATTATCGGATAATAGTAATTTTACACATTTTCCCGTTGGCATACAGGCAATAGCCGATGAGCAAATATTATCGAAGCTTGCAATACGCCTGATCAGTTCGCGGAAAGTCGAGTGTTCAAACAAAGCGTAAGCCAGGAATATTAATAGGCAAATTAATGTAATTAATTGATGAACGGTCGCGACGGGCCACATCTGCGCAACTGTACAAGCTGCACCGGCGCGGAACGCGATAGTGAGGGAGAGAATATGTTTTACCAGTCACAAGCCTCCTATACGTTATGTATGATCAAGCGGGGACTCTGGTTAAGGGCAAACACGTTAATTTCCGCAAACGTGCATAGTGTGTTTGGAGACCTCAGGGCACGGATCCGTGTCGCGGTTTACGTTGGTACGAAAATGTTGCGATGAGATATACGATATATATGCGGACGGAAATCGCAATCCTCTATGGATTGTCATGTGTGGTTACGATCAATTTTTTACGTGTGAAATCAACTTCTCCTTCTCAAGTCTGCTCAATCACATTCGTATTATTAATAAATATACGTCGTCCCCACAAATAAATTTCGCACAATTCCATTTGCACGTTGTGTCCTGGACATTTTTTTCCAAAGTTTCAGCAAGAGCAAGTAAACATGTACAAAATGGTATGCATTCTTATCCAGTCGGTGGGTTATGTTTTTGTACTCATTGTGTCATTGAAATTCAGTGCCCTGCAAGCAAAACGTCGTACGAACGCGTGCGACACCCGGTGAAAAATTCATCTCGTCGTCACCTCAAACAATTACGATGAACGCTCAGGCAATTAGGGAGAGAGTGGAAAATTGCATTGCGCGTGTACCGCGTGCGCAAATGCAATTAGCGAGAACTATTTAGCTCTCTCGTTGAATGCTGGAATGAAACGCAAACAAGCGAGCATGAGTGCTGGCTGTGCGGTTCTGTTAGTTGCAGTGGTCTCTGCAGGGCGCCACTTTTTCGTATATCGGCGCGACCAACAGTTTACGCCGTTTCAGAGAATTAATGCGGCTGCGTCGGATTCGCGAGAGGCTTCGCATACGATAATCAAGGATGTATTGACAACCATGACAAATTTCATTTTTACCCTTTATCTCTGTTTTTTGCAGTAGGCTGTCGCTATATTTATGCGTAAAAGCCTGATTCTGCTTCACTAGATGTGAGCACCCACTCCCCATCGGTAGTCATTTAAATGCTTTATCGCTGGCACAGCCGGAATATTCGACGGTGTGGGACGACATTTATTTCCTTCGATTGCAGCTGGATAGCCATAAAATTATTCAACGTCAACGTGCGCCTGCAAAATTTATGCCGAGCCCGCACCTTGGGAAAGTGCTGAATGGACGCAATGAAGCGGGAATTTGAAGAATGAAGGGGATTTTTCTCTTATACGACAAACCGAATCAACGCCAGTGTCTCTAAACAAAGAGTGGAACCCATAGAGTATAGAAAATACCGGACATTCCTATTTCTATCTCGTGTTGATTCTAGCTTAAATTTCGATATTCCATTTTCAGCCCACGTTCGTCTTTCACTATAGTTTGCTACTCGAATTAGACAAAGATGCAGGAAAATTTGTCTACTTGAAGTCGCTTTCATGCGCCTAGCGCTGACAAAAAAAGGATGCAAAGTAGAACTTTGCACATTGTTTCCTCATTACTTTTCATTTTTCACAAAACTTCCTTATATAGTTTGTTGAGATTTGACGTGAGTTAGAGCAAAACGTAAATTTTTCGAAAAATTCCATAAAAACCGAAACATTTTACAGATTTCGCCCAAATTCAATACCAAGGTCGCGCTGCCCCGCTCAAATTCGTATCAATACGATAACTAAAAATTTATTCGAGCTAGAGCATTTACGTACATTTTTCAAAATTTCAACAATCTCATAAAAATGGAATGCGTCAAGCGATTTTTATAAAATATATACCAATTGAAGATTAGAAGCAAAAAAAAAATAATAACGTAGCTATGATAATTCTAATCAATCTTAATGGATAACTATTCTCTGAAATCGCTGATAATTTATGAACAAATTGTGATTCTTAAGAACGATGGAAATAATTTGCGAAAAACATCAGAATTCTGAATGGGGCACTCAATTGTGTGTAGGAGTCCTTATGGTTGTGTACTCTGGAGAAACAAATCTCGTATTCAAGAGTAGTTTGAGCGTAGGCTGAGTTCGAGAGTTGCGGTCCGTAGTTCGACAACCAAATAAGAGCTTCTCAAGTCTCTGAAGTTCCGTACTACAGAAGAGTAGTTTTTTCCATCGCTCTAGTGTTTTTCCTCTCTCTTTTTATCTTCCGCACTCTTCTCACTGGTGACCAAAAGTACTCAAGCTACGTATTACAGTTGTACCGTAGTTGGAAGTCCCACAGTATAATCCGAAATTACTTCGCAACGGGGCAAAACTCACCCTGGGAAGTTTACCCGTAGTCGATATTACAGCCAGATGGGGATAGCAATGGCTTGAAAAGTTTCAAAAGGCCACGGCATAGTTAAAAAAAGCCGACTCCGGCTTCAAGGACTTTTTTCTATTTTTAATATTTCAAATAGTATTTTGCCACAGCTTATCTGGTTGAACCAAAAGACAGCATATACTAGTCAGCAACACGTGGGATATTCTGCCTCTTGGTTCGTCGGGCCTTTGACCATTTGTTCCACCTTCAATTTTCACATGGAGGAAAACATCCGGGATGTTTTTCTGGGAAAATGTAAACGTTGCTGTGCAATAACGTATCTTCGCTTTTTTCCTCACCCAAAACGTACGACATGATCATAACCGCATGTATGTCCAGGTGACCGAATGGTTGGCTTCAGTTTTCCTTTGTTTTCAGTACTTTTGACTGACTGTTGAGAAAAAATTAAAAACTATCTTCCGTCGTAAGTGACGAAAGTTTATTTATTTACAATATAAAAAAATTATAGATTTCATGTTTCGTAATTAAATGCAAGGGTCGAATATCCTATGCTATATCTTTGCGTGGCATGCACGCAATAAGCATGCACGGAAAAAAAATGCTTGATTAGAACAACCAAGCGCTTGGTTGTTCGCCAGCCGATTTCTTGGTTAGACCAATCAGATTGTTGGTTACGCCAACCAAGTTATTGGTTGTATTACAATGCCCTTGGTGGCGTTGACCAATAACTTGGTTGGTCTAACCAATTAATCCGCTAGCGTATATATAACCAAGCATTTTTTTCCATATGGACTAGGTCATGACGACGTCAACACGCGAGATA
Organism: Ephialtes manifestator; assembly: GCA_963970395.1. Classification (NCBI taxonomy): domain Eukaryota; kingdom Metazoa; phylum Arthropoda; class Insecta; order Hymenoptera; family Ichneumonidae; genus Ephialtes; species Ephialtes manifestator. The sequence continues at coordinate 25,812,865 of OZ019976.1, read as the reverse complement.
CTCTGCCTCTTGGTCCGGCGGGTCTTTGACCATTTCTCCCGCCTTCAACTTTTGCATTGAGAAAAACGTTCGTGGATGCTCTCCTAGAAAAATCTAAACGTTGTTGTGTACCAACATATCTCCTCTCCTTTGCTCGACCGAAAGGTACGATACGGCCAACTCCTCTAGAGGTAGATAGACTAGATCAGTGAGTGAATCGAAAGCCCAGGACAGATCAGTAAAAGTACCAAGCTTTGGAGACCAGCGCGTACTCGGTATCGAGGGACCGTTTATCAATCAGGTTGAGTAAATATTTGCGAGAGAACATCTCGTTCCGGGTAGTGTCCGTGCGCCCCATGAGCGGTTGGAGCTTTTCTGAGCGAGTGTATACATATTTCCTGCTCGTTTCGTGCTGCACCATCGTTGTAGGTCTGAACCCCACAACTTCTGTCTTAGGAAAACCGCGTCACCGACAACATAGTTAATCATGGTTACATCCGCCGCTACGGTAGTTTTGTATTAACGGTGAATGTGGACACAGAGTATAAGTACCGCTTATATATTATGCCTTGAATCGTTGTGAAAACAAATTTTTACCTTTAACATCCTCCGCAGATTACCTATTCTTTTCTTCAACATCGCATTGGATAAAAGTGTTTCGTTTCTACGACAATAGACAGTCCCTCGCGAGTGGCCATAATTTTTCTGCAATATCCTTCCTGCCATACATCCCGACATATACTGCGGCAGGATTCCCGGTGCGATTACAGTCGTAACGACCGTCGTACATCTATTGGGGTGAATGGGCGTATTTCTCTCATTCTCGCTGTTTCCCCGAGACATACTATCGATTTAGTTCTTCCGAGATAAACCATGCGCGGCGTCCCGGAATTGTGGAGATAAAACATATTAACAGTATCACACGAATTCGATAACGCGAGGAACATAAGTAAAAGACAGCGACTCGAGCACCGTGGGACAATTTGTCATGAGTATGGATGGTGCGTGTCGCTACTGCTGGGTACGTGAAAACAAATGCCCGGCCGTCACTTCGTGCTTGAATTATACACGGCTGTAATGTCGAGCCGATTTCTCTCTCTTCTTCCTGCAAGTGGATCGCACTGCTGCTTCTCGCTCTCCGCAGATACTGTAATATTCATGATAAATGAGCGAACACACCCGGCGCCTGTACAAAACGCCTGTACCAATACATGGGTAGCTTTATGTACGATGTTGTATGCTGCAAAACATTCCCACGCGGTAGTCGAACGCGATTTGTAGCTGTAACAGCCATGCGTCACAAGGAAGACACGATGAGCCGGTTTGACTTGGATATTCGACGTTTGTTCAATCCCAGAACTTTTGGGTACAAAAAACACCAGAGTGCTATAACAGACGGATACCCTACAGAGGGGAGGTTGCACAGCCGAAGAAACGAACTAAAAGACGAGCCATATAAAACTAGTAAAAAGGAAAGACCAGAGACGAGTGGTGGGGGAAGGAGAAAGGGGTGGTGGGCAGAGGGGGGAAAACCAAACGACAATAGCAGTGACACCGAAGTAATACGGACAATCTTCCTGCCGCTTCGAATCGGAACTATTATATTGTTCCCAAAAGACCGAGACGAGCATGAGCGGAGGGTTTCCACCGTAGAAAGAACGACAAAAAGTCACTTCCGTTGGTCGATCGCTTATACGTGACAGGTGTCTTGATAAAGTTCGTTTAACGTCTTCGAAAGTGACCACCAATGGCTTTTGATGTCTCTCTGATTCCCTGCTCGATCCAAGCTTACATAGTGCGGGAAATCCAGTCTCGGCAAAACTTCATTCCTCACCTCTATTGCTCCCGATAGGGAACGTCGGGTGAGATATATATCAGTGGATTTCCGCATCGATGACGTACATTGAACTTGAATGGGATCGGCCGACAATGATAGAACTGCGGATGGAAAATCCAATCGAAACTAGGCGCGAATTGTTATTCCTCCGTTATCGGTAGGCCGTATGTCACGTACTCCGAGCTAACCGTACGCGGAACAGGATTGAAGGCATGGAGCCAGCACGTACGATCTACGATACCATGCAAAAACAGAGGGGCGATAAACTATCACGTAAACAAGCTGACGACATCGATCCCAGTATCCCTTATGGGCGTATTACGAAGCGTTGTCGCTTGGATACATAGCGATGCTAACATGGCGTTATTATTCTCTTTACCAACTGTAATGCTATTGCACTTGTATGCATTCCATCGTGAGCCTCTTGGCCGTAATCAGGATTCACGCATTATGCTGTCTGGAAAGAAAGAGCCTAGAACAAATAGAAGTAGTACCACTGGATGATCACAAAGGAAAAGAGTTGACTCTTTCCCAGGAGATTCGGATAGAATCAGGGTTAAGGTAGATAGGTAGGTCTTCAACGAATACATAAACATTGCAAAGCGTTGACGTTTGGGTACAAAGCGATTCTAACATGACATTATTATTCTTTCTATCGAATATAATGGTATTGCACTTGTATGCATTCTATCACGAGCCTATCGGCCGTCAACAGGATTCAAGAATTTTGTTGTCTGGAAAGAATTGACCTGGAACTAACAGAAGTCGTACCACCGAATGAGCACAAAGAAAAAGACTTGATTTTTACCCAGGGGATCCAGATGGGACCAGGAGAACATACGAGGAAGTAGTATGTTAATGTAGGTCGGTAAGTCTTCACTGTCAAAAACGTATACCCCTTGCAAGCAAGAGGATGATGCTCCGTTGCAAGCGACGAGTTAATATTTGAGCGCAACCCCCACGAGTACACTGCATAAAGCTGGTAAAGTGCGCAACGGAGATGAAGATGAGAAACACGACAGACGAACAACAACGGTTGGATGGCTAACCAGTGTCGTACGCTTGGATGACTTTGACTAAAGAGGTCTATTCTGATCCTAACACTCGAGCCGTCTAAACCAACAGACTGCAAACACTGTTGTGTTGACGAGATCAATGTCTCTTCTCGTATAAATATGGAGGAATTTTATTAAGACACCGCCATACAAATAGCATGCTGTCATGAAAACCTCCGTTATCTTCCTCAGTTTTCCTAATGAGTAAAAATGCCCAGTTCTAGAATCTTTCCAAGTTCAGAACGCGTTTAAATTGAATGTAATGCAGCAAAATTATTTATAGTCTAGAGGAGTTGAAATACGACAAGGAATTAAAGTTTTCACAGAAGTTGACATTTTTATTCGGATCCCTTTATCAGCATCATGCTTTATAAGCTTCCAAGTTGAATGACTACGTCGCACTTGGATCATGATTCATAATCGAATTTGGGTTGTAATCAACGTAACTCTTGGCCAAAGGCCAAGATATTCAGGTGTCCCACTTGCTCTATTGCCTGTTGCAATCAAACTTAATTACTTTCAATGAATAATGTTCACCAAGCTGTGCTACGTATCCAGAAAATATACAAAGTGGGAATCAGTGACTGGCAAAAGTTCTCGTGCCGGTGCCGAAGAAAACGACTGGTCGAACGCGCCGCACCTCGGGACCTTTTCCACTGCCACTGAACCGGTACTATTGAAAGTTTCTCGAGCAGGTGATCGCGCGCGCCTTGCCGAGAAATCTTACGGGGTGAAACTATTAGCCCCGTCGATACCGACGAGTCGCTCGAGTGCCGTTTCTCGAGACGGAAAAGTCCGCTCAGTCGGAAATAAGAAAATCGTTGGTAGGGCCAACGAGGTAATAGCAGATCGCGGCACCAGTGAAAACGCGAATCACCGGTATAGAGAAGTCGCAGTAGACACCGGCTGTGTGCACGCTTCGATGCGCGATTCGATGCTCCGGGAAAATTGGAAAGCTTCAAAACCTCGCTCACGAACACCGACAACTCTACCCGCTATTGTATGCGTATCGCCCCGCGAATTCCCGTTGGTTCTATGGAAATTCTAGCAGTAACCGAGGAAAATGAAAATGAGCCCTTGCCACGAACGAATACATTGGTTCGGTGGAGCGTACGTACTTCTGCTATGCCTTCAGGCGATTCGACTCTGGGATTGGCTAGGATGTAACTTATAGCAATCTACCTATAGTATTACCTCAATCTATTCGTATGTATTTTGTGTCCATAGACTGTATCGTTTTCTCGAATTCGTTAGGCTCATTCTTCTTCCGTTCCCCCCATAAAATGAAATTGTTTGAGAATGAAAGACCGCCTTCACTCCCCTGAGTGTCCCCAAATGAAACGATTTGTAACCGATTGTTCGAAGGACGATTTTTTTAGCAGAATGAGAAACGTCGTATCGTGCGCAGAAATATATTCGGTCTCTTTACTCAGCCCCCGGCAACTCGAAACACGAGAGGAGCAAGAAAAACAAGAGTCGCAAATATTGTTCTCCTCAGGGATGAAAATCATCGGTTTACTCAGGATCATCCTCCTTATACGACAGGACATTTCGCAAAGTTTGGGGCTTTTTTCACTCTCACGGGTTTTCACAAGAATATGGAGACCTTCCACCCTCACCGAGTCGATAACAGTGGGGCGCATCGACTAGCAGAGTAAAGAGCTTTGCGATCGCAGGGACACGACCGCGATAAATCAACGAATGGCAAAGCGCCAGGTATCAAGCCACCGGAGAAATGTCGCACCCTCTGCACGTTGGATACCACCGCAGCCCGAGGAAGAGGATGTATACATAGACTACAGTACAGAACAAGAGGGAGAACCTTCGGCACGTTGCTATCGTATATAGCAGTTGATCTACTTAGGCTATCAAGAGGGTCTCGGCGCCAAGTACTACAAGATATTTAAATGGATTAAAATGTTTTATTTATATTTAAACCACGCATGAAAAAATTGGACCCTGATCTTTCAGCAATCAAGACAATTGCAACTGCTAGTGGTTCATAAGATTAAAAAAATTTCTAACGATATGTGCCTGATTTTGTAATTTTACATTTTACGTTTTAAATCTGTCTGGTGGATTTAAAAAAAAATCATATAATGGTAAAAATTTTCTCTGTTATACGATCCATCTGAATTTGATTCGTGCGTTCAATAGTCGATTTCACTAACTGCAAATATTAACTGAACTACCTGAACCCGTGAAGTCCACGTTGGAATAACAGAGGCAAATAGCATTCATGGATCCGCAATTACACGAAAATGTTTCAATGCTAGAAAGTCGGATATTAAAATACGGAAATGACAATGTCACGAGACAATGATACTACGGGGTGGGGGGGACACACGGAATATATGATTCGCACGCGCGTCACGTTTATTCATTTTCCATAGTCATTAATTTTAACGAGGGGCAAGATCACGGGACCGTAAATTCAATCAGTGCCCGATGATACTATGGGCGTATCGAGAATATACCTGGGGGTTGAAAGGGATGAGGGAAAGCGGGATCGATAACATCGTTGGTAATTGCAGAGAAGCCTCTGTGGTGCATCCGTCATTTTGTGCATTAACGTCGTCGAACGCGTATTGCGTAGGTGCTGCTACATGAGTAACATATTGGTGAATGGGGAGAAAGGGGATGGACAGAAAGGGAGTAGAATACGAACGCATGCGGAGTTTGCCTAAGGCGAGCAATGCGAATGGCATAATTCAGTGAAATCATCAACGAAATTGAGTAAGAACCTCCTTTCAAGTTTCCATTCAGATGTAACCCACATTTTCGTTGGTACAAGCGAAAATTCAATCGGAAATTGTTGAGTGCTTCATGGTTATAAACTCTCATCAGGAATGCTTCAACCTGGGACAGAGTAATTCAAAAGCCAGCGACAGAATTGAGTAATTGCAAGAATGAAAAAGTCTTTGAGATTTATTCGATTATTCCGTCGCTTGTCAAATAAAATACCGTCAAGTACGTATACAATTCCGTTAAAATCGTCATTGTTTAATCATGAATAGGTTCCGAGAGCGAAACCCTCGAACGGATTCAACAAAATCGTTCTCCTCGCGAACCAATTATGGTTTATGAATTCACTTTTACATTTTGCTGAGCCAGAGATTATGTCCAAGTTTTGCCAAGGTGAAAAACATATTCCGAAACTGTTAACGCGAATGGAATGAAGGTACATCTGTGTATATGGTCTGTGGTTGTCTGTGCGTATTGCTTTCCACTTCCAAGTACTTCGGAAGTCCGTAGCAGCTTAGTTCGCGAAGTAACGGCAGTCAGAAATCCAAAGTCGCAACTATTTTGCAGTGTTCCGACGATGAAGTGTAGAAGGCGAAGCAAAGCCACATTTCGACAAGATCTCGAAGAGGAAGAGAGAGAGAGAGAGATAAACAACTCTCCTCCACAGGACGTTTACTAAGGACTCGACGAAGCGGACTTTCGTAATTCACTTCCTAAGGAGTGGCGAATTGGGATGGGTGGGTCGGAGCCCTCGGTGCATCGAGGTAAACCTCGTCTCTCGGGTATTTGCTAAATTATCCGCAGCAGGCCGAAAGTTTTGGCCGGCTGACGAGCGAGCTAGTTGGCGCATAGTTTCAAGAGGAGGTTCGAGAGTGAGACGGCGGCATAGTGTGATGGCGGTTGTACGATGGTGCCGGAGCGTAGAGAGTCTCTTCCTCTTCTGGGGCGCAGCGCCAGCGAAAGAAATTCCACGAATGACGCTGGGGTGCGCCAGACCTACCAGCCACCACGAAACGCAGCGAAAGTGGATAAGGAGGAGGTTCAACGGGGGATTCGTGCACGAGAACTTTGTGAAGTGTCGTCCTTTTTTATCCATTGTTTCCTCTTCTCTTCTCGCCACCAGTAGAACCAGACAGGAACTGTCGACGGTCTTCCATCCTCATTTCGGATTAAAAGAATCCAAAATGCTGTCACACTCGCTATCAAATGAAAATGAGCGTGAAGGACTCACGTGACGCGTTGAAAAATAGAGAGCCAAGTCTGCCACGAACGTAAACTAGGGATGAGTCACTCCGGACTTACCTGCGAACACAAATGAAAAAAACATAACGGATTAATTACATCTGTCGGAGTGAAAACTAATTGGTCGTTCAGCTCATAGAACGAAGTGGGTAGAACCTCCGCAAATAGAATATTATTTGCAAGGAACGAGGGACCCTGTAATAATTTTTTTTCTTCATTCACGCACGGAGGGAACAGAGGGTCTTTACGGGCTAAATGGAAAAAACGAAGGCTAGAATGTTTGTGTGGGCAGAGTGGCAAGAGGGTCGTCTGGACAAGAGGTCATAGTCCCTAAGGACTCACCGAATAGCCCGAGGGTCGGCCACCCTTTGAAAAGCTCGGGCGACATAGCTGCACGTAAACCCCGTTGCTCTCGACTCGACCGACCAACGTCATTGATGAAGTCCTTGCCTCGCATAACTTGCGAAATTTTCCGTTGCATCTTTCGCGTATTTACATAACTCAAACATTGATTTCAAGAGAGGAAAGGTGACAATTCGTTGAACAAGTTAACAAAAATAGGATTCCTTATTAGGAGAATAAAAATATTCCTGTCTGGACATTCTCCACGTTCAAAATACGAATGATAGGCTGAGGAAAATAGAGGAAAATTGATCCCGACCTGCTCAGTCAGCCGATCCACGGAATCTGCAGGCACGTTGCCCGTTGGGGATTCGTCGAGAAACCCCCTGGCAAGTCCGTCGAAGTTCAAAGTACCCATATCCCCGCCGGGGGCCATACGGAAAAACAAACAGAACTGGATAGACTAGGTGGACATAGGTAAGAGTGAGAAAGAATAGCGGGTGGTATTGGGGGAGAAGCAGCAGTCAGACACGTGGAAAGAATATCGGTGGTGGCATGCGGTAGTTGAGGCAGAGAGGAAGAGTGAGATAGAGGCTAAGAAAAATTGGAACTCTGCCAGTGTTATCGAAATAAATGTTTATGCAGTAGCGCGCACAGTCGGGAAAACGACTATCGACGTTGAGTAAATAGGCTATGAGCGTGTAGAGCCTACTGGACTCGCAAGAACGAAGGATATAGTAGTAAAACGTGTACATACGCCATTGGTATATACCTTGAGTTTATACAGAATTCTTAATGCACGTTAGCCGCTTTAGTTAGACGAATCGACGGTCTCGTGTTATACGACATTAGCTTCTCTATAGCTTCAATCAGCTTTGTCGGTGGCCTAAATGTAAATTTATGAAGAAACGGAAATAATCCGTCTGGCGTGACGAGTTTCCGGCTGTTCGACGGAATAATACCCTAGTCAACTTTTATTTGCTACTTGTGTTTTCCTGCCAACGAGTAGACCGCTCGGATTGCTCGGACATTATGGGTCGTAGAAGAAAGAAAACAAGGTGTTCAAAGTAGAAATGAACTTGTGATGTCTCATGCCGAAGTGCCGAGACATGCGCCGTTCCGATCGTGAAATCCTAGAGAACAAGAGAGAAACCCCAACGGCGAAGGGTGGGCAATTCTGGTAGAGCGAGCGGGAAAATGAACGGGCGATCAGTAGCTGCGATAAATTTAATAACTTTATAGAAACGTGTCGCTACATAACGACTTATCGGGCTTTGCATATCAACTGTGCTCCGCTTGTGCTGTTCACTCGCTCACTCGCGCGAGCATGTTGACACGAAAGAGGGATATAAAACCAGGCGCCGCCGCTGGTGCTGCTGCTACTGCTGGTGTTGGTGGTGGTGGTGCCGCGGAGTTTATAGGCGGGTTGGCCACAGCCGGTCGTTTCGCTCGAAATCATAAATCAGGAGAATCGCTGCGGTGCACACACGACTTGACTTTGGTGGTCCGTCGACGTGTACCAACGTTTACGTTGTGTTATACCGTCCGATTTACCTAACTTGTGTGAGTTCTGGAACCTGAGGATTTAACGTATTACACTTCTGAGGCTTTCCATCCACCTCTATACACCTGCGGACAAGCCGCATGTGAGAAACAGGGCTTCGACCCAATACAGGCAATGTGTACCCCATCGTGTACAGTTCCAGACTAACAATACTTATATGCGCGGGAATTGTACGCTCCTACTTGAATATGTAGGAACCTTTGTAGGGAACGCCTCTTCTCTAGTCGCTGTCAGAGTTTTCTTATGCGGTCGATACAATTACGGGTCTTACGTCCTCTCTAGTTCTCGATTATACGGCATACTTGGTATATACATGTTGGAAACTAATAGCATTATTCTCAACATCTGTTAGGGTGCGTATGGGTAGAGTTGTAACTGTCCTATTACTTTCCAACTTATCGTATAGGGTGTATTCCAGCTGAACTTAGCTCACTTTTTGGACGATATATTTTTCTGAATTTATTTTGCTTACCCTCGATGAGCTGATAAAATGTCAATAGTTTTAATTGGTCATTAGTATGAAACCAGATGAAGGTATATAACCAATACCACTTTTGAGTCTATCATCGCATCTCTGTTTCTCTAATTGTTATTCCATGAACCTAATTGGTAGGAAAGAGTCGCAAGGATGCCAATAGCTAGTGATTAGTCTTCTCTCAAAGAGCAAACACTGTACCGCGGTTCGTCCTCAGGAAACCTCCAAAAGCACGTCCGCAGAAAGTGCAGGAGGGACGGTCGAGCACTTGTAGTACGTGGAGCACGTATACGGACAAAAGCCGAAAGCAGAGAGGGTCGGGCGAGCAAAGCTTAACTCTGCTACTTCTCTCTCAGTCTCCCTTATCCTCTGGTCATCCCCATCTTCGTTCGCATCATTCTCGTGGTGGTCTCCCCTCGCTTTTGTCGTCCGCCCTGGAACGATCCCATAAAATCGCCAATAGCGATCCCTCTCCTCCTGCGTGATTTCCGTTCTGATCTACACTGCACTCCACAGAGTCAGGTAACCAGAATCAGGAGCACCAGAAGGATAGATTCCTCGACGACGTTTGATCACGAAGCCAAGATTCTTTTTTTCTTCTACTGCTGCAAGAAAAAAGCGATAGAGCGGCAATCGCGTTTCAGCCGATCACGTTTCTCCGGGAATCACGTCCATCGTCCGTTTAGGTTGAACAGAGAGGATGGCTCATTGCTACTTTATAAGTACGAAGGGATTCTTCGAAGTCACGATCGGAACCCACTAAAACCCCGTAGGGATTTTCGAACTGCTTTCCATCGACAATAATCCTTCGGAGAAAAGTTCGGTACGGAACAATCGGTTGAACTGAGAAAGTTGCTTTCATATTATAAACAAATAACCATGGTCAATGTAATATAATTACAATGTACTACAAACGATAAATAAAATTTTGTACGTTGATTATCCATTATTATCCGTCTTTCTCAAAATTATCCCTACGAGAAACTATGTTGATTAATTTTGGCTTCCTGGCTTAATGAAATTTTTAGAAGGATGAGCAAGCAATTTGCTGTCCTCTCTTCAGTTTTCAATAATGAGTTTCATAACTTTTCAACCCCAAATTAAATTTTCGTAACCACTAATTAATAGTTTGCTTCTTCAAAGTTAAACGAATTTATCGATACCGACTATATTGAATACAGATCTATCCATATTAGTTAATTTTTATAGAAATATGCAAATAAAAAAATCAACAAAAAATTGCATTCTTATTATTTTTAACTTTTTACAAATGTACCTCTCTGAGAAAATATGTTCATCAACTTTGGCCAAATACAATTCCAGTTATGATTAAAAGTACCTGGTCTTATGAAGAATTATTTAGCAAAATATCTTAAATTTTACAAAAGTTAGACCATTCACCTACTTTTTTGAAAAAATTCGAAAAGCTATAAGATCTAAATTTCCGTATACATTTTCTCAACCAAATGCAAAAGTCGAAGACGGCCTGCTGCTTCACTACTGCGCCAAACTTTAGCTTAACCGATTAAGCGATTTTTGAGTTTACATGTAATTGAAATTTTGAAGCCTTCCACACACACATACACAAATGAATACGAACATTTTTGCTGACCCACTTTTCTCGATGTTTTGGACCATTCTGAGTACCCTGATATGAAAATTTCGAATAAAAATCATGAAAACAAAGCTATGAGGACGCAAATTTTTTTTTTAAATCCGATTCTAGTAATTCACCATGTGAAATGTGTCTGCTTTTCTCCCTCACAAAATACAACAAAAGCTTACCCAAACACCATATGGACATCGCAGTCTATATCGGTACGAGCGCGGTTTATACGTGCCGGTCGAATATCAAAAATTCAGAAGCGACCCCACTGCTCTCGTCGCTCTTGCGTTCTCGTAAACCAGAAGCTCTGCGCTAACGCAAAAGCGATTTCCACTAGGGTGAGTACACCGAGAGGAATAGCGTACGTGGGCCCGGACACCCGCCGCGCAATGATTGCACCCCCGACGACGAGAGCGTAATAACTTCATCGGTATCGCGTGACACGTATATAGCCCTGGTGCGCCCACGTTTATGAACCTACGTGCACGTCCCGTATATATATCCGTACATGTCTCTTATCGGTATTCTATCCGCGCATAACATCGACCTGCTGAGAAATATATGCGAAGCCCTCTTGCATATTTTTCGCGTTTGGGTCTCGAGACTGGACTTTCGGGATGCTTGTAATAGCGGTTCAACTCTCAAAGCTATTTCGATCTCCAATGCGGAATTTTTCCCTGTCTTTTTTATTGTTTTTTTTTTTCTCTCTCTGATAGATCGAAATTTTTATGCGTTCATATCGGCGGGATGAGTTAATATCGGAGTGGAGAGAATGAAAGCTTGAAAGTCCCCGTTCATCGGGTTTCCGTGGCCCTGCCGCAGAGTGGATCGATTATTTAAAAATTCCCTCGACGGCGTTAGCCTGGCCGTACGCGCGCATAGACCGGACACATCCAATTTCCCGCACTATAGGATGCGGAACCCCGTAGATTCTCAGAGGGAGAGAGGTCGTTGTGGGAAGATAGACAAAGAGTGAAAGAGAGAAAAGCAATGAGGAAGAGAAGCTAAAAAAGAAACGAGAATGCGAGATTATCCGGCGAGCAGTGCCTTTGACAGCCAATCGGGGGGAGTAGAGATTAATGCGAGCCGCGAAATAACTCTCGCTCGAGCCCTTGGCGAACTCTCTCCACACGTTGTACATGCCTAGACGAACGATTTCCGAGCCACTTCCTTCTCTTCCACTCTTTGAATTCTTTTCATGGGAATCTCGTCGCGCGAATAATTAGAGGCATTTCATTGCATCGATAATTCACCGAGTACGATATTCGTGCAACGGTTATTGGAAACTTTTAATCAAATACGTGATTAGCTATTGATTGATTGGCTATTCAATTATGTGCATCATTGATGAGATTCTGATCTACGAGATTCTAGAAAATTAACCAGGTTACGTTAACTATACCAAATTGTGCAGCTTTATTTATGAGCTAAATTATGAAGTTAGCCTCCTTTTCTCTATTAGATAACTTCATTTTTATTTTAAAATTTTGGACGTTTTGCAGCGATGTTTGTAGGATCCACAGGAAACGCAATATTATAGAAAACGAATATTCAAGCAGTAACAATATTAGGTAACTTTGTATAAATACCGATTTTTTTTACTGTGATTTTTCTCAAAATTCTACTTTCGTACCTATAAGGACTTATTTCGTACCGAGCGATCTCGCGATTATTTTTTAATCCACTGGAGGCGTAAATTCCAGTGCGCGTATGAACGACGTTACCACAAAGTACGTTGCAGGGTAAATTAGTAAACTACAACTGGTTTCGCGTGATTAGAATAAATGATTGATGCAAGAATGTAGTTTAACAACGGAACAATATTTTACATTCACGATAATATATACAAGTGTTTGTAGTGTGCGCGGGGAGAGAGATTCTCCCGATGTTGACTCGGCAACGTTTGACTGATGACTGATTGTAGCAAAAATATAAAAATGCAACTTTCACGCTCTTCATCCCTTCCTTAGCGGGAGGAAAGACGTATTTCAGCTTGTAACGCGTATCCTTATTGGCTAGTTAATACCCCTAAAAAATGAGTAGGAATCTTTGGTTTTCCCAACGGACGCTTTCACCCCCTCAGGTAAGAACGGGGTTGATGATGCGCTTGGTTCGCGGAAAAACGCTTGACGGTACTGCTACAATAAAACATTTGGTGACCAAATGTATTCACGCTGCTGCCAAACTTTTTATGAGTACCTCTGTAGAGGCATTGGAAACATAGAAAAATATATATGTAACATATACGTTAAATATATGGCGCCAAAAAGTTATATATACTGCATATATTCTGCATATATGTGTGCAAAAATATATTCAAAATATATGGGATATATGTAAAATATATTTCATATACGTTTAGCGCCAAAAAGTTCTATACGTCGAATATATCGTGCATATATTTCTATTTCCATGTGGGTGGAAAGACCCTTTGAGGATACGCGTGTACCTGCATGTTCATGTTTTTATTTTTTAAATATCTTTTTTACATTATGTACTGTGTGCGTGTGATTTTGTACGTGTAAATGTTTTTCTTAATTAATAATTGTTTGTGTGTCGTATGTTAATATTAAACGTCTCAGTCGACGTTCCAGTACTGGAATTTGAAGTAAAATTAAAGTTGCCACAATGGAGGAAATAATAATCAATACAATTATTTAGCATAATAAATAAACAATTTTGTAGTTTGCAATTGCAAAGTTAATATTGCATTACAAGTTCATAAAAAATGTAATTTTTTACCTTGAATTTGGCTTCTGGAGTTTATTCCTTATCAGATATAAATAGTTTTGAAAAAATGTAACTCTTAAATGCCTGAAAAAAAAACTTGGAAAAATTCACAGAAAATACTTTGAAGCAGCATTAAACTTTGGTTATTCATGAGAACAAGTGGAGAGGTTCAGGTAAATGTCGCTGTGCGGCCTCATGTATATTTTAGAAAGTTGTTTGTTTGTCCCAGACAAACTCTGGACGACATGACAGACTCTAGGGATTCCATTAAGTCCCTGAAGATATCCCACAATCTTGGGGATTCACCAGAATGACCATCGCAAGCTTTACCACAGAAAAAGTCGGCAATGAACATATAGTCGACAGTTATAACCACTGACCTACCCCTGAAAAATCAGAATAACAAGAAACAACAAACAAAAAATGTAGGGCTTACGGGTCGAAAAGTTCCGACTGCTGGCTAACTTCTCTAACCATCGAGCTACGTTCAACCGTTTGCCATACTTTCTTAAAATTGTACTCATATTATAAATATTCTATGATAAATTACATAGCCTATGTTGATAATATAGACGGCAAGTGTTTATATACACTATTGAAAATATTTAGTGTAAATTTTCATTACGCGTAAAGGAAGCTCTTTGATTGATACTTTTTTTGATATTGGTATATTAAATTTGATATGTAAGTGAGATGTAAAATTCTAATACTGTCTAAATCCTATGAAAATTAGAAAATTAAATATAAAAATTTGTACTTTTACTAAATTTGTGTATTAAATTTAATATATGAGCCGATGAATTAAATGTTCCGGTAATGTAAACATATGCAAATATTTTCAACAATGTATATAATAACGCTGTCACAAATGCTAATTCGATATTCACATCCTCCTCTAAAAAAAAAATTACTGTCCTACCATATCAACGGTTATAAAGATCGAATAAAATTTTCAGCGCTCGTTCTAATGATTAGTTGAATTATTAAGTATGGATTTCGTTTATTAAACAAATATTATGTGCAACACCCGCAATTACTAATTTGGAAGATTCAAGGTAATTTTTTCAACAGTTTGAAAAAATATGAAAAATATGTGGTTAATTTTACAGTGCACATGGTTCTCTGAGAAGACAACAATGTTTTTATTCTCACCGCAATAATAAATTATGTAACCAGCAACGGAATTATGGTACACGTAACTATTTGTATAGTAGAACTCACTATATTCTGTATCTCGACTGGAAATTTTGGAGCGTTACATCAGGCGTGAATCTGGAGCTGTTAAGGCCCTGTTGGGGCCTTCTCATCGCCCAGTCAGGGCCTGATTGGTGTCTGATGTAATGGTAAAATTTCTGCGTGGGTTGCCATACCATGATTTTTTTTTTCAGTGTAGATTATTGCTAATCATTGATGAGATACCGCAAAGGGCTGAATATATGGCATATCAAATATACGTGTATTCTAACGACTATCTTTTCATAAAAAGCCATGGCATCTCCTTTTCTGACTAAAATTTCGTTTCAACCTTAACACGTAATATGCAAATAGGTGTGAAACTCGTTTACACCATGCATTTCATTCGCCAAGAGCAAACATATTTATACACAGTAGGAACAGCA
Source organism: Ephialtes manifestator (assembly GCA_963970395.1). Lineage (NCBI taxonomy): Eukaryota > Metazoa > Arthropoda > Insecta > Hymenoptera > Ichneumonidae > Ephialtes > Ephialtes manifestator. Next base: position 25,797,671 of record OZ019976.1, on the reverse strand, counting down.
GCAGACATCGCAAACGAGTTCTTCGGGAGCTCTTGGGGTGGCCGTCTGCAGCACGAACGGAAAACTTTCATTCGGTATTGCGTACGTGCGGTGCATGCACGTTGGAGCGTCAATGTCCTAAATACCAACACACACCCATGCACTACCAGCATTGTTACTAATGCATACCATGCTGCAACTATTACAGTGCGCAAAATGTAAATATGGCGACAAGTGCGAGCTAAAATCGTTCAGCACTTTGCTCTCCGATACGAGAATTTCGAGGAGGACAAGAAAATATATTAGTTTCGAAAATCCAACCTCTTGGTAAAAAATGCCAACTCGCTACTTCCACCACCTGTCAGACGAACACGTCGACGACGCTTCTCGATATTGGCGTACATTCGCACTTATTTTTTCCTTTTTCTCACATCCTGATATACGTATGTAGATATCTTACACGATATCTCGTCTGGCTTTCCTGGTTGCTACAATCTCAAATAAAATTCGCCGTATGGATGTCTTGCATCAGCCATCTCACCACTTGATATCCGCAAACCTGTATGATATCTCCATATCGGTCTTCCTCAGCGAAGCATTCTCGCATTTCGACGAGAAGTGTTGCACTCGATTGTGCGGAGAGAACAAGATTGTCGTCGACTCCTTCCAAACGAAACCAACAGCCGGAGGGCTCGAAGCCAGAGTGTGACGAAGACGCGAATGCAGCAACTGTGTGAGGGGATATCATTCGGAGGTGGGATATTAAGGGACGTCGGGCTCCAAGGGGATCTCGTGAACCGCGTGACACTCTCTGGGACATGTCACTCGATACTGAGGCTAAGCTCGAGACAGCCAGTAGCATGTTACACCGGCTTCAACAACGATAGAATTACACAAGGCTAGTGCCGTGCACTAGGAGAGCTTTTAGCTTCGCCAAGCACCTCGTGGTGCAATAATACGACCTCTCCCGGTCCTCAGTCCAGCTCCTGCTACCTCAAGTTTCTAACGTCCATCTGGGCTTTTATTATGGTAGAACTATTACTATCATCCACTGCACTCAGCTATATGATTCTCAAAGTGCTGGTTATTGTCGTTCTCGAGTAACTTCCGTACAACTACATATTATGACAGGTGGTTTTTGGATATAATTATGTTTTCCACAGACGCTTAAGGGGAGGGAGTCAGGTCAAAAAAATTGATTTTGGAAATTCAATATCATCCAAATCCTATTGCATATAAAAATGCCCAACGCATTACATTGTTGATACTCGATTAAAGGATTTTTTACTATCGTCTGACTTGCATATGCTTTTAAATATTGTCTCAAGCAAAGATCTTAGGTTTTCCATTCTGCGCATGATTCAGATCAAACTACTAGGCAGATTGGAATGGTTGACGTCTCATTTTCTTGTTCATGAACAGATACACCGGCTAAATGGAGCAAATGTTAATAAAATGTAATATTTTTTAAGTAACATAATTATTAATAAATTTTATGCTATTTTCTAAATCAGTGATTAACTTTGCTTTCAGAATGAAAAAAAATAGCTTGCTCCATTTAACCGGTGGATCTTTTCATGAAGAAGAAAATGAGATGTCAATGATTTCAATCTGCCTAGTAGTTTGATCGGAGTCATGTGCAGCATGGAAAACCTAAGAACTTTGCTTAAGATAATATTGGAAAGCATATGCAAGTCAGATGACTGTAAATATTCTTTCATCGAGCACCAACAATATAGTGCATTGGGTATTTTTTTATATGCAATTGGATTTGGATGATATTGAATTTCCAAAATGAATTTTTTTGACATGACTCCCTCTCCTTAAGTTTGTTATGACAAGAATTTGGGCAATTTGCATTGAGAGGAAACTTGAAAAACATTACGTTATTAGAGAAACTAAGATCTCATATTTTGAATAATAACAATAATGATAATAATGTGACATTTTAAAAAATAAATTAATGAAAAAAAGGTTAACGAACTATGTAATTTTTTATGAATTCGCTGATTTTGGTAAATAAATGGGATTCGATAAACAATTCTTTTAAGAACTACGATATTCCCATTCTGGTGAATTTTTTCGCTTTTAACAGAAAAATATTTAAAATACGAGTCAATTCAATAATTTTACAACATTTTAATCTGATATCTACTTAAGTAATACAGATTATTTTCAAAGATAAAAATGTACTCCATATATTTCAGCAATAAAGTTTTACGTTTTGGACAACTTTTATAATAAAGAGGTGTATATGAATAACAGTAAATTCGACAGTTGCAGAAACGATCTCATTTCATCGCAAACTCGTTGGAAATATTTAAAAATATTTGGGAGAAATTCAATTAGCAACAGTTGTGACGGGTGTTTCTACTCTAATGGATTTCCACCATAATGTCGATGTAGAAAATTTATTCGTGGGAGGCCATATACATCAAATGGTTCCTCACGATGAGGAAATGTAGCAGCGGTTGCAGTGAAAGCAAAGTGCATCTAACCGCAAAATGCATAGCTGTATATTTCCGAAATCGAATGAAATATCCGTCGGGTCGATCAGCGTATGTGTAAGTATTAGTGGGTTGAAGTTCCGATTACTAAATGTCCACTAAATGTTGCTAATACGAGCGAAAGTGACGAATATGTACCAGCAGCGCCCGGAATCAATTCTGAGAAGCTTTTTTTTCTAAAGAATAAATTTTATTTAATAGTAGTATCGTTATCGCATAGAAAAATATTTTCCCTGATAATGCGACCTTCAACTTCATAGATAGTTTTCATATATCGAAGTATTTTGGTATTTTATATTCGTCACTTTTAGCCTAAAAGTCTGGTGGAAGTTCATTTTAAAAATGTATTAGGGTAGAAGCACCGTTTGTGGCCATCTTAGTACCGTATTAACTTGATCCATTTTTGGCCATACCTATTGCATGTAAATGACGATGATGGCCACAAATGGTGCAAACGGCTTTGAACATAATGTATTAAACAATTGGGTATTTTAAGCATTGCATTTTCAAAGCAAAAGTTGCTATTTTTTATGTAGAATAATCTTCTTTAGTAATTTGAATAGATGGAAGTAATGATGAATTAATATATACTTTTTTGTGTGGCCTCTAATGGTGCAGTGGCTACAAATGGTACGTCTACCCTAATGTTTTTTTTAATAGGGATCGCCAAAAATTAGGGCACTAAAAAAAATGTATCTACTGTTGGCTCGACTATGCAGATATTTTCCTGAGATAATAAGAATACTTTTACGGTCATTACAGCAGTAAATAATGGTCTGAATAAATACATAATAACTCAAATAACTATTTGTGTGACACAAATGATTACATTCTAACTGTTATTGTATCCATTAATTTTTCTCACTGTGGTAACAATAAGGCAATAAAACGCGTCGTTCAGTGCGTGAGCTGCCGGACATAAAAGATATACGTCGTATATCGATTCTTCCAGGTTGCTTCTTTTACCTTGATGTTATTGTCATGTGCCATCGTTGCTATATTCTTTATACTTGGTTGTGCACCTTCGACCTACCGATCTGCCAAGAATAGTTAGAGCGGCACACCCACGCGAGAAAACGACAAACACCCGATGGGATATGATACAAAACGACAGAGAAAAATACGTAAGAAAGAAGTGAGCTTGAGAAAAAAAATTGCGATAAAGGAGAAAGACGCTCTGTAGATAAGAGAAGAACGGGGAGAAAAATCTCTTTCTTCGGTTAGACGCTGCTGTACATTCCACCTACGAATATACATAGCATTATCGCAAAAGGGAATCTCTAAAACATGGTAAACTGAACACCGAATGATCTCCGTCTGACAATGTAGACGATATGAAAAAGAGAAGCACGCCTGAATGAAAGATAGTTAACTGACATTTTGAAAAATGAATATTCCACACAATTTGCAGTTTTACACCTACTCATTCCGTTTTTCTTTGTGAATTTTCTATTTATTGCTGTTTTATATCTCTACTATTAGAAAAAGTTTTAACAGTCCGTCCAATTATTCCATCGGGAGTTATCTATTTTTCTTTTTTACGAAATTATTTTCATTTTATACCTCAACTATTACAATTACATTTATCGTTAATAAAAGAATATACTTCGTTAACAGAACGCGATATTTTCATATTAATAAAACGGATTTCAGTAGCTTTTTTTTTAACGTTCTATACTAAATAATCTCTCTCCGCTTCGGACAATGAAAGCATCTTCGTAATAATGCTGATAATATAGCGCAGTAAAAATTATACGTCTCATATTTCCAAGCTTCGGTCAACGAGGATTGTTTTTTTTTTTTTAACGTGAGTGAAATATACACTTTGAAGAGATTCGCGGAATAGAAATGAAGAGAGTGATTGAGGGATATGTATATACTGCGTTATCGAAATTCAACAGGGATGCTGGAAAGAGTTACAGTTGGAGTGGAGAGCTGAGTAGAAAAACGAGTTGTGGTCGTTGGTGCGTGGGAAAATGTGGAACATGGACCAGCGGTAATAAATAACGATCGGGAAGCTCTTCGGTGGCCAATACCATATATGTAATATACGACAGCGTAGAGCCATACATGGAGAAATACGAAATACATAAAATAGTTTACTACGGGCATATATACACCGGAGTGGAGGAAACGCAGATGCAAAGAGTAGAAATGCGAAGTGGTACGTATGCTAATTGTGCGAATGGGCTTCCGTTCCAACAGACGAACCCGCGGGAACTGCCATTTGTTTCATAATTTTGGTCCCGTTTCCTGAAGCCCGAGTACAGCAGTGAATAGTTATTTCGTACAAAATTGAATTACTCCGAATCTCGGATTGGTTTATTACGCTAATGTGAGCAACACACTAACCCGTCATAGCAAAAATGTAACGCATTCGTAATACCACTTCCGCGCATAACGCAACCAACCGGTCATGTAACTTCACCCAACGAACTCGAGAAAATTCTCTATAGTGCCTCGTGGTGGCAAATGCCATATATAGAAAGAGCTGAGTGAAGATGAAATGCATTAGTGTGACTCCAGACATACGTATGCATATGCATAAGAGGAATCCCACCATCCATTTCCCTACTGGTCTCTCTGTGACTTTATGCATGGTGATGGTGTTAGCAGAGACGACATACACGTTCCTCTGACTTTTTGCAAATCAAGATGTACATATATTCCATCCGCTTTCGAGTGCTAATTCTATTAAGTTTCGTAACGAAATCAAACGGAATATATAATTCTCTTGAAAAAATATTTCACGTGGGAATCATTAAAGCACAACAATTTTTTTCACGTTTTCCTATAGAATTTCTGTGTTACTGAGAGAAATTTTTTCACTTTCGTAATTAGCGGACCATTTCAATTAGACAGGCTTTTACAATATAATAAAAGAGACTTTTTTTACCTTTATTCCCTGTATGTATCAAAATAAATTATTTGGGTGATAATGGGGTTCAAACCTGCAACCATGCACTGAGAAAAAATTTCATTGATTCAATAAATCTATTGTTTGCGGGCTGTCAAAAATAAACGTTATCAACTTAATTTGAATTCTAATACCTCCAATTCCATGCGAGGTCGAAACAATAACTCTAAAATAAGCAAAATAATATTTTATTATTTCAATGTTAAATGGGATTGAACGAATAAGAACAAGAGTTAATTCAAAAATACTTCCTTTTGCACGGAGAAAAATCATTTGCTAGCATAGTGACAGCAAACTTTATTTGTTGGCCTAGAAAATGTATTTGCTGGCCTAACAAATAATTTTGCTGGCCTAGCAAATCTTTTTGCTGGTCTAGCAAATTTTTTGACAAGCTTAGCAAATTTTTTGACAATCGTAGCAAATAATTTTTGTTAGTCTAAGAAATAAGGCTTTGCTGTCACTACATAAGCAACTGATTTGTTGATGCAACAAAAGTTTTCTCTCCGTGTGGCAGCCCGCAATAGAATTTTTTTTCAGTGTGGAATTAATAATCGAACTTGAAAAATTTCTTGTCGAATCGTATATATATAAATTAGCCGTCTGTATTAATTCCTTAATAAGGTACTCAGTCTCAATAGTATTATGATGTAACAATTTTTTTGAAAATTCATTGCAAAAATAAAACTATAGTAAAAAAAAATAAATTATTCATCTTAACAGTTGTAAAATCATTGTATTTGACTGACATGGTAATTCCTAACAGATTCTGCTCTCCATGTAAGTATGATCGTCATAACCTACAAGATCACAGAAAAATCTCGTAGTCTCACTAGTTAAGTCAGCATTTGAGCTCCTGGTGCGACTCAGACACTAAAGCTGAGCTGGCCTATAGCTTTAACGATCCCCAAAGCTGTATTATCACGGAAACAGTAGGATTTCCGTATTACGTCGAGAGCTGCCACCTACTCGCAGGGTTTATCGCATGAAGGCAATGCGGTGGGTGCAACGACGGTCTCTACCAACGCTTTGCTATGCCGCAGCAGGCAGTGGACACGATCCGGTATAGTCAGACAGAACTCTCGCTCATCACGTCTGGAATCCAACACGACTGTTTTGGTCGCCAGAACTGCACGCTCTGCATCAGTCGTAATCGATCTAAACAACGAGATTATCTCACTAATTGACATACGGCAAAGCGGAATGGTCATCCCTCATAGTGGAAGGGTCGAAGGGAAGGGTTGAAAAGGGAAGCTTAATAACTACTTGTCGCATAGGTAGTGCGAAACGACGCACGTCACGCTCCCGTCCGGTGAAATGCACCAGCCTCGTTTCTGGTTGTCGCACTTTATACTGGCAGTAATCCGTTCACCGGACGCTTCCGTGCTTCGTCCACCGAGGATAATTTGCGGTTTCATTGCAGAGATCGAAGGGCGTAGGCATCCCACGTGTGATGGTTTTGTACAACTCGATCAATACGACTGAATATGCGACGATATACTCTACAACATAGCGAATAGTTAATTGATTTTTGGTAATAATTATACTCGAACGTCAGTTTCTAGTTATAATTATTCGTGAGAGAGATACACTCTCTGGATGCGAATATATTGTTTGCAGAAGCGTGGAGATCCGAAATTCGCTTTGATAGTGTCTTTCGTTGTCAAATTATGGGAAGACTCGAATATATATATATATCTTATTACACCAGTGTGCGGCGATTTGTTTAGTTCCTTGTAATTAATGTTTCCCATTCTGGTGATACATAATATGGCTGTGGTGTTATTAATCCGTAATAGGACGTCATTATTCCTTCTGTCATTGGCGACACACTACATGGAAAAAAAAGATTAGTTGCCATAACCAAGAAATGAGTTGACACAACCAATCGATTATTCTATTTATCGCACAACTCAAATGGTAACACCAACGATTCGAATGATAATGCCGACGATTCGAATGGTAGTCCCAACGATTGGATTAGTTAACTTAACTAATCTCGCGAGAACTAATCGTGAATAGTCGAAGTTACCCCACATAGAAAAAAATATATGTAACATATACGTTAAATATATGGCGCCAAAAAGTTCTATATGCTGCATATATTCAAAATATATGGGATATATGTATGGAATATATTTAAAATATATTTCATATACGTTTAGCGCCAAAAAGTTCTATACGTCGAATATATCGTGCATATATTTCTATTTCCATGTGGGACTATTCGATATGGTTGAGGCAACTAATTTTTTAGACATTGTATACAGCAAATCGAAAACGTAGTTGCCACAACCAAACATTTCCTTCCGTGTAAACTGAAAAGCGACGTCTTAATTTCAAGCAAATTGATACACTTTCACTCGTTTTCATTGCAAAAATTATGAGATGCTATACCGCATCCGATGCATTTGCTTGACCATGACGCGTTGAGATTGATTGACAAAATTTGGTAGTATTAATTAAGTTTTCTGTAGTGAGAACTACTCTGTTCCACCAGTTCAAATCGGATGATTTTCAGACTGATCTCCAGATCTTCAATTATGACAGTTTTATGATCTTCCGAAATCATGAAACTGTCTAATATCGTTTACTCTTTTTAAGAGCTAAGAACCGAACCCTCTTGAATAATTTCGCATCTCCCAAGTCATATCTAACCGCTGGTCAATTCAACCGTCCTGAAAAATTCAGAGAAATTAAAAATTTCACAGCATTTAACAGATTGGCAATTAATTATCAATTCCTTAACCCTCTTTCTTTTTTTCATCAGGAGCTCAATAGATATTTTTAACTAATCGAATTCTAACCCTTGAAAGCTCTAATGTGAATTAGAAAATTGAAAATCCTGCCGATGAGTATATATGCATGGACCGAAAATAAGTGGCTGTTCTGATAAAAAGTGGGTAATATGTGTGGCGGAATAAATTAAAGAAGAATCCAGGCCATCTGTTGCATCGATGTATATATACCTCATTAAAGGCATACCTCTCGTCGCTCCCACCGCTCTTGACAACCTACAGGCGCGTGATCCACTCTCGCACTTGCACACTATCTTCTCCCCACACACTTATGTGCATGTATATATATTACATGAACAAACGAGGCCTGCAGTCTCTATGCACAAATCTAGGGGTGCACCTAGCCCGTATCATTGACTCACGTGATAATCCACTGAAATCCGCTTGACTGGATTAGTTCTCTGCACCCCTTGCACCACGGCGATACGGTCTCGTTGGGTAATTTGCGGTTTTGCCGAATCGAAATTCCGCGCGTAGAGATATAGAAGTGAAGCAGCAGAGTGTTCCAATCTAATGGAATTTCGACCACCAGCATATGCAGGACTCGATACGGTCCAGATAACGGAAGTATGTTGATATTCTTTATTGATTGTTTTCTCTTTTCCCTATCGCTAATGATAATCGCAGTTTTCGAGTGGCAATAAAAACATATCAACCCGAATGCAATGAATAGCGTTGGATATGATGGTTAGGGGGATAAGCTTCGGGTATTGTAATGGAGAATTCGTTGAGCAGTATGACGAAGGGAATTCGAGAACCCTCCGGAAGACATAACGAAAGTATTTCCTCACCCTTGCTCTGGTCTTCTATTGGGGGGCGAAAAAACGTTTCTGAGTTTGTTCCAAGCTAGAACCGATCGCGTGCTTCTGTTCTACCGGTTGGAAAAGCGGAATAATTCAGAAGGGTGGCGCGTGTCAAACGAAATTGGAAAATTAAACATTCAGGCCTTACCAGAGAATGAGGGAAAGATGGAGACAGAGCAGGAACGCCGGAGTAGCAATATAAGAAAGAGCGAATAGGGTAGAAAAGAGGTGGTTGAGCCTCGCTTGGAGTGTCTGCCCCTCACCGCTCTCTTTGGGGATGAAAGGCAACGCTACGTCGTCGACGTTGTGCCAACCCAAAGTTTGGTCGGATCTGTGGTACCGTCAGCACACACGAGGCGCTTGAAACGCGAGAAGTGGCGAGTAACCGAGCGAGCAATAGACCTTGCAACGGAGCCGTTGGCTCACAAACGTGGCCCGAGTTCGCTCGGTCTCTCGATCGGGTATACTGTGCGGCTTCATTCAAATGAGATTTCAACGTTGAACACCGCATGCTCCACCGTTTCTACTCCTGGTGGCAAAGCGATAGCAATTACCACTTGCCAGGAGCATACATTCTCAACGGCATAAAGTTTTCCCAGATAGAACGGCGATCGCCGTCCTCGGCTTTGTCTTCTGTCGACTGCCAGTCCACAAGCAGCGACTTTGAATCACGAGCAGGAGTTGTGCTTTGTCATGTGGAATTTAAAAGATGTTCTTACGAGTTGATAAATAAATCATTGAATAAGAGAAAATTTAAACGACGTTAATATTGTAGATCCTATCCTAAACACTTTTTTTTTAATACTGAAAAATCGGTTAAAAAATAGACCTTCTAGTTAAATGTTAAATATGATTATGGATTCATTGAGTAGTGTGAAAAAAAAATAATATTAAGGCGAGGGAGTCAGGTCAAAAAAAATGATTTTGGAAATTCAATATCTTCCAAATCCTATTGCATATAAAAATGCCCAACGCACTATATTGTTGGTGCTCGATGAAAGGATTTTTTACTCTCGTCTGACTTGTATATGCTTTTCAATATTATCTTAAGCAAAGTTCTTAGGTTTTCCATTCTGCGCATGATTCAGATCAAACTTCTAGGCAGATTGGAATGGTTGACATCTCATTTTCTTCTTCATGAAAAGATACACCCGCTAAATGGAGCAAACTATTTTTTTTTATTCTGAAAGCAAAGATAATCACTGATTTAGAAAATAGCATAAAATTTATTCATTAATAATTATGTCACTTAAAAAATATCACCTTTTATTAACGTTTGCTCCATTTAGCCGGTGTATCTTTTCATGAAGAAGAAAATGAGACATCAACCATTCCAATCTGCCTAGTAGTTTGATCTGAATCATGCGTAGAATGGAAAACCTAAAAACTTTGCTTAAGATAATATTGGAAAGCATATGCAAGTCAGACGACAGTAAAAAATCCTTTCATCGAGTACCAACAATATAGTGCGTCGGTCATTTTGATATGCAATATAGGATTTGGATGATATTGAATTTCCAAAATCAATTTTTTTTAACTGACTCCCTTCCGTTAATGTATTTGGACATTTACTCAGTGGCTAATAATTAACGTGTTACACAAAGTTGAAAAGAAAAAGGTATGTTTTAAAAGGACGCATTTCACATTTTTTAAGGAGGTTGGAGCGCTCCTAGTCAAATCAGTGCTACATTTTTAAAAGCGTTTCTACTATTTTAGATGGTTTAATAATCTGTTCCAAGGTGTTTTTGATATTCAAATACATTCACAGCTGTGATATCAACAGTAAATCGATCAATATCTGCAAATTTGCGATGTTATGTCTTTTCATCCAGTTTTTTAAAAGGGTAAACCGTAATATCATTCCGATTATGACGACCAATAGCTGATTTTATTTACTAAAAGATATTCTATCGATTGGCCGTCTACTTTTTAAAATCGTATTAGTAGTTCAAAAGATATAACCGTTTGTTTATCCTATCATAACCTAACATCAAGTATACAAATGGCTGTAACTTTTGAACGCCTGATACTATAGAAAATCTGGACGGTCTATCGATTAAGGATCTTCCACTGATCAAAATGAGCTATGCTTCGTCATAATCGGACTGACATTGCGGTTTACCCTTTTACAAAACTGGATGAAAAAACATGACATCGGAAATTTAGAGATATTGATTGTTTTACTGTTCATATGACAGCTGTGAATGTATTTGAATATGAAAATCTAAAGCTGCTATGTGATTAACACCTTGGAACAGATTATTAAACCATCTGAAACTGTAGATACGCTTTTAAAAATTTAGCACTGATTTAACTAGTGTGGAGCGCTCCAACCTCCTTAAAAGATTACCGAAGATACTCTTTAATAGCACTATGATCCGGAAATCGACCAAATAAATGATGGATTAGATGATAAAGAATGGCTCACATCAAACCTTCTACTTCATTTTAAAAATCGAGTTAATCGGACCAATTGTCCGAAGTCTATTGGACCAATTTACTGTGATCTCTAGATTAAGTGTCTCGATTCTTTTGTAAAAGTACATATGAAATGGAAAGACTAATAAACAGTTCCAACGTTAGCGTATCTAGAGATGATATATTTCATCAACACTTAAAGCAAAAGTCAACAGATATGAGAAATATTATTCTGCAGAATGACGGCCATGACTTTTAATTATAGTATAGTGGCAGCAGTGTCGTAAACATGGTCGTTTTCCGCAGCCCGGGCGCTCTTTCAACGAGTAAACTTCTCTCTCGGCCTCATTCGAATAGATGGTAGGTAATGGCATTTCGCTCGGTATAATGGTGACTTTACTCTTCAGTGGTATCCCCTAAATATTTCTATGTGTATCCCGTTGCCTCGACCGAGCGCAAAGGTGTGGCTTTCCGAGTGTGCTTTTCGTTGCAGGAAGATGCCGCTGCTGATGCTCCTTGGGCCACTGATATCTCTCCACGACGTCTGTAGAAACAGAGCAAACGAGCAAGTATTACGTAGAAATGCAAGCTCTTGCTCTGGAAGCAGGTAAGAGGAGTCAGAGGTGGAGGACTATTCAGAAGTCCCGAGTACTTATAGTGAATAGGAAACGTAAATGGGATAGGCCAAGGGGCTTATAACGTAAAGTAGCCATAAAGAGTAAGACATTTCGTAAGTATAGGTTGTAATAACAATGCTGAGAATAAGGAAGATCTAGTGTCCACGGTAACAAGGGTAAGGCAAAAGATGAAAAGATGTCCGTTAAATCTTTATCACAACGGCACTCCTGTAATTCTCTTAGATGTTACGTGAAAGCCATACATTTTTATGTCAGAAGATGATAAGCGACACGTCGGAGAGACAGAGCCTGCGAATCTATCATCAACTCTCCAATTTCTTCCGCCTCGTATATACCTACGAAGTAGACGTACCGACTGACTTAGGAAGTTGAGTGGAGAGAAAGGAAAGGCGATTCTTCCACGAACTCAAGGAAATTTAATAAAGTTCTCTCCAGGGGACATTGGCTGATCGATGTACTGGGATAATGCTTCACTACTCGCCGTTCTCACTCTTTCTTCTCTCTTCTACTAGAATCGAGTATATGCGCCGGAGGTGCACGCAGAGTCTGGCAGAAACTTGGCGCGCGGAAAAATCTCGAATAACCCGTGTGCCCCCGCTGAGCAGAGGAAATTCGATAGCCCCGTACCTCTGAGCTCCCCGGATGGAATAGGAAACTCGATTCGGCGCGGCTGCAGCACCGATCTCACAAGCACTTGTTCACGGATCACTAGCGAAGTCGTGTTGAAAAGGTAAACTACATACAGCTTCATCTCGTATTGTAGAAGAAGCTGTGAGCACAGGTAATATAATATACCAAAAGCAACGAACTTTCCCGGTTGTCGGCTGCGTGTCAGTCAGAAACAGCTCTGAGTACTCTCGTACTTTGCCGTCGAATGCTTGGATATATTAGTTACCCGGTGGCTTTCAGTCGCAGCAGCAGCAGCAGCAGCCGGAGCAGTCGAGCTGCCTGAAACTTCTGTTATTGCATAGAGTTCTACGGTGGCAGAAACAATAAAGTGATGCGGCTATCGATATTATTCGCTCTTATCGCAAACAGCTCCTGTCACATCGATAATTAGTTATTAATATGGATTTTGTATTCACGTTAATTTGTGGAAGCGAAGATCAACCTAATTAGGTACAATTTTATGAAATGTGCGTATGAAATTTACAATTAACCGAAAGCTTCCGTAGATGGCTTTCGATATTGTCAGTTCTGAACTTTTTTACATTGGTCTTCTCATAAAAAGAAGTTGGATTGAAAACCGAACTCTAATAACACCTTTATTTGAAAAAATCTTCCTGCAGCTTTTTTACAATTTTTTCTTTTCAATCCTCACATTCTTTTTTTTGTATGCGGCGTTTTGCAACTTGTAAGAATTACTGGAACCATCGGCTGTGTTAAAAGAAGCCTTGAAGCTATTTGGTTAATTTAAAAATGAAGATATAATTAATATAAAATATACGTAGCTGAAGAAAGTTCTATATCTATAGATCTATCTATAGATATTCAAAAATATATAAGTAAAATATATGTAGGGAATATTATCTCGGCATTTTGAGCAAGCCAACTGGACTGCTTGTCGCCACTACACGTTTGACAAACAAACGCTGCGGTTAGACTACTACGTGCTCCCGTCGATTTTGGTGCGGTAACTTCGAGACCTAAAGGTCGTTCTAGTCGGAAACTCAGTTGGGGTTGAGGCAACCTGAAACGGAGAACAGCAGTGGTGGTAGGACCTCAAGAACTATTAGAGCTGCAGCGCAGGCGATCGAGCGACTGGCTGGTCGGTCGCTTAGGCAAGGGTTCGTGACAGAGCACCCAAGCTGAACTATACACGCTCTAACTATAGGAAGGCCAAGACTTCGCGGCCAGATCTCAAGGGCCAAGTTCGTATAGATGCAGGAAGTTTAGCCGCAAGCACTGAATACTTCGCGAGTTTGGACGCCTTGCAATTACGTGAACTGTAAATCCAAGTCTGTTACGAAGTATGTACTTTCCTATCCTTCCTATTGTAGATACGTTTTACACGTTTAGAGTGTCTTATCAATTTTACGTAAGCATAGAAGGTGGAAATTCACCACAAATGTGTTAAAAGTCATTGCAATATAATGGATATGAAACTGAATACGGAAGATGGAAAAAATATATTCGACACGAATGTTGGTGTCAACCTACAATAGACTATCCCGCGCAAAAAGAAAAGTGTTAAAACAGTATTTAAAAAAGTATGAAAAGTATAATATCTCAAGTATGATCTATTGGACTGAATTAATACTAAAAAGTATTAGACCGTATTATTAGTTTTAAGGGTCCGGGTCGATATGTCCACGGATTTCGGTATCCAGGTCGGTATCTCCATGGTTTTTGGTATTCAGGTCGAAATCTCCATGGTTTTTGTTGTCCAGGTCGATATCTCCATTGTTTTTGGTGTCCAGGTCGATATTTCCATGGTTTTTGGTGTTCAGGTCGATATCTCTATAGCTTTTGGTGTCCAGGTCAATTTTTTCACAGTTTTCAGTGATCAGAACGATTTTTTCATAATTTTCGACGTCTGGATATACTCCCACTTGTTTTTTAAGTATCTAGACCGGACTGGATATTGAAAATTGAGGTGCGATTAACTACAGCTCAAAAACTGTAAACGAATATAATTTTTACAACAGACATTATGAATCGATCGACCTGAACTCCAAGAACTATGAAGATATCAACCTGGACACCGAGAACTATGAAGATATCAACTTGGACACCTAAAACTATGGAGCAATCGATCTAGACAACTAAAACTATGGGCCGGTCGACCTGGACATCGAAAACGATGGAAATATCGACCTGGACACCGAAAACCATGGACATATCAATCCGGACCCTGAAAACTAATATACGGTCTAATACTTTTTAGTATTAATTCAGTCCAATAGATCATACTTGAGATATTATACTTTTCATACTGTTTTTAATACTGTTTTAATACTTTTCTTTTTGCGCGGGATACCACACGGAGAAAAAAGTTTCTGTGTAGCTACGCGGATTTCTGTTGTTAATTACTATAACTTGCGTACCGCGGTGAAACAACGACTTTATTGTAATTATTTTTATACACATAGGAGAATTTCAAATAATTATAGTAATCGTTGCAATTACTCTCGTTCCAGTTATGATACGTATCGTAACGCGTGAAATATTATACGAGCTATTACCATAAAGCCCATGTGTCACCGCTGTACCATATTTTCTGCGAATGGCACCTATATTCGCGGATCCATTTCTCTCCGTGCACAAGCGAAGTGCAAATAACGTAAATTTTACGTTTATTCGACATATGATTGAAGTTGCCTTCACTTCTATTTGAAGTGATCGTTGTGGTTTTATAAATCATAATGATCACTTCAAATAGTGATCCTATTTATTTTCCTCCAACGTAAATTTTCTTGTTAAACACTGTCAGATTACAGAAGCCACAGAAGTCTTCGAAACTTCTCTAAGATATTCTAATGTTATAGACCAACATTGTTAGAGGAAATTGCACTGATTCAATCAACTGACTGACGGAATCCTGTTGATTCATTGACACAAACTTCTCTTCCAATGCCAAGCTGGATCGTAATTGCGAAGTGGTAGCTGTTTTGAAGTATTTCGCAAGAAGGTTGAAATCGGAAACTGCAAAAAGGCACGAGCCAGTGACTTTCAAGTAAAGTCCACCAAGCAGAGTCGTTAGCCGAAGTTACGGAGTGGCTATAGAACCATAGAGTGCACGTGGAAGAAGTGAAACAAACTAGTGCAGCAAAACGAAATCAAAGAGACTCTACTGACAAAGAAAACCACGCGGCAGCCTCTTTGGCCGATCGTCTCTGCAGTTTCTCCTTGTCCAGGATCGCCACGACTTCCAAACGGTTCCGTTTACTTCCTTCCGTCCGCTATACCAACACCGCCGCTACATCCTTTTCTTCTTTCTAATGGCCAGCTTATCCGGAAAGGCGGACGGATTAGAGAAACGACCGGGCGGAAATAGCTCCGAGTCTGCAATTTGTACGTCCCGAGGTGCACTGAACAATCCCTCCATCGTTGCGCGCCACTTTTCTTGTACGTTCAGCTTCCGGAGAAAAGATACATTGATACCTAGAACAATATACGACAATCGAGTCCGAGTAAAACAGCCCAAAAGCTTTAACGCGATACACTGACTCTGCAGAAACAGCTGAACCAAAAAGGACGATGTCTTATACGTATAAACCTCGTATTCCTCGTCCACGTTCTGCGGGGCGTATATAATTTTCAACGGTTCCAGCACTTACGTAGCCCCGGCACTCGGATGTACTCATCTCGGCGAAATGCAAGCTCTCGTTCGCGAGCTCCTCCTCACGAATTTCGTTTTCCAGCTGAACGAGCCGGAATGAGACCGGATTCGAGGATCATCCCGGTGGGCTATTTCCATTAAGAAGACGAAGCATCAAGCAGTAGTAACATTCTCTATAGCTCAACCCGCGGCTTCCCCGCACTCAGCAAGAGACTGTAAACCGAATATTCTATCAGATTATCATGAAAACGATGGTAGCTTGAATACATAATGCTGCTGCAGATAGATATTACAATTCTATGGTTAAGAATAAGTATTCCGACGTTAATTAACTGACTGACTAACTGTCTAACCACTAAATCACGAAAATAATGATATAAAAAAAATTAATAGAGGAAACGAATTAATTATTAAGGTATATCAAGAAGGTGAAATACGCTCCATGGTGTGTGTGTCTCTTGCTCCTTCGAAGCGCTATTAATTTCAATCTCCAGTGGAATTCCGTACCAGAAAACCGGGTCGTCTGCCAGCGAAGCGCGACGACAAAACGATTAAACGTCCTCGACGTGCAGCTTCTAGTAGCTAAGAGTAAAATTCTCTTTTCCTCGAGTTCACCCTCCGTCATCGTGGAGATAAAGAAGAAAGGAGATACGTCCGGATTTATGAACTGTATCTGGATCCGCAATGCATGGTGCAGACTACCAAGCTGCTTGGCTTTAAGTCCAGAATGTCGAATGAGAATAACGGATCATCGGTTGGAAGTACGGTCACGCGATTAATAACGAATTCGTGAGCAAAATGGCTCAATATTACTAAAGGAATTCATAGCAAACGGCAGATATAGTTGAAGTCGATCGGATATTTCTTGTTACGTTGACTTCTGCAAGTTATATCTTAGCAAGTTATGTGCACATCGCGCTGAATTATCTTGCGTGCCTTGAATACCTTTCTCACAGGAAGGGTGAGCGCTTGGAAAGTTCTCCCGTCTTGGTTTATATCGAGTTTGGAAAGCGTCCGAGCAGCAGCCCTCGCGGCGTTCCGGAGCCCCTCGTCTTTGGAAAACGCGACCGCATATTAACCCTTCCGCCCACGGCGATGTCTTCCATTAAACGTCCATCTCGAAACAGCGTTTGGCGTATATTATGAAGCACCGAGACGCGATATTCGAAGAATTCCGGTAGGATGAACGGAAAACGTTCGTTTTATGAAAAAAGGGAATATGAATAAAATAAGGGAAGCCAAAAGTACGTGACAGTCGGTGGCGAAACGTAAGAGAGGAATGAATAAAAGTTGGGAAAGATCGAGAAGACGAGTGTAGAAGTGCTGGGTCTGAATGGTCTCTCGAACCACGAACTACCATAAAATAAGCCAGAAATCGATCCGCATATACAAGGAGATTCTTCCCTTTGCTGCGATAATGTTTTTTGGCACGCGAAAAGCTCCGGGGTTATTTTTATTCACAGGTCTGCTAGCATCGTGTTATATATATATATACATCGTTTGGAATCAACGGTCTCTGGCGTTTTCGTCATGACTGAGAAATACCAGCTTTTCGCCTTTGTACTTTGCTGTATTCGACACACCCTGCAGACACATATAGCCTCATATCCGGAAGATGAGATTGTAAGGTTCCGCGAAGCGAACAAGCCAAGAAACTTCACCAACGGTTCTTACTGCCTCTCGGTATAATTTTCCTTCTCGTTTCTTTGACGCATTTTCGGTGTGAGAAGCTTACAACTATGTTTTGTGCGTATCGTCAACGAGAAGCGTTCTATACAACTACCGGAATATTCAACCTGTCGTATGTAGTAAGTAGACGGCGCATTTCGTATATTACACTATGTTTATATCCGAAAATGGTGCAGTTTCCTTATTTACTTTTCACAGCGCGTCTTCCAGACTGCAAATACGAATATGCACGTTATATTTTCTAAGTATAATATACAGACTGTGCGTCAGCCATTCCTTTGAATGGCGACGGCGTGAGGGTGAAAAGAGCTCGAAAACGAGACGACGTGCGCTGTAGGACAGTGAAAGGCGTGCGAATAAGAGTGCTGCTGAGAGGATCTCAACGTGCACGAAATAAAATATTTAGCTCAACGTCTACCCGCGTCGAGATTCGTTGGAATGAGCTTACGACAAGCACAGCGACGACGACGAGGACTTCCTCGCGCGTGAGTTAGCCCAATCTCTCACTGTATTTTTTCTTTTTTAACGCTCTCACTTCATGCTTTCCCGCTCTGACTTCCATCCGGTTTTCAATTTAAATCGTCGCACAGCTCGTCCGACTGACGGTAAGGCTTTTTCGACCAAAAACAGCGCCGAGCTATGTGGTAAAATGGAAAAACCTTTTAAATGGGTGAAGACGTTCGTCGCGCATGTCCTACTCTTATTTTGTGCGCGGGCTTGGCAGGCTTTTATTGTTGCATGAACTGCAAAAGTAGTGAAATGGGTAGAGCGAGTTCAGAAGACACATTTGGATATATGCATACAGTGGAATCTCTCACATCTTACATAATGCGGAGACAATGTAACGTAAAGGGCCAATCATGTTTCCTCTCGCCTGTTCGAATGCAAACACTCCTGTTACGTCCCAAAGATCTCCAGAGTTGCACGATAGAATCTCTCCAGAGTTGCACGATAGAAAGTCGTAACGGCGGTCTTTCTGTCGAGTCAAGACGTTGGCCCTTTACATCAGGGACGGAGACCTCGCCATGTACTGACGTAGACTCAACGATAGATTGAAGCAAGATTGACCAACATGCAGAGTAAATGATTCGTTCATGAAACGATACGTCCTCAAAATTATTGAACTTTATTTCCTTGCTGATTGTTGCTGGAGTACAATTTCTTACAGACATTTACAAAGTCTCAACCTCGCAGGGCTACGACACAGAGTTTCGTCGAAGAGCTTTGCGCGCTCTTGTAGTAGCAAAATGGTGTAGTGAAGAATAACTGAATTTAGAAAATTATACGCTGCTTATATACTATTGTCGCCTTAATGATTTTCAGATAAATGGGGAGTGCGTGAGAATTCATCAACGCTTACGAATTAAAGTTACATATTCGTTAGGCGCAGGTCTTCGCTTGAAGGGCTCGCAGTGCATGTTACACACTACGAGTTTACGCTGAAGATTTGTTTCGGTGAGAGACCCTCGGTTGTATTGCTGGGAATCTTTTCTATCGGTGATAAGTGTGTGTAGTATACGCAAAATCGATGAGGAATCCTTGGATTTGTGACGGGAGTTTTTCTAGCATTGATATGTATAAATGTAGTTACGCGAGACGTAACAATCGGCCCTACCATTTGCCTTCTTAATCCACGTAAATGGAAGATGTGAGAGCTTCCACTGTATATGTTTTCTCTGGTAACTCAGGCTTTTTTTCGTCGTCTCTTTGCTGTCTCTTCTATTTGCAAAGAACGCGGTGAGGTAGTGACAGGAAGCTTTCCCAGAAGCTCTCGCATTCGGCCCCTTCAGGACCACGGTTTACCCTCTGGGCCACGTTATCTCCGTTCCGGAGTGTCCTTCGTATAAATACCGCTGTCTGTTCCGCGATTCAAATCCCAATGACTCGACGGCGTTGGAGTCTCACGGGCAAAGACCCACCGACAACATTACTGGCGTCGCCTTCGCCATTGTAACATGTCGGGGGTGCGCCTCACACTTAAGTCCAGAACCACCGACCTCGAATACTGGTCTGACAGTCCAGGAGGAAAGCACAGCGAATAGCAAGACCGGAAGATAGAACGCGAGTGACGAGGGTGAGAAGGTCGCGCATAATGCGAAGGATATTGCGGGCTTAGCATGCAAAGCGACCTGACGCCACTAGCTCTGTCTCACTTTCTCGCTCTTCCACTCGGTTATCTCTACAGTGTATCTATAGACATGCAGTAGCTGATGGCTGCCTTTGCTTGTGTGAATTCTTCTCACCACTCTAACACTCTCTACCCTTCACGTACTATGTAGCTTCGACATCGTTCTGTCTCTATCTTGTCGTTGCTACGCTCCATTCTGCACTTGCTTCTTCTCCCTCAAAACAGTGTGCACGCGGTCGAGTGATCGAGTCGATATACTCGTTATTCACGACACGACTTCGCCGCTCGTTCCATAGAAACTGCGAAGCTCGAAGCTACTCGACGGTATATATGAACGGTGAGGGCTTTGCTACGGTTCAGCAGCGGCAAGAGCAAAGCGCCGCATTGGCTTGAGCTCCGAGCGACCGGGAGACTAGAAGCAACCTCGCCATTGACGACTGCTAGGAGCGAGGCTTCCGCAAAAAAAAAAAAAAAGAAAAAGAAAAAAAAGGCATCATTGGGAGACCGAGCAAAAGAATAGAGAAACGTATATAGGCATGGAGAGAAAGACGAGGCTTGGGGTTGGGAACTCGGCGGTGGCGAGTGAAATCGAATTAGAGGACGATGAAGATGCTAATGAGGAGGAAAAGGGTGGACGAATGGCATTCATGAAGATGTGAGCAACCGCGAGTTTTTCTGAGCAGAATTTTAATTCCTTTTACTCGTTTTCAGGCTACACGTCGTTCACTTTATTTTTATAGTTTCTTCTTTTTCTTTCTTTTTCCCTTTGCTCTTCAATTATGGAACAAGCGATGGTAATTTTGCAACTAGCTCGTGAAGCAAGAGTCAAAAGAGCTGAATAATATTAGACATGAAGTCACGTACTTGAGACTTATTCGATGAATTTAAAATGCTATCAAGGCTTTCCAAATGCAAAACTAAAAATCTTTCTTCAAGTACGATTCTGGGTAATAGGGTCGGAGAAGAAAATTAATTTCAGTTGACAGATTTATGAAATAGATTTTCTATTATTCCCGCTATTCTGCCACTAATCCATTGTCTCCGCCTGAAAATCATAAAGGTAGACCGCAACATTCCACAATACACAAAATGTTGTCATCTTGGATAACATGAACAACTGTTCCCACATTAAGTAGCAAAATTAGTTAAGATAACCAAATTGTCAAGTCTTCATTCTCTGTGTATACAAAGATGACAATGTAGCAAGGGATGACAAAACTAAAAATCTTTCTTCAAGTACGATTCTGGGTAATAGGGTCGGAGAAGAAAATTAATTTCAGTTGACAGATTTATGAAATAGATTTTCTATTATTCCCGCTATTCTGCCACTAATCCATTGTCTCCGCCTGAAAATCATAAAGGTAGACCGCAACATTCCACAATACACAAAATGTTGTCATCTTGGATAACATGAACAACTGTTCCCACATTAAGTAGCAAAATTAGTTAAGATAACCAAATTGTCAAGTCTTCATTCTCTGTGTATACAAAGATGACAATGTAGCAAGGGATGACAAAACTAAAAATCTTTCTTCAAGTACGATTCTGGGTAATAGGGTCGGAGAAGAAAATTAATTTCAGTTGACAGATTTATGAAATAGATTTTCTATTATTCCCGCTATTTTGCCACTAATCCATTGTCTCCGCCTGAAAATCATAAAGGTATACCGCAACATTCCACAATACACAAAATGTTGTCATCTTGGATAACATGAATAACTGTTCCCACATTAAGTAGCAAAATTAGTTAAGATAACCAAATTGTCAAGTCTTCATTCTCTGTGTATACAAAGATGACAATGTAGCAAGGGATGACAAAACGCTGGACAGAGTCATGATGTATCTAAACAATCTTCTGAAATAACACGAGCACAATGAACCATGTTGCAAATGTACGTGTATGCATATCCGGATGACGTCTATGAGAAGAGGGTATTTCTGGGCTGTAAAAGCAGAGTGCACTGGGTGAGTGAAGATAGAGGTTGACACGAGTCAACGTCGAGGTCCTATTCTCCCTGTGAATGTCGACACCGGTGGGTATAGTGTTCGTGATCTTAATAGAATCAGAATAGTGGAGTACCTAGCGGGTACTATACGGTTGCCGCGGTCCAAAGTACCAGAGCCATACGAGGAGAAGCGGTTTGGAGAGCGCCACCATTTCGCTTTTGCAGTCGTCTAGCTTAAGCTCATACCCACACCCAAATCTTGTGAGAGTACACCAACAGCCTGTACTTCATGCAGTAGATATATATAGCCGATTCTCGTGTTCCTCTAGAGGTAAAATCTCACGTCCCGGGCTTGAGCGTCACTGTCACCGTTGCACTCCTTCTGCAGCACGTTCACATTGTGCATCCAATGGGTATTGTGAACATGGGCTTCGCAATCCCCCGGCACTTTTTCCTCGGGCCTTCAGCAGTCGCCAAGAGCACCGCACGCCGGCCTCAACCATCCCTATCGCCCTTTCATTTACCTCTTTTCGATATTTTAATATTCGCCACGGGAGATGAAATCCCTCTGGTGAAATATTCATGACGAGCTCCTGTACCTGATGCTGCTGCTGCTGCTGCTGCTTCTTCTCCCCATTTCCCGGAAGCGCGACTTCGCGAACACGAGGACGAGCAAAATAGCCCGTTGCGAAAAATATAAAGGGATTTATAATAAGAACAATGAAATGAAACAAACAGCATAGAAAGATGGTAAAATGGACGATTATTCTAGGAACAGGGAAGTTATGGATGAAAGAATCAAAAAGGGATTTGAGAAATCAAACCTTGTCTCTTTATTATCGTTGATAAGTCCGTTAACAAAATGTAGGTCTTTATAATATTGTGTTTTGTTTTCATTGTTTAACGAAATGTGGATTTTTAAATATATTTTTTATGGTGGCTATACACAGTTTTCTTTCTTTATTTTTATTATATATTTGCATTGGCATTTGAGATTAAATTTTCTATAAGGGTCCTCAATTTAAAATCGAAACTTGTAAAATACCTAAGAATAATATTAATTTCTCATTATCTATGTAATAAAAATAAGTATGTAATGTATGTTAATATCACAATGTCAATTAAAAATTGCGTATGTTAAATTTAATACCTAACAACAAATATCAATAAAAACAGACAGCAAGTGAAAAATACATGGAACAGGAAGGATCCCTAAAAAACGTAATCCGGGAGGTCTTCGCTTGTACCATTCGCTACGCTTTGAGCACATAATAATACTGGAATGTAGTACTAGTGTAGTTGCATGGCTGTGCATAAAATATCAAATTGCATCAGAATGCAGTAGAAATATTATCATTATCATAGACAGAATTACAAATGATTCTAATAATGACATGATCACATCATTGCTTTATTTTTGCTCTCTTTTTTCCACTCAGAAATATTAATTCTGATTTTAGCACTGGGTAGATCTTAGGAAGTTGGGAAAACTCATAAGCAGAGATAAATATTAAGATAACCTTTTGTTTTACGGTAAAATTTGACTAGCGCAGTTTATTTTACTTGGTTTAAGAACATGAACTCCGTTTTTTTAACAAACTTAATAAATGAAAATTCGGAACAATCATACAGTCTTTATGAAAATAAATCTAGAATGCATAATAATATCCAGTTTTAATTAATTCATGTGTCGTATCTTGTGCCTTTGACATTTACTTGTGATAGACATGATACGTAAAATTTTATATTGATCTAGTCACATATGACTCATCACATTCCTCCCATCGCAACGTTTTATTCGTGAATTCGTCGCATCTGCTATTTTTCCCGAGCTCTATTAACAGATAATACGATTTAAAATGAGCGTGCCGCGCTCCGACCTCAATTCCATGACACCATTATTTTCCTAGTTCATCTAACGACCGTCTAGGTCAGCACCGGACAAAATTGACTCACAATGCGATCGATACTTTTCAGAAAAAATGACCCTCTCAATTTTAACGCTAGAATAAAATTCTCGTTTTCTCGACTAATGACATAGAGACAAACTAAAGGCTCGAGTGTATCTCCGCATTCTGATTGAATCCAAATAAAAATAAATTTCATATCTATATAAATAACAAGCCTGTTCAAAGAGTCATACATGAAAATACCGGAGCTGACCCGAGAGCACTCGAGGACTTGTTTACCGTGACAGAAAAAATAAACGGAAAGGGTATGTATATGCCCTGCATGAATCCCAGCGATATGGCAATAACGCGGTGCGTGCAGTACAACATGTGTACGTATATATATATATATATATATATATTTTTTTTTTGTATGGGAATATTTTTTTCGCCCAGTTTTGTGGCGGGCACGCAACACGCCCACCTTTTACTGTATGCACAATGTGCAGACGCGTCAGGCGCACATAGTGAAAAATATGAGTATGTTTTTTTCATTTTATTTCATTTTTTTTTTTTTCGTTTTTCTTTTTATATTTTTTATGTTCAAGCAAATTCACCGCCGTCACACGAGGGAGCATAACACGAGGCTGCACGCGATGTAGACAAGCACGAGCACATAGGGAAAAAAAAGGGAGGCACCGCGAATGCACATGCTGGTCAAATTAAAATCAAAAACGTGAATATCTCGTGGTGGTGCTCATGGACGTAACACTAGTGAGAGGTAAAAAATAACGCCCGCAGCGGACTAGCATTAAAAAAAAAACATTATCCATCGAGAGCGGAGAAGTGAGATCACAGCAAAAATGTAGTCATGTACTTATAAGCAGACAACTATATATGAGGAATGTACGTATGCACCAAAATTCACCAACGCTCGTCGATGTATATGACGATTATTTTTCAGCAGCAACGATGTGTGGCATGAATTTTGACAATGTGGGCTCCAAATTCTCCTGAAAAGATTTTATGTGAATATTTCCATGGCGCATAGCGTTACGATCATCCATTGACGTTTTTGATTAAATTCGCCAAGTAAGGGACAAAGGTACCAATGGCCAACCGTTCGATATTTTCAATAATATATATATATGAGGCATTCCATCCCGATTCGACCTGGGTCTGACCCTCGACCTCCTTGATTTGGCTCGTAATTTTTTGAAGTATTGGTTGGACCCTCAAATGCACCAGATTTTATTTTTTTAATTTTTTCTATGCCAATTTTTTTTTGTATTTTTTTAAAGTGACGTATCGAATGCCCTCATTTAAAAAACTGAAAAATACTTTGTTGAATATCAAAATTTTCAAGCTTATAGACAAAGTGGGCAAAATTTTTCTTCTTATAGTTTTTAAGCTTTTTTGATTTAAAAAAATTATGAAAAAAATAGAAAAAGAATTAGTCTACTACAAGTGATTGGTCAAACGTTTATTCATGTTGTTACGTCATAGATTTGGTGTTTTCTCCATGATAGCAACGAAGTTAGATTTATTTGTCTCGTTTTAAACCGGAATGCGCCGGCTAAGGATCGAAGCAGGTGTCTGGTGATTTTTTTATTAATAATAATTTTTTAAAACAATGTTTATGAAAATACCACAACCGTTTTTATTTTAATGAAGGGATTCACAAAATACACAAAAAACTAGTTGATATCATTTTTTTTTAAAGTGACGTATCGAATGCCCTAATTAAAAAATCTGAAGAATACTTTGTTGAATATCAAAATTTTGAAGCTTATAGCCAAAGTGGGAAAAATTTTTCTGCTTATAGTTTTTAAGCTTTTTTGATTTTTAGAAATTATGAAAAAAATAGAAAAAGAATTAGTCTACTACAAGTGATTGGTCAAACATTTATTCATGTTGTTACGTCATAGATTTGGTGTTTTTTCCATGATAGCAACGAAGTTAGATTTATTTGTCTCGTTTTAAACCGGAATGCGCCGGCTAAGGATCGAAGCAGGTGTCTGGTGATTTTATTTATTAATGATAATTTTTTAAAACACTGTTTATGAAAATACCACAACCGTTTCTATTTTAACGAAGGGATTCACAAAATACACAAACAACTAGTTGATATCATTTTTTTTAAGTGACGTACGAATGCCTTAATTTAAAAATCTGAAGAATACTTTGTTGAATATCAACATTTTCAAGCTTATAGCCAAAGTGGGCAAAATTTTTCTTCTTATAGTTTTTAAGCTTTTCTGATTTTTAAAAATTATGAAAAAAATAGAAAAAAAATTAGTCTACTACAAGTGATTGGTCAAACGTTTATTCATGTTGTTACGTCATAGATTTGGTGTTTTTTCCATGATAGCAACGAAGTTAGATTTATTTATCTCGTTTTAAACCGGAATGCGCCGGCTAAGGATCGAAGCAGGTGTCTGGTGATTTTATTTATTAATGATAATTTTTTAAAACACTGTTTATGAAAATACCACAACCGTTTCTATTTTAACGAAGGGATTCACAAAATACACAAAAAACTAGTTGATATCACTTTTTTTTAAAGTGACGTATCGAATGCCCTAATTAAAAAATCTGAAGAATACTTTGTTGAATATCAAAATTTTGAAGCTTATAGACAAAGTGGGCAAAATTTTTGTTCTTATAGTTTTTAAGCTTTTTTGATTTTAAAAAATTATGAAAAAAATAGAAAAAGAATTAGTCTACTACAAGTGATTGGTCAAACGTTTATTCATGTTGTTACGTCATAGATTTGGTGTTTTTTCCATGATAGCAACGAAGTTAGATTTATTTGTCTCGTTTTAAACCGGAATGCGCCGGCTAAGGATCGAAGCAGGTGTCTGGTGATTTTTTTATTAATAATAATTTTTTAAAACAATGTTTATGAAAATACCACAACCGTTTTTATTTTAACGAAGGGATTCACAAAATACACAAAAAACTAGTTGATATCATTTTTTTTAAAGTGACGTATCGAATGCCCTAATTTAAAAATCTGAAAGATACTTTGTTGAATATCAAAATTTTCTAGCTTATAGCCAAAGAGGGCAAAATTTTTCTTCTTATAGTTTTTAAGCTTTTTTGATTTTAAAAAAATATGAAAAAAATAGAAAAAGAATTAGTCTACTACAAGTGATTGGTCAAAAGTTTATTCATGTTTTTACGTCATAGATTTGGTGTTTTCTCTATGAACGCAACGAAGTTAGATTTATATGTCTCGTTTTAAGCCGGAATGCGCCGGTTAAGGATCGAAGCAGGTGTCTGGTGATTTTATTTATTAATGATAATTTTTTAAAACACTGTTTATGAAAATACCACAACCGTTTCTATTTTAATGAAGGGATTCACAAAATACGCAAAAAACTAGTTGATATCATTTTTTTTTAAAGTGACGTATCGAATGCCCTAATTAAAAAATCTGAAGAATACTTTGTTGAATATCAAAATTTTGAAGCTTATAGACAAAGAGGGCAAAATTTTTCTTCTTATAGTTTTTAAGCTTTTCTGATTTTTAAAAATTATGAAAAAAATAGAAAACAAATTAGTTTACTACAAGTGATTGGTCAAACGTTTATTCATGTTTTTACGTCATAGATTTGGTGTTTTCCCCATGAATGCAACGAAATTAGATTTATTTGTCTCGTTTTAAGCCGGAATGCGCCGGCTAAGGATCGAAGCAGGTGTCTGGTGATTTTATTTATTAATGATAATTTTTTAAAACACTGTTTATGAAAAAATCACAACCGTTTTTATTTTAACGAAGGGATTCACAAAATACACAAAAAATTAGTTGATATCATTTTTTTTAAGTGACGTACGAATGCCTTAATTTAAAAATCTGAAGAATACTTTGTTGAATATCAAAATTTTCAAGCTTATAGACAAAGTGGGCAAAATTTTTCTTCTTATAGTTTTTAAGCTTTTTTGATTTTAAAAAATTATGAAAAAAATAGAAAAAGAATTAGTCTACTACAAGTGATTGGTCAAAAGTTTATTCATGTTTTTACGTCATAGATTTGGTGTTTTCTCCATGATAGCAACGAAGTTAGATTTATTTGTCTCGTTTTAAGCCGGCTAAGGATCGAAGCAGGTGTCTGATGATTTTATTTATTAATGATAATTTTTTAAAACACTGTTTATGAAAATACCACAACCGTTTCTATTTTAACGAAGGGATTCACAAAATACACAAAAACTAGTTGATATCATTTTTTTAAAAGTATAATGGAAAATGTTAGAACGCCGAAATCGAAATGTATAATTGGCGACTGTTAAATTCGAGGGCCGACCGTCGGGTTCGGCCCCCGGAGTAGAACTGATTACGTAAAATAAAATTAAAACTAGTGCTGAAGGCACAGCGCAATAATACAGAAATTTGAAGATTCAGGACATCGCGCATCTCGTAGGTGTGCGGCGCCCTGCTCATTTCCGTGGGAATGCTGATGAAAGCGAAAATCCAATAGCGAGAAGTGCTACTGGGTCTTACAAAAACATAATAATGTTGTTATTTCAAAAACAATGAAGATTTCAAAAAGTTCTGTTTTAAAAATATTAATTTATTTGTTAATTGATGTTTAAAACAATTTATTTATTATTTAAAATATTTTTAATAATCAAAAATATGCCCGGACGTAATAATGTAAATTCGGATTTTTTAGAATTTTTTCAGATATTTAGGAATCTGTCA
Organism: Ephialtes manifestator; assembly: GCA_963970395.1. NCBI lineage: Eukaryota > Metazoa > Arthropoda > Insecta > Hymenoptera > Ichneumonidae > Ephialtes > Ephialtes manifestator. The sequence continues at coordinate 25,768,972 of OZ019976.1, read as the reverse complement.
AATTTTTCTGAACTAAGACTATTAATATTTTTTTTTAGCATCAGCATGCCATAATTTAAAGATTTGAAAAAGTAATATGGGAAATTTTTTTTTTCATTCGTGCTTACGATATTGAGTCACTACTTGGTATATATCGCGTGACTGTTCGCAAATGACACGAGCATAAAAGATGAGTCGTTCTGGGTAAAGTCACGCGATGTTTTCTCTTAAAAAGTGAAACAATTTGTCTACAAACTAATGCTACTATCGTTCTCCACACATGAAAATCTTACACATGTATATTTAAATAATAAATCTTCAAGAGCCCGGCGCTGATTCGTCGGGGCCACAAATCTTCCGAGAGTGAGCCAAAGCCCGGAGACTCTCGCCTTTAATTAACTAGACAAAGTGAGCGGCTCCTGGGTTTCGGGTTGGCATTAATTAACGAGTTATATTCACGGCATTCTGAGCTGGGCATAAAACGACGGATATAATATATATAGAGTATAAAGTATAGCATCAACCCGCTGCACTGGTAATACAAGCGGTGTAGTCCTCCCTCTGCTCAAATAATAAATCCCTTAACATTGCCACCGAGGTCTTATACAAGCATTCGGAAAAGCTCGCATTGAACATGAGCCCCAGGTACAAATTTCAATCCGGTACCGGAAATTCTATGTTGAAGCTTGAAACCTCGACTTTGGAGTGCATAGTCGCGAAAATGAACATGGCAGGGATAAAGAATAGTACAAAGAGCTTCAGCTCCGCCAAGCAGTGAAATAAGTCAAACGGCATAAAAAGTTGAGAGGTCCAAGGGGGAAGAGAATAGATCGCGTATAGTGGAGCTCGTAATGTCGCTCTTAGAAACGCGTCGCACCCCACGGCGAGCACTTCTCCAGACGTCGTTTTCTTTGGCCCACAAATGTGTGTAGCATAAGCGCTAGGCATAGAGAGCACGTTCAACTCGCAGCCCCTCGGTCGTTCTTATCGGTACGGGAGTAACCCTCGCTCCGGAAATGTCGAGCGGTTATCGCATCGCGAACGAAACGTCCGGCGACAAGCCGGGAGTTCCGTGTACCATCTCCCTTTAGCATCCCTCTTACACATTCACGATTGGCGCACAAATTTCGCGATATTCCCATTCGAGAATCACAGAGTTTCGAGTGCTTCGTTGTTGATGAGCAAAATATTGCCAAGAAGAGGGTTGTAACGACCAATTGGTTTTGAATTCACGTAATTCCATTTCTTAATGTATTTCGTGAATAACTTGATGTTAAATATCTTTATAGAATATTAACATTGAATAAAATTTTATATTAATTAAAAAATGTATAAACTTTATATTAAAAAGAGAAATCATTGTTTTTTTTTTGTAAAAAATTATTTTGAATTTTCAGGAAATCAAAGTAATACGACCTTCTTTTTTTTCATTTGCCATTGTAGCTTATTTGTGTAGTTTTAAAGAGTTTTCATACGTATGCAAATTTTGAGGATTGATACCAGAAAAATTAAACATGCGATATTGGTAATTTTTTAATATGTAGGTATATGCGTATGAAAAAAGTATAAATATAATTTTTTATTTAAAAACTCTGGATTTCAGTATGTTATGTGAGTTTATTTTCAACGACGCTCTTTGTGGACGCTCGGATGGTGTATTGACAAATCCATGTGGAAATTCTTTTTTTTTCCTTTTGATAAAATATTTATACACTCGCTCACCAATGTAGACAGATATTCCGAAAAAAAATATTAACTTATGAATGAAATATAAAATTTGCCTATGGCATGTGAACTAAAACATGCCACACATGTGAAATAAAAATTTATGGAAAATATAATTTATTTTGGTCACAGTAGCAAATCTACAGTTCTATTAGAAATAAAATAGACTGTTCGATTGGCTTTGTAATCCATAGTAATAACATGCAATAATTATAATGTAGGCCGGAAAATCCAAACTAAATTTTTTTTTCAAGATATCGAATTTTGGCCTTTTTACGATGATTTTTGAAAAAGTCACTTTTGGTCGGTTCTGATTTCAGAATTCACAGATCTGACTTTTGGCCGGAAAATCCAACCTAAAGAACTTACATTTTTTTTTCTTCAACATATCGAATTTTGGCCTTCACTATCGTTCTCAAGTCGCATATTGTACCTCAGAAAGTACCTATTACATGCCTTTTTACGATGATTTAAAAAAAAGTCACTTTTGGTCGGTTCTGATTTCAGAATTCGAAGATCCGAGTTTTGGCCGGGAAATCTAACCTAAATTTTTTTTTCTTCCAGATATCGAGTTTTGGCCTTCACTGTCGTTCTCAAGTCGCACTTTTCTTCGAGCCAATTTCAAAAATGCTAATGGCAATATGTCATCGACGGAAAGATCTCGAACCGAATAATAAAAGACAAATAAGAAAAGATTGATTGCCTTAAGGTAGTTCTGTCGGTACGCCGGAGTCATAAATCTTAGAGTCTATATGACATTAAAAAATAATCATACACATCACCTTGACTGCCTCAATAATAATAATATAAAAAATAATCGAGAATCCTTCGAGAATTGTCGTAATAAAATAAAAACGATTATTTGTAAATAGTTGATATGTTTAGTGCGGATTTGACTTAATTTTTACGATAATTAGGTTAGGAAACGTCATTTGGCCCGGTATCGTGCACTTTGATCTTGGTTCAATTAAACATTATTCCGGAGACTTCACCTTTTTTCATGGTGCATCAATTCCTGAATGATTTGCGAATCCGTAGTACTTTTTATTTTTTCTCTATCTTTGATCTAAGTATGTTAATTTTCGATTTAAAGATCAATTTTTCCAGCCCTCCCGTGAGCGCCGTGGAAAAAGATCGATTTCCAAGTTTTAATTGTTCATTCAAATACTCGGTAAAAGCCTTCAAGATTTTGTGCAAGTAAAACTGAATAGCTAAATTACAACATGTCAAAAATTCATGCATATGAGTTTGGATTGCCTTCACGACAGAACTACCTTAAGGAATCGAAAATCAAAACGATGTCTCTATTTCTTTTAAAAGCAAAGATAATAATAATAATACTAATACTGCTGAAGATAACAATAATGGTAATATGAAGATCTCTTTGCGAAAGTAGAAAAAAACCTTCTCCGAAGGCTAAAGAATCAGTCGAGATGAAAGTACAAACATGAATACCGTAAATACATGTCTATAAGTTGGCAGAGGGCTGGTAAAGTGTGAGGCAGCGCGAGAGACAGAAAATAGGATGCTTCGTGTCATGAAAACCAGAGATACTACGGCGCGTGATAGTAGTGGTGCGCCAGAGGGGTGGATGAGATGTGGAAAGAGAAAAAAAAAAGAAGCACACTTTTATTCAGAGAGAGAGAAAAGTCGAGGTCGGCAAGGCTGGTACTGAAAAATCCCAGAGGGCAAGAGAGGGGAATGATATTCTCGAACGTAATGACCTCTTAGAATAAACGGATGCTGATACGACTGGCGGGTTGCTTGCTTGCAAGCTGAATATTACGGTCTGACTGCTATAGTGTTGCCGGAGGGATATTCCAACGGCAGTTGGGCACGCCACTCTTGCTTGAACGACCAAGCGCTCAGAAAAAAAAGAAATAATAACACGTCTATATATAGTGTAAATATAGCGAACATAAAGCAGTGAAAAGGTTGAGCAGATAACGAGAATAGTGTAGCAAAAATGTAAACTTTAATCAGTGCAGACAGAAGCCCAAGTTAGAAATAATTTAAGCACTGCGACGTTGGTATATTTTCGTAAGCGAAATTCAAATGTAGTAAATGACGAGAATTGTCAGTGACGATGGGAGACACAGCGAGGAATTGGCAATTACACAGGCTACGCCTCGATTGGTGAGAGAAGAGGATGGAAAACATGTGTATAGACTTTTCCACTCGACTATCGTCTATTTGTCAAACGTTTAACCGGTAGTCGCTAATTAAACGTCAAAGTAGAAATGTGAATAACGTGTCGCTCACGCTCTACACGAAATTCCCATGTTAAAGTATTTGATTCTGTCAGCGCAGTTGCCAGAGGGAAACTTTGAAGTTACTGGCATGATATACACAGGACCGTTGATACAATAGTACTGCGACAGTTGTAAAGAGATTCTACTGTAGTGTATAAACTCTGGCAGAAGGTAAGCGACAGCTCATTAGCGACTCTTCGAGCGGCGTATATATCCTTTTCCGTTTTTTTTTTTTGTACTCCTCGTTCTCTTTGTTCGTCGCGTTCGTCATCTCTTACTCAGCACTAGTTGGGCTCGTTGACTCGCAAGAGATAGCACTAAGCGAAGAACATTATGTAAGAACAAGGGTCTCCGCTTCTTCTCTTGACATACACGAGGAACGAGACGAAAAGGGAATACAAGAAGCCACTGAATTGTACCACCGATGACGGACCTTCAGTAGCAGACATCGACCGTAATTGCTCCTTGTAAATCCTAAGGAAATTGAAAAGGAGCCTTTACCTTTTCTTTCTGAAGCTAGAGTCTTCAATTCGCGTAGAAGGAAAAGGTTGAGCTGAGGCGAGATACCGAGAGCAGCTGAACGAGAGCTTTGTAAAATGAAGGACGCGCACGTGCGCCGAGCACGAGATCACAAACGGTGCCATTCTTTAGCCACATCAGTAAGCTTATACCTCGAGCTGCATCAAAGCTTTTTCTTACTCCTTCAATACGGCCTCGAGTGAGCTACTGACGTCATCCCTCTACTTTTGACGTCTCGATATAACTTATTCTTTGTGATATCTATACATTTTTTTTTTTTTGCAAGGACAAATATACCATACGCGGATTCTTAAGCCACTACGTGGGCTTCAGTTGTATCGCTGACGGACAAAAATATGATAATCTTTTGGAAAAATATCCAAAGAGAAAATATCCTCGAAAAAAAAATGTCGTGAGACAAAAATATCAGCGAAGTGAAAATCTAAAAAGACAAAGGTAGAGCATTTTTCATTTATTTTAAATCATCTAGCAAAAAATATATGATTGAAAAAAAAAGAAAAACGATCTTCTGTAAAAGTAATAGAAAAAAGGGTATAGTAATATAAAGGTACTGGACATAGTAATGGGATCTGGATTTATGACATTTTCTAAATGAAAATGTGAAAGAATGTTTTTTTTCGTATGCTTTATTAATTATTTAATACTCATAAAAATGAGCAAAACTGTAAAAACTTTCAGTAGATTAATATGCGTTTATCGCAAATAGTCATGCATAAACTAGTATATTAAATTTAATAGAAAAATGTCTCGAAAAAAGTCGATAATTCGTAAAGTGAGAATTAGCAAAAAAAAAAAAAAATTCCCAAGATTATGACAAATATATGTAGCGATAAATTCACATTTTGCATGGTATTATAAAAATTTCCAAATTACAGAACAAATTCTCGTGACATTCCACACATATTTCTATATGAAAATAAAATTCGTTCGGGTCACGAACTTTCAGCGTTAATGAAAATACCAGTACAATATTATAACGAACGGTTTACCTCGACTAAAAGGATCGCTGCTTTCCTAATTCGTAATTTTGTATAAAATGTATTTCATAATAGTTACGAAAATTGAACAATAAACTGTGAATTCATTAAATCATCGGTGTTTCTATTTCTGCACGTAGTTACGTTTTGGGTTCGCTGTAAGAGGACGTTTTTATGTCTCTAGTGCAAGTTTTTATTTTCCTTGTTGACAGAGAATACGTGACGAGTAAGCGGACAATCCTCGACGACAGTGTCGACGAGGGAAGGCCATTAAACTCAAGCTCGAAGTGTTCGACACGTCGAAGGAAAGGCGTGTTTACGAGCTCGCCAATTACGATTGCTCTCGAACGAATGACGAAAAGGGGTTTAACACTCGTCGCTTTTGGTTGAAACTACACCACACAACGTTTCGTAAGCCACTGTCCTACTGTTCTCCTTTCCTTGTCGCCACTTTTGTCTTTCCGCGTGTAAACTACGACGTAGAATACGAGATTTGAATGATGTATGGACGCAATAAGAGGGGTTCGTCGTTCAATTGTGTACGTTAAGCGTGCGAGTACCAGAATTTGCGACACGCGATTCTACCCTTCGCAATTCAACCGCACCCTTCATTCAAATACACGCGACGCACATACGCTGTATGTTTCTCGGCTCTGTAATAAAATACTGGGATATGCATCGCCTGGTTGTTGAGAACCGGTTCACTTGTTACAATGTATTGTACCAGCTTCAAGGTCGCGTCGCTTGATACACTCGTGCATTGATTCTATATACGAATCGATCGGGAAACTTTATTGCCCCCTCTACATTTATATTTCTTCAGTTATGTGTTTCTTGATCTCGAGATCTGAGTACGGCTTTCAATGCTATCAAGGTTATTCGTTGAGGCGAACAGTATAGAGGCAGGAATTCTGCCTCGATGGATCGGAGCTGTTGACTCAATCGTAATGGCCTCAATGCAATAAAAGCAGGCATCAAAGTAAAAGGAATAAAACGATATGTTCTCCATTCGGTAACACCAATTTTGTATGAAATCATATTGGCCTTCCCGAATAACGTACATTATATGGATAATCCTGCGGAATTAATCTAATTTATACGTCAGGCAACAGGGAAAAGTAAATAAAACGATATGTGTTCTCAATTTCGTAGCATCAATTTCCTTTTGTTGATATTTTCGGCTTTCCGATAAATGATATTATATAGTTAATCTAATTTTCGTCAGGCAACATACAAACAAAGATGCAAAGTAGAACCTTGCACATTGCTTCCTCATTATTTTTCGCTTTTTACAAAGCTACCTCTATGAGGAAGTATGTTATTCAATTTTTGGCTTCCTCATAGAGGAAACTTTATAAAACACGAAAAATAATGAGGAAGCAATGTGCAAGGTTCTACTTTGCATCCTTGTTTTAATTAGATAAATATACATGTTGTGGATTCGCTTTTTCTATTTCGTTATTACGTTATTTCGTGATTATTAGAGCGTTTTCGAAAGTGAATGTGATAATGTATATTTTTTAAAATAATTCAACATTCCATAAAATCAAAAATTTCATACCGTTCGTCACTAAATTATACAGATATAATGGTTGAATATTGTTTCATTTATATACAAAATTTGAGCTCGCTATCTTAAGTTTTGCAAAAGTTACAATAGAGCGATGTCAATTTTTTGAAAAATTCAAAACATCATAAAATTTTAACGGTTCAACCGAACTGAACCAAATTCAATAGCGATCACCGGCGTATGAAAGCTCAAATTCATACCAATTTTAAGATCAATATCTCGAAAATTGAAAGAGTTACCGCGTAAACAGACATTTTTCAAAAAATTAAAAAACGCGTAATAATTTAACGATGAAGTGGATTTTAAGAAAAATCCGTATGAACGATGAGGCTTGATCCCTCTATCTATGGTCCAAATTTCAGCTTGATATCTCAAGGCATTCCCGAGTTATAAAGGTTTACATTTTTCGATCGTGTAACATACACACATACACACACACACTCACACACATAGACATTTTTTCTAAATCACTTTTCTCGACGTTTTGGCCCATTCTGAGTGTACTGACATGAAAATCTCGAAAAAAAAAAAATTTCCATGAAAACAAAGCTTCCTCTATGAAGAAGCAAAAAGGATGCAAAGTAGAATCTTGCACATTGCTTCCTCATTATATTTCGCTTTTTACAAAGCAACCTCTAAGAGGAAGTATGGTAATTGATTTTGGTTTCCTTATAGAGGAAGCTTTGTAAAAAGCGAAATATAATGGGGAAGCAATGTGCAAGGTTCTACTTTGCATCCTTGTTTTAAATAAATAAATAAGCGCACACCCCCGCTTTGTGAAAATATGATAAGGACGAAGGGTCCGGAAACTCCCTCGAATACTGTATCTTATCTGTTTTTTTTGTGGAACACGATACAAACCGGTGTTTTCTGAACTTTCATTGGGAAATAAGGATATGGCTAGTTTATACGACATAAATCGCTACTTTTTGCAATATAAACTGTACAACATCGCTATGAAAATATGGTACCGTTCAACATTTTTGGGCTATATCTGACGTATTTTTCTGTTAATCATGAATCTGGCACTTATTTAACTCCCAGCTCGATATTTGATACCAAAATTCGGATCAGAGAAAAAAAAAATTTAATTCAAAAAATCAAAACCTCACAAAATTTGAACGTTTCAACCGATCTTAACCAAATTTAATAGGGATCACCGGTGTATGAAAACTCACATATATACCAATTTTGAGCTTAATATTTCAAAAATTAAAAGAGTTATCGCGTTAACAGACATTTTTGAAAAAAATCAAAACCGTGTAAAAATTTAACGATCATGGGGATTTTAACAAAAATTGGTATAAACGATGAGAATTGACCCCTCTATCTGTGGTGTAAATTTCAGCTCAATATCTCGAGGCGTTCCCGAGTTATAAAGGTTTACATTTTTCAAGTGTGTAACATACACACACACACACATACAGACATTTTTTCTAAATCACTTTTCTCGACGTTTTGGACCATTCTGAGTGTACTGACATGAAAATCTCGAAAAAAAAAATTTTCGCGAAAACAAAGCTTCCTCCATGAGGAAGCAAAATTAATACAATTGTATATTTTCAATTTCATAATGTCAATTCCTTTTTTAACCATTTTGGTCTTTTTGGTAACGTACATAATATTGTATAATTAATAATTTTCGCAGTCAAATGAGAAAAAGAAATAGAACAATATGATCACAATTTCGTAATACAATCTTTTTTTTTCATGGATGTGTTGGACTTTTGAGTAACGTGGATAATAGAGACAACTCTGCATAATTAATCTAATTATCGTTAATATATTCTATAGAGTTGTGAAATAACTAGTTAGGAGTTAGCGAATATGTTCAACGCCTCTCTGGCAATTCTCTATATAACTGTCCGCCGGTTTCTGCCTCCCGAATGTTTGGTTGGTACTTAGTATCAATACCTGCAATATATCTCTATTTCAACTGGACAGCTTTCCTCCAGCTTCCTTTGGTAATGAATACGTGCAGTTTCAAACTGACCTAATGAAATTAGCGCTATGACATCCTGTGGTTGGAATCGGTCATCTGTGTTGTCGAACCTTGACGTTGATACTGCTACAGTGACTGTGTGTCTATAACTACTACTGGACTACGTGAAACTGCGATCGCCCGAGGTCTTTGGTGAATGTACATGTTATAGGAAGGCAAACCTTGTGCTTCGTTAACATCGAGCAGAAGGACGGCCGCAAATCGGAGTCGAAGCAACAGTGTACTTTGATGTATCCTCTGCTGTCTCGAATACGAGAGGAATATCGACGGCAATGGCCATACGAGGTGTCGAGGTTAGAGTTCAAAGCAGACGTAAATATATATATATATATATATATCGTTACGAGTAAATCAATGTATCATTGTAATGTTAGGTGCTCGGAAAGAAATAATTGGTTGAATAGGCTTCACGGAAAGAAATGTTTGGTTGTGGCAACTACGTTTTCGATTTGCTGTACACAATGTCTAAAAAATTAGTTGCCTCAACTAAATTGATTAGTTAGGTTAACTAATCCAATCGTTGGGACTACCACTCGAATAGTTGGGACTACCATTTGAATCGTCGGTGTTTCTATTCGAATCATCGGTATTACCATTCGAATCGTTGGTATTACCATTTGAGTTGCTAGGAAAATAGAATAATCGATTGGTTGTGTCAACTTATTTCTTGGTTATGGCAACTAATCTTTTTTTCCCGTGTTCAAGCGAAAAAAATGGTTGGGACAATAAACTAGTTAGTTACAGAAACAAATCAGTTAATTGGGCCAGCAAATTAATTGGTTGGCAACTAACGAATTGGATGTCACAACCAACTAGTTTGTCGGTTCAACCAAAAAATTGGTTAACCTAGCCAACTTTGTCGGTTGGAGCGGATTTAACCACGCGAATCGTTGGGGCAACCAATTTTTACTCTTCGTGTGCTTTTGTAGCATTGGCTGAAGCAAAAATCTTCTAACTACAAGTAGTGACTGAATGAAATGTACGGACAGTTTTATTGTATTATGGAATTTGGAAAAAGCGAATCTTTAAAGTGGTTGGCGTGCTTCACACTATTCAAATCAGTACAAAATCTTTGTAAGCATTTCCGTAAAGTTATGTGCATCGAATAACATCTTAGAAGGAAATATTTGTTACAACGTATGTTCGTAATTCAGAAAAGCATTCGTGGTAATAGATTTGCAGAAAAATTAGGTAATTACGATCAATTTCCAAGGAGGCGCGATTTTGTTCAATTTCGGTTTAAGGATAATCTGAAATTTAATACTCATCTAAGAAGAAAACGCTCATTCTTTTTCTTGATAAGATACTTTACATTGTAACGATCTCTAGATGATTTATAAAAACGTTGTTACTTTTAGGGTCAAATTGTGAAACAGGTTATTAAATAAAGTAAAACGACAAAAGACAATAAAGTGTAAGATCAGAGACATTTATAGATAAAGTTACATTGGAAGATCGAAGGAGGCAAAGATCATGAGAAGACTGCTTCTGCATCAGGGATAACCGGTTTCTATTCTGGTAGGCCGATGACACGCTCCATTCGATCTTTCACTTTCTTCTTCGATTACACTCAACTCCTTGCGGCGCATCGACCACGAGTTGTATTTATTCGATATCCTTTCTCGCAGACTTCTGCTAAGTTGTTGAATGCCCTTGCGGTAGGTCAGCAGCAAATCGATTTGTGTGCTATTAGCATTTTAGCATTTTTGCCTCAACGCAAGGATCGCGTATCCTATACTTCTACAAACGTCTCACGCCTAAATCTATTTAATTTTCGGGTCGCTTAACATTAAAAGAGATAATTAAACATTTTGTATAAACTTTGTCGCTACACGGAGAAAAATTTCTGTGTCGTGACAATATAAAAGGATAACAAAAATCGTTTTGTTAGGCTAACAAAAAGATTTGTCAGCCCAACAAAAGATTTGTCAGCCCAACAAAATATTTGTCAGCCAAACAAAATATTTGTCAGCCCAACAAAATATTTGTCAGCCAAACAAAATATTTGTCAGCCCAACAAAATATTTGTCAGCCCAACAAAATATTTGTCAGCCCAACAAAATATTTGTCAGCCCAACAAAAGATTTGTCAGCCAAACAAAATGTTTGTCAGTCCAACAAAAGATTTGTCAGCCCAACAAAAGATTTGTCAGCCCAACAAAATATTTGTCAGCCCAACAAAATATATGCCAGCCCAACAAAATATTTGTCAGCCCAACAAAATATTTGCCAGCCCAACAAAATATTTGGCAGCCCAACAAAATATTTGTCAGCCCAACAAAATATTCGTCAGCCCAACAAAAGATTTGTCAGCCCAACAAAAGATTTGTCAGCCCAACAAAAGATTTGTCAGCCCAACAAAAGATTTGTCAGCCCAACAAAAAATTTGTCAGCGCAACAAAAGATTTGCCAGCCTAACGTAACGATTTTTTTTGTCCTTGTTTTATGTTGTCACAACACAGAAATTTCTCTCCGTGTGATTTTCACAAAAACAAGATCATAATTATACGATCACAAATTGTGTAAACTGAAAAACATTCTGCTGTTAATACATGTTTTGAGTGTACTAAATTCCCAAAAAAAGCATTTTCTTATTCCCATCCGTTAGTTTGTCTGTCTGTCTGAGTTTGTAGCAGCCCGTTTCAATAAATTGATCAAAAACACAATAAATTTTGGAAGAGTTAGGGACTGCAATGTAATTTAATGTATATTTTCAATGTACGAAATTTGTTTTTAAAAAATACTGAAATTTTGATGCGTGATTTATAAACTGTACCTCATTAACGTTACACCAATAACAAATGTGAAACTACGTGTTGATAATATGACATTGGCAAATTAAGAAAAAAAATGCTGCTTAAGGCAATAACACAATATGCTAACTTTCAATAAATAATCTTTAGGCAATAGGCTGTACTAATAATACAGCAAACCGCAGGAGTGTTCTGGTGCTTCAAGTTTAATAAATGTTTCATCTACTCTAATCTATCAATCTATCGCCAGAACAGCGAAGACAATTAATCTCGGAAAAAGGAACGCCAGCGAAGGAGCAGAAAAAGTAGGAGCGAATGGAACAACCCAACATTATCAGACGTTTCGAGAAGCGGAATTGACGTCACTACGAGATCTCCGCAGGATTCCGGTAACGACGGGGCATCAAGAGAATGTGATAGCTACAGCGAAAACAGAGAAAAGGGAAGCAGAGCGAAACGTCGAAACGTACACGAGTAAGCGACGAACGAGCTAGTATTCGTTTGTCGCCCCTTGCTGGTTCAGTCTGGCCAGAGAGAAACAGGGCTCACGGAAGAAGCTCGCTTTGCCAACTCTTGCGGAAGTAATTTCGTGGGGTAGGTACTACGGGAGTGGCAGAAACACCGTGGAGAAAACTGCGGGATGTACACGTGCCCGACGGAGGCTAAAGTGCGTTTCAGCGAGAGGCAGTAAGAAACCATGGAAAGAAATTCGTCGGTAAAGAAAATGCGAAGGAGAAAAGCAAGAGACAGCTCTTAAGGCTGTGTAATGAAAGAGGGGCTCAAGAGGGAGAGAAACAGAGAAAGAATGACTCTGGGAATGAGAGGGGAATCAGCAATAAGATAAAGGTGGAAAGAGGCCATCTGAGACTAATGCTTATACCCAGAACAGACTTAAGGGTTTAGAATGCGAGCAAGGAAGTTTACTAAATTGGTAGTGCGAGAAATCTTGGTCTGGCTCTGTCCTCCTGCACATCAGCATGTCACTTCGAATTTGGATAGGGAATTTTTAAAAAAACGTCTGATGAGAAGGAAGAAGAGAAATTGAACCACGCGTGACGCGACGCAGCGTCGCCAAGTGTCGTCGGTGACGCCAGGCAATGCGACGCCAGGTTCTTCCCGCTCGTTGTTTTCCTCGACCCTTGAATAATGTACGATGATTGGGCAAAGTCACGATATAATAGCTACGGTTCGAGCAAAAGGAAGACAACATTTCGAGGTGCGCTGCTATGTAGGTTTAAAGATGATCGATTGGGGCGTATCACGACTGTTGGAAAGTTTTATGCAATACGCGTATTTGCATAATATAAAATTAAATGCGGTGGAAACGGAAGAATGGAAGAGACGGTGATGAGGAAAAAGTTGGAATTGTAAAATCACACGATACGGTATGCAGAGGGTGAAGTACGTGAGAATAAAGCGAGGATCGCGTGTCCGAGTCACCGCCCTACAATCCCTAACCACTCTCAAGTTTATTGTCCACCATGGATGATAAAATTTCATGCAGACCATCGAGGAGAAGCGAGAATACATATGCTTTCACACGAACGACGACACGGAATCATTTGGAAGATCTCGACTCGATAGTATAATATAAATTATAGAATATTTTGCCATTTCCTGACTACGAAACGCATGCCATCAAAGTGTAGTTATAATCATTTGTTACATGACACTATTTCCATTGAAAGTTACTATTTTTATGGAAAATAACAAAGATCTACAAGCCAAAAGGTCTTAGATGAGCGACAGAATTTGATGCTGGTTCGATTCAACTAGCACTTGAATCAAGACTTTGTCATACTATTGTTACACTCTTGTTTGTATCTCTCGAGGCTGATTCCGTCGCAGCACGGCAATTGTCACGCGTTTCACGTGTCCGAGTCACCGCCCTACAATCCCTAACCACTCTCAAGTTTATTGTCCACCATGGATGATAAAATTTCATGCAGACCATCGAGGAGAAGCGAGAATACATATGCTTTCACGCGAACGACGGCACGGAATCATTTGGAAGATCTCGACTCGATAGTATAATATAAATTATAGAATATTTTGTCATGTTCTGACTACAAAACGCATGCCATCAAAGTGTAGCTATAATCATGTGTTACATGACTCTATTTCCATTGAAAGTTACTATTTTTATGGAAAATAACAAAGATCTACAAGCCAAAAGGTCTTAGATGAGCGACAGAATTTGATGCTGGTTCGATTCAACTAGCACTTGAATCAAGCCTTCGTCATACTATTGTTACACTCTTGTTTGTATCTCTCGAGGCTGATTCCGTCGCAGCACGGCAATTGTCACGCGTTTCACGTACAACCAAGTGTCGCATACTTACTATTCTCTCGGGAGATGCACAACTGGAGCTACCGAACTGACAAACAAGTGTGTTCCCTTATGCGAAGACCATGACCAAGAAGAAAACCGTGAGACAAAATGAGCACAGCAGGAAATTGGGAGAAGTGAACAAAAAGGAAAACACAAGAAAGGAAAAGAGAGAGGATGGGGATGACTTTGTTGTAGATTGTGAGGATACGAATAAACTTGAAACAAATAGAGGGTAGGAGAGCGAACACGTAGGGTAGCTTCGGAAAAAGGAATGAAGGGTGACATTGTGCCGAGAGCAAAACTCAGAGAGCTCTCAACCCTCATCTCGTCACTTCCGCGTCGCCCTCTTGCGCTTGCCAGTATCACCAACAAAGCGGGAAAAGGTTCATTCTATACGCATACAATGTACAACTGCATACACGAGCGAGAATGTCGCAGGTGAACTGCATTGCCACAGACACATGTATGAGAATAGAGAGACGCTGACATGCTGCTTCTGGGGCTGCCGTCGGGGAAAGGAAGAAGGTTTTCAGCCCTTCTACGGGCGGCAAGTAAGGCTGAGAAATATATAGAGACGGGCGAGGGCGTTAAGGGAAAAAGAGCGAAAGGGATTATACATGTGCCGGATTATATGTGGTGCCGAGGTCGTTCAACCCCTCAGGCGTTTCGCGCACGCTTCTTATCGGAGCTGAGGAGAAAGGGTTGGAAAGAGGCCGAAAGGGTGGAAGTGGAGAGAGAGCAAGAGGGGAAGAACAAGATAGAAAGAGATCGGGTGATGTTCCTTGGGTTCTCGACACGCGCGGCTCTCGTACACTTTGCTTGATACTCTTCCTTAGCCGTATATTTTTCTCTCTTCTACTCTTGCTTTCCTCTCGTCTGTCCTCTTGTCGACATTTCTCGTGGTATACGCCTCAAGCGTCGGCAACGGTCGACGTCCCGAAGGAACAAGGAGTCTCAACTTGCCCTCTTGTAAGGTATAAATATAGTAAAGGACGTAGTGTAAAGGTATTGAAGAGTATACCAAGTGTGTGTCGGTGTGTACTCAAGCAAAAGGGTGGCACCATCGATTCGTGACCGAGTGTCGAACGTGACGAACACCCCTCCAAGCTTTTCCGGAATTAAAGCTCGGAGATGTTTGCTAAAAGATGCTAAGGTGGCATGTTCGTCAGGAAACATGAGGTACATACCAGGATCCAATGTTAAAGCCGGCTTAGCATTATTTGTTCGTCTCCAAATTCGTAAGTTGTACATACCTGAAATCAAACAAAAAGGAATAATTAAGTTTTGTTTATCGTCAGTGGCTTAAAATATTATGCAGAACTGTTATTTATATACACTTTATCATTATGATTTTAAAGATAAAATGGCGCGTTTCCATAAGTACTTTATCAAGACTGTGCATAGAAATTTTTGCAACAAATCAGCAGGGTATTTCCGATGAGACAGGGATTTCTTTAAAAATTCTTTAAAAAGACAGGGATTTTGTTCAAAGTATCCGTGCAGCGTCAACTGAAAGTTAATGAATCTCCTGTGTAAAAAGAAACTCTATGAAAGCGATAAGAGATCGATCAATAAGGTCTACAGGACTTGCGGTGTGGAGGATTCTGGACTTAATATAAACTTCGAAGATAGCATTAAATGGCCATAACTTTACACAAAGCCTACTATAAATCTCGTCAATAAGTCTACTTCTAATTCGTTGATATATTTTCCAGCGGCGGACTATTTTATATAAAATGACTACATGTCATCTTGTAATTTTCACTCCAAATAAGTTGACGTCACGGTATTATTTTGAAATTTCATGTCATAATACATTGAATATTTTTCCTTCATAAAAACAATTCAAATCAATTCACTGAAAAAAAATGTCATTAATTCAATAAATCCATCGTTTGTGGGCTGTCAAAAACAAGCGTTATCAATTAAATTTGAATTCTAATTCCTCCAATTCCATACGAGATCGAAACAATAACTCTAAAATAAGAAAAATAATATTGTATTATTTCAATGTTAAATGGGATTGAACGAATATGAACTAGAGTTAATTAAAAAATAGGTCTTTTTGGCAGCCCGCAATAGAATTTTTTTTCAGTGTGTCAATGAAAATATATGAGCTCAGTTTTTTTGCAAAAAAAATAATAGATGACGGTCCTTTCATGGGCAAGTCCTTCCCAAGTTTTTGTTAGGTAAAAATGGTGAAATTCGAAAAAGGAACCATGGAAAAGGATGAAGCCAAGGCTGCGATATATATATGCAATGTGATTCGGGAAGCTATGATTAAATTGCTTTCGAAATGGAAGATAGCAGTAAAGATGGAGGATGCATGAATCCCAGAGGCAAAACGATTTTCATGAATTGTCACTGATGGTGAATGAACGGCTTGCAAATGTTTTCCTATGCCGGAGATGAAGTTGCGGTGGCATGTTCGTCATTTCGCGAAATAACGAGGATGCTCATCCCCAAAGCCAACGAAATGGCGCTGTCCTTTCCTGGCCATTTTATATTTTGTCGCTTATGTCTTATATATGTATTTTACTCGGTACTGTCGCCACTCTACACGTTGAGGATCCGTCCATCATCCCTACTCTTCGTGCGCACTCTCTCTTTGAGTACTATCGGGCTTCGAGTTGCGTTCATCCATCAACGGAAGAGGTATTACGGCGAAAGGGAACATCGTACGACGTGTCTTGCTTCTCGGTAATGGTTATGTCCTCGTCGTCTATGTTAGGTATTTCCTTCGTGAAAGACGCTTCGGCACGCCAAGTTGCAACATCATCACTAAAATGTATCAAATCGCGGCAAGTGAAGACGACGACGAATATGTCGACAGCGACGATTGAGGGACATGTGAAGTTATATGTACTTTTGGATCTTTATCTTCACGTGTAGCTTCACGTTTGAAAAATGTATTTACGAACGTTGATACACTTCATCTCGAAAAAAGATTTGGTAATATTAACTAAAATTATCTATTCAACGCTTAATTATTTCAATCAACGAAAATTTACTTTCCCTCCAACAAATATGTATTTCATTCAATTTTTCAGTTTTTTTTATTTCCAACATATTTATTTATTTGAATCAATTTTCACTGTGCAGCGGTAGCTAAAAAAATATTTTATTTATTGCTACTAAAACAACCAAATACATATATTAGATATTTTTTAATAAAATCAATTAGAACTATCTTATAGTCCGATATATATTTATTTCCTTTCATCATTGGAGTTTATTATTATCAACATGTAACATTTATCGATTTGATTTAATTCTTGTTGTATTTTTATATAAAAATTATATATTTTTTAAATTGGCAGCAGTGGAGGCGCGGTTGGTGTGTGGCTTTCGATGGTCCCCAGAGTTAAGCAGCATTATTTGCGGTCATAACTTGGATGGGTGACCGCTTAGCCGCGCACTGGTTTGCGCTGCAACTGCTGAACGGGAGGCAGTTTCTGAGCTTTTAAGGGATAGTGAGGAATATCCCAATAGATTTTTTTTTAAGTCAACATTTATATAACTGCCGACCCAAATAAATATTTCTTAGATTTGAATATATTTACTATTCAACAAGTATATTAATCACAAATAAAAAAATTTAATTGAGGTGAATGGAAGTCGACATCCAAATAAGAAATTTTATTTCCGATGCGTAGATTCTGGGTGTTGGGTAGAAAGTTCCTATGCGAAGATTACGAAGCATGATGTATACCCACGCAAAAATGGAAGTATGAAAACAGTATTTTCCAAATATTAAAAAAGTCTTGAATTGAAGTATACCAAAGCTGGCGTATTGGAATAAGACATACCGAATAATATTTCGCCCAAATGAAGTATTTAATCTTTTCAAAAGTAAAAAGTCTTAAGTATTATCCATTGGACTTGATTATACTAAAGAGAATTACACCATTCTATTAGTTTGTATGGACTAGGTCCAACTTGGACACCAAAAGTCATAGAAATATCGACCTGGAAAGCCATAGAGATATCGACCAGGACCCTAAAAACTAATAAAACGGTGCGGCCTCCTTTAATATTATTCAGTCCAATAGATTATACTTAAGACTTGTTACTTTTGATACGATTTTCAATACAGTTTTAATACTTTCTTCATTTCAGCGGAACATTATTCGGTATGTCTCATTCCAATATGCCAGTCTTGGGATACTATAATCCAAGACTCTTTTAATATTTGCAAAATACTGTTTTAATACTTCCATTTTTGCGCGGGTGATAATGCCAAAAAGTTATAAATGAACGAATTTGGAGAAAAAATTTCAATAAACGTTCATAAAACTGTTTTTTTTTTACAGAATTTTTTATTCAAATCGTGTAAGATTTGCCTTTCAACGGCCCTAAAAGCAAGTACATGACTAAAGTTACAGGCGAAAACGGATGATACATGATGTAAGCAGTATATATATGTACACATGCATGCTTGGCCATGACGGAATGCAACGAAGGTACATAAACGCAGAGTTAACGCTACTCCACCAAGGATTTTCGATGATGGCGGATAAAAGCTCGGGGACGTGACATACAGTGGCGAAGTGCGCTGGAAAGCTTTGAAGGAAAGCGCTGGAGTCTGTCGCGATGCACTGCAGCACAAGGAATGCATATGCCCGGCAATATACTGTCTCCACGAGGTGAATGTACTGAGATGCATATATATATATATATAGTGTACATACATAATGTATTGTGTTCCAGTTGTTATACACAGTGACAAAAAGGTGAAGATATACGATGCAACCACACGACAGTTTGTCAATATTCTGTGGGATTCAGATGACACGATATTTTATGGTTTATACGTTTTCATAAATATTCTCCAATTCACACACGACCCGTCAGCATATATTGATATCTAGTATTTACATTATAAAGCGATCTTACAAATGTTTTAACAGAAAGCATTACACATAAAATCGTTGTAGTCCTGACAATCATTTAGTGATAACATTTTTACATATTGGAAAAAGTGACATAATCATTGGGGAAAAGTTGGAGAAGACAATGGACTAATAATTAATAGTTGTCACTTGATAATTGTCGAAACTTTCATAATTTCTTCCAAAGCGCTGGAAAATTGTGTTTTGAATAATTTATTTTTAAATGTAGCATCGAATAACGTATTTACGAAATCATTATTATTCAGTCGATTAATCATAGTGTGAACTCTACGAGTTCAACGGATTTGGTTTTTAAGTAATGTTCGTTTAATGAATTTTCAGGGGCCATGAGAGTTTTCAATGCAGAACATTTTGTATAAGCTTAGCGGAGAGAATCCATATGCGGTGCATAACTGTGGTTTGGCTCGTATCACCAACGGTCCGAAACATTCCAATTAATCAATTCATCGATGGCACGACTGCCGGAAAATCCTGAGTTTCGATAAATTCAGGGGCGGGCGCTGACCGAGAGCGGCTGTAGGTATCGTTACGCTCACCGATGCCGATTCCCAAACGACCGCATGGAACACGACTTTGCACTCCAGCAAAGCTTGGTAATAATGCCCTTTTTTCATCCTCTGTCGGATCGGTTTTTTTTATCCTTTTCAACAATCCATTTCACGCTGCAATATTTCCCACAACGAGGCATTGGCGACTGGCGTTGAGGCTCCAACGAACCAAAGTTGAGATGTCCATATAATTTTGCGACTCGCAGACTGCGTTACGCAGCGATGGAGAAACAGTGCCAGAAGTTATCGAGCAAGAAAGAATATTCCGGTTTCGATATCGAGAAAAACCACTGCGACCGCAGATGGTGGTAATTCACTTACGCAATCCAGGTGAAAGATAACGCCTTGTTTTTAACTCTACATTGTCGCATTATTGCCCTACACAATTGTTACTCTGTTTTTCCTTGAAATTTTTTTTATGGGTTCGTCACGCATTTTGCGTTCACGTAACTGCGTCTACTATTGTTCTAACGTTGAATTTTGAATTCAAAGAATAAGCCTTGCTTTTAACTTTACATTGTCACACTATTTTCCTACACAATTCTGATTCCATATTTTTTCCAAAAAAATTATGGGTTTCTCTCACATTTTGCTATTAATATAATGTTAAATTTCTAATTCACCAAAAAAATTACGACTTGTTTTAAACTCTACATTGTCGCATTATTATACTACACAATTGTTACTCTGTTTTTCCTTGAAATTTTTTTTATGGGTTCGTCACGCTTTTTGCGTTCACGTAACTGCGTTTACTATTGTTCTAAAGTTGAATTTTGAATTCAAAGAATAAGTCTTGCTTTTCACATTACATTGTCACACTATTTTCCTACACAAATCTGACTCCGTATTTTCTAAAAAAAAAAAAGTTATGGGTTTCTCACGTATTTTGCTATTAATATAATGTTAAATTTCTAACTCACCAAAAAAATTACGACTTGTTTTAAACTCTACATTGTCGCATTATTATACTATACAATTCGTATTCTGTTATTCCGTGAAATTTTTTTATGGGATCGTCGCGCATTTTGGGTTCACGTAACTGCCCACATAGAAAAATATATATGTAACATATACGTTAAATATATGGCGCCAAAAAGTTCTATATGCTGCATATATTCTGCATATATGTGTGCAAAAATATATTCAAAATATATGGGATATATGTATGGAATATATGTAAAATATATTTCATATACGTTTAGCGCCAAAAAGTTCTATACGTCGAATATATCGTGCATATATTTCTATTTCCATGACGGTGCGTTTACTATTGTTCTAACGTTGAATTTTGAATTCAAAGAATAAGCCTTGCTTTTAACTTTACATTGTCACACTATTTTCCTACACAAATCTGATTCCGTATTTTCCCAAAAAAAAAAATTATGGGTTTCTCACGTGATTAAGATTATGGATTTCTTAGATCATCTAAAAAATTACGACTTGTTTTAAATTCTACATTGTCGCACTATTATCCTACACAATTCTTATTCTGTTATTCCATGAAATTTTTTTATGGGTTCGTCACGCATTTTGCGTTCACGCAACTGCGTTTACTATTGTTCTAACGTTGAATTTTGAATTCAAAGAATAAGTCTTGCTTTTAATTTTACATTGTCACACTATTTTCCTACACAATTCTCATTTCATATTTTCTCGAAAAATAATTGTGAGTTTCTCACGCATTTTGTATTCTAAAAAAAGAACTTGTTTTTAATTCATTGCCTCATTATTTCCCTATACAATTTTAATATAATTTAATTTTTGGTCTACGTAAATACATCTACTATTAATACAACATTTAATTTTGAATTCAGGTGAAAAATTACGCCTTGCTTTTAAATCTACGTTGTCAAAGTATTTCTCTTCACAATTTTTATTTGGTATGTCCTTGAAAAATATTTCTAGGTTTTAGCGCATTTTGAGTTTACATAACTACGACTACTATTGATATAACGTTAAACTTTGTGAAAGGTAGGAAGACATTCTCGTTTCTAGCACTCGTACGAAACGGTAATCAACAAAAACAATAAATAACGCACATAGGTTGACGTATACTCAAGAAGATGCACTGCGGAAGGAGAAAAAGGAAGTAACGGAAGAAGTATATATTTTTCGTTGACCCTATGTATCCCGGAAGAGAAATCGAGTCGCTCGAGTGTTGCTTTTGCGGAGGAAAGAGTGATAGCTCGATGAAGGAGCACCAGAACGACACAAGAGAATGATACTGCACTGAGATCATTTTATATTCCCGCTGGGGCTTTTAGTTGTCGCAGAACTCGATGGGGATTCGTCGTCAAAAATGTATAGAGCGCGCGCTGTGCATATTCTGGTAGTGTCAAAAGAAGAGCAGAAATGGGTATTGTTCAAATGAAAAAGAATTATTAATACTTTTTTTTTGTTGGTAAATAATTATGAATTATTTCAATTACATTATCAGCCGTTCGTTCACTACTACTTTCGAATACTTCCTAGTCTAAATGTTCATTAATGTATTCTTTCTTATGACAATAGTCCATTTTATAGTTATTGCTTATCGTTATAATTCCGGTTTGCATTAAAATTATCGTGGCGATGTGGAATATTTCTTTGAGAATAATTTTAAATCATTATTAATATCCATAGCATTTTGTACATTTTTACCCTGTTAAATCATTAAACTCATACTGGATGGATATGTAATATTACGAAGAGTGTTTATGGAACACATCTGGAAATTAGACATTTCGTGGTATTAATTAACCTTCATCAATGTTTGACTAAATCCAATTTATATATAGTACTAAATGAACCTGAAATTAGCTAGATCTGTTAATTAGCCTTTTGAATCCCATTGAAACGATAATTGTTGACATTTTGACAACTATTGACACATAGGAGCAATTTGAATATAAATTACAGCGTGTAATCGAAAATATGGCTTGCGGATTGCGGCAACACCACAATCGAGTGGAAGTTAATAACATGGCGATATTATTACCTAATACTCCCCATTAGAGTATACCTGAACAAATAGATGATTGCATGTTTCGCTCTTCCTCACTAATTGAGATTTTTATAGGCTTTAAAAAATGATCCTTAACATTTACGTGAAGAAAAAAAAACGAAATAATTAATTAGTAGTCTCTTACAGCAAAATGAATCCAGAAATCGAAATATTTAAACAAATCTTCATTTTTTAAACCACGACTTCGTTTAAAACGAAATACTGATATTAATGGGAGTCAACCTTAAATAATTAAGCTTCTTTCACCGCCTTCCAAATATTTTTCATTTCTCTCTCTGTCTCAATTTTTCCGAAAGAGTAAAAATCGTGAAATTTTTTCGTCAGACTAATTAACAATTGCCCGGTTAAGGGATCTTTCCAGAGTGAAAAAAAATTGATTTTTTTTTTCGTCTTATTCATTAGTTTATATGGTCAAAAAAATCCTCTCAAATTTTTAAAACGAAATTCGAAATACTTCGCTGGCATACTTTATGGACCTGGCATCGTCAATTAGTTGTAAGTACACAATTTAGGTATATAAAATTTCTACACTCGAAACTTTAAACGCGTTTTTCTCGGAACGACATTTTTCAAATCGGTGGACATTTCTTCAGGGAATAGTTTTCAAGCGATCGTTTTCAAATTTTAGGAGAACATTCTTCACGCTACTCTCTATCGTGCTATGGAAGCTTTTTTTAAAAAATCTTTCCATTTTTATCAAAGAAAAAGTGTCGAAAAAAACGGCTAAAATCGGTACTTTTTGTTCAAAACGCCGCCATTTTGTCAATTTTGATTTAAAAAAAGCGTCCATAGCGCGATAGCCAATCGCACACTGAGTGAAATTAAGATGGTATTGGTAACTAATCAGTGATAATTATATTTTATTAGTCCAGGTGACTATTTTTGTAGTTACATTATCTACGTTACTGTTATTGTAACTACGAAAATAGTCACCTGGACTAATAAAATATAATTATCAGGTTATAATATATAATTATCATAACTGAATAGTTATCAGGACCATCTCAGTTTCTCTCAGTGCATACTAATTAAAAATCCTTTGGGTTTTTTTTAGATCAAATTTGCGACCCCTAGGATGTCCACCATGAGGCTATCTTTTTTATCAACATTATTTTCAAAAATTAAAAAAAAATATTCAAACAATAAAAATCGTCTTATAAAAAATCATTTTCCGTCATTCATGATTACCTTGATATGTCATAAAAATTTCAGATTGATCGGCGTATATCAACCATCCGAAAAAAAATCGTGAAAATAGGCTATTTTTCGGGCCGTCACACTGGAAAGATCCTTTAATAATTAGTTTGAAACATTTTTTGTGAAGATGGTTTTTTGATATTGTTTTCGTATCGACAAAAAATGTCGCTATTTTTCGCATGCCTAGAAAAAACACGAAGCGAACTGAGCTAGAAGTTTGTCCGCGCATTGCAGCATCAGCTGGAAACTGCACGTTTGCCGAGCATCCTCTTCGTTTATAAACGTGGACAAGACGTCGTGCATTGCGCTTACATGTGCCGGTGCGTTGAGACACGAGCAAATAATTGCAGTCATTCGTGAGGTGCATCGTTGGTCGGTCTCATAGCGCAACACACAGAGGAAGCGTCTCGTTTCCATTAATTATGACGGAAACCCGCGCGTGGCTCCCGGCGGTCGAAAATTTGCATAAGGACGTCTGCAATCGCTATAGAAATACGCTCGAGTTATATACGAGGTTCGCATTTCGTGTGCCATTGCTGTGTGACTTTTCGTACCAATGCGAGCGGAAAAAAAATTTCTGAATAACGAAAGAGCAAGCATCGCCAATGTCGCGCTCTCTTTCATTAATTACGGGACTTATAATTGGTCCAAGTGGCTCGCAGTACAAACTGGCATGACAGGCACTGGTGCAATTTCATCCAGACATTTCAAATTTTTCGTACATTCATAAGCTACTCGAACTTTTTAGTTCTCAACAGTTTTAATTGACTGTCGTCGAAAGAAAAGTTTTTTTTTTCATTGAGTCATGCAAGCTTTCCAGATTTTCTATTCATTAACTCATTTCTATATTATTTCAAGTGGTTTTGTAATTATTATACTTGTATTGATCGTCCTACATATATTTTATCTAAAATACGGACTCTATTATGAATAAAGTGATTTTAATTTAAAATCGAGCTTCATAATTATCTTAGAAATTATTCATTAGTTAAACTTTCGTGAAAAACACTCAGAAACATTATACAATTTATCTTAACCGCGACAACTACTTCAACAGTGGAAAACGCTCTTCAAATGTTTAATGCAATTGAATTTTTACCCTTGATGTTTAAAGTTTTTATTATAAAACCGTGGTACGGCCGCAATTGCGGAAAAAGAAAATACTTTGAATACAAAGTGCATTAGTGTGTATATTACAGGGAAAGCGGAATAAAGAAACGAGAGTTGAAGACAGCTTAAGGTGGAATTGCAGAGAAGCGAGACGCCTGGATATTCAGGTAAAGGGAAAAGGATAAAGGAAACTCGACTCTGTTAACGGAGCAACCGGAGCATTAAGGTCCTAGTTACGTTACGTTAAGTTTACTTGCCGTTGCAGTGTCCCTATACCCATTTTCCGTCGAGAAATACTATACCCTCACTGAGCTACTAGGTTGCATAAGAGCACTGGCCTATACTATATACAATATGTACGTAACTCTACCGGAGTTAGAAGAGATGCACAAAGCGCGTTAAGACGATGCAAAGCAGGATGTTAGACGCTAATATACCGCGTATTTCCATAATCCGCTCGGCTAAAATTCAGATGGGACTAGTATATACCTCGCGCCAGTCTCGCTATTCTTGTTAGCACTGGGGATGCTTTCGTCCTATATATTTGCGCATTCCCACTGGCTCCACAGAGAGAGCAAAAGCGAGGACTCGCTTGGGGATCGTCTCCCGTATCGTATATCGCGCATTCACCCTCGAGGGCGTATATCGCTCGTCCTGCAGCCACGAGTTTACGCTCAGTAGTAATATAGAAGCGTAACTCCGGCGGGGGAACTCTGGTAAGACAACAAACCGGAAAAAGCCTCTCCAGGAGTGCCGGAAAAGGACCTCGTATGTATTTACATCGCTTAAAAATTGTATGAACAGAAAATTTACCGCCCTGGGGCGGTAAATTTGATGCTACGTCAGGGATACTGAGGCGGTCATCAACATTTTTAACATGAACGAAGAATGTAATCGGGTAAGGTTCGAGATAACGAATGATCAAAATAATGGCCATTCTAGATTCAGACGTTCATTATTTTGAAATTCGCTATTTTAGCCATTCGCTATAAGAAAATGTATTTTGATAAATAATCGTGCTGAACAAATATTAATAAATAAGCGAAGAAAAAATAGACCCTCGCTTTAAGAAAACTATGTTTTTTTAATGAAAATCCTCTCCAGGAGTGCTGGAAAAGGACCTCGTACGTGTTTACATCGCTCAAAAATTGTATGAACAGAAAATCTACCGCCTTGGGGCGGTAAATTTTTCTTGATGCTACGTCAGGGATACTGAGGCGGTCATCAAAATTTTTAACATGAACGAAGAATGTAATCGGGTAAGGTTCGAGATAACGAATGATCAAAATAATGGCCATTCTAGATTCAGACGTTCATTATATTTAAATTCGCTGTTTCAGCCATTTTCTATTTTGACTCCCATTCTATTAAAATGTAATCGAAATAGTGAATGGCTAAAATAGCGAATTTCATAATAATAGCCATTGTAGATTCAGACGTTCGTTATTTTGAAATTCGCTATTTCATTTATTTTGTCCTCACCCACAATAAGAAAATTTATTTTGATGAATAATCGTGCTGAACAGATATTAATAAATAAGCGAAGAAAAAATAGACCCACGCTTTAAGAAAACTATTTTTTAAAAATGGAAATCTTCTCCAGGAGTGCCGGAGAAGGACTTCGTACGAATTTACATCGCTTAAAAATTTTCCTTGAAGCTACGTAAGGGATACTGAGGCGGTCATCAAAATTTTTAACATGAACGAAGAATATAATCGAGTAAGATTCAAGATAACGAATGATCAGAATATTGGCCATTCTAGATTCAGACGTTCATTATATTTAAATTCGCTATTTCAGCCATTTGCTATTTTGACTCCCATCCTATTAAAATGCAATCAAAATAGCGAATGGCTAAAATAGCGAATTTCATAATAATGGCCATTGTGGATTCGGACGTTCATTATTTTGAAATTCGTTATTTTAGCCATTCACTATTTAGACCCCATTCACATTAGAAAAATGTATTTTGATAAATAATCGTGCTGAACAAATATTAATAAATAAGCGAAGAAAAAATAGACCCACGCTTTAAGAAAACTATTATTTTTTGATGAAAATCTTCTCCAGAAGTGCCGGAGAAGGACCTCGTACGTATTTACATCGCTTAGAAATTGTATGAAGGGAAAATTTACCGCCCCAGGGTAACAACTTTGATGCCACATAAAAGATACTGAGGCGGTCATCAACATTTTAAAAATTTACAAAGAATATAATCATAATACTTTTTTCCTTATCTTAAATAATATATTAAAAAATATATTTTGAATGAAAACAACATCTGTGGAAGTTTTAAGAAAATTTATTTTGATTAATAATCGCGCTAAACAGATATTAATAAATAAGCGAACAAAAAAAAAAGACCCACGCTTTAAGAAAACTATAACTTTTAAAATTTTTTGAGTGTTTGATAAGCTGCGATTTTTAAATATTTTTTTACGTAGAAAGTTTTCGTATTACGAACAAGGATTTTCAGACGCAATTTTTCATAAAATCTTACCAATCTTAAAAAATTCATTAAAAAATTTGCAAGTTTATTTCCCAAGAAAATGTGCCTAATAAAAACATTTAAAAAAAAATTAATCTCTCAAAAAAATTTGAAATTTACCGCCCTGCGGCGGTAAATTTTCCTTGATGCTACGTAAAAGATACTGAGACGGTCATCAAAATTTTTAACATATACGAAGAATATAATCGAGTAAGATTCAAGATAACGAATGATCAGAATAATGGCCATTCTAGATTCAGACGTTCGTTATATTTAAATTCTCTATTTCAGCCATTTTCTACTTTGACTCCCATCCTATCAAAATTCCATCAAAATAGCGAATGGCTAAAATAGCGAATTTCATAATAATGGCCATTGTGGATTCAGACGTTCATTATTTTGAAATTCGTTATTTTAGCCATTCGCTATTTTGACCCCACTCACATTAAGAACATGTATTTTGATAAATAATCGTGCTGAACAAATATTAATAAATAAGCGAAGAAAAAATAGACCCACGCTTTAAGAAAACTATTATTTTTTAATGAAAATCTTCTCCAGGAGTGCCGGAGAAGGACCTCGTACGTATTTACATCGCTTAGAAATTGTATGAAGGGAAAATTTACCGCCCCAGGGTAACAACTTTGATGCCACATAAGAGATACTGAGGCGGTCATCAACATTTTAAAAATTTACAAAGAATATAATCATAATACTTTTTTCCTTATCTTAAATAATATATTAAAAAATATATTTTGAATGAAAACAACATCTGTGGAAGTTTTAAGAAAATTTATTTAGATTAATAATCGCGCTAAACAGATATTAATAAATAAGCGAAAAAAAAAGACCCACGCTTTAAGAAAACTATAACTTTTAAAATTTTTTGAGTGTTTGATAAGCTGCGATTTTTAAATATTTTTTACGTACAAAGTTTTCGTATTACGAACACGGATTTTCAGACGCAGCTTTTCATAAAATCTTACCAATCTTAAAAAATTCATTAAAAAATTTGCAAGTTTATTTCCCAAGAAAATGTGTCTAATAAAAACATTTAAAAAAATTAAACTCTCAAAAAAATTTGAGTGTAGAATCATTTAAGGATAATAAATCCTAGACTGAAGGGCTATATGACCGGAGGGCAATGTCCCAGTTATAAGAAATATATATTCTATTTAGTCCAAATCCCCATAACAAATGTAATTTATCTTACCACTACTGCTCGCAGTAACATTATAACTATTTCTACTCAGGGCTGAACAATTCATATGCTCGCACTGTGTACAAGTGCTAGAATATGCTACACTGTACGTTATAAAGGGTTGTGTCCTTTGCAGATAGAATGTAGAGGTCGGTGAACGACTGCACGTACTGGTAATAGTAATCCAAGAGGATAACGAACACCACGAAGCTACACTCTCAAGCTTTTACCTACATAAATATACTATGTACATATGTACACACAATTCTAGGCAGTACATGCTTCTATATGGCTACATGAAAGAAAGCTTAAGAAGTGTGTGAGCGTGAGTGAAGAGACGACTAATTTACAACAAGCTGAAATAAAGATAAGTGCGGAACGTACGTCGCATAATTGCATGCAACCTCCACAATTCTCACCCTTCCGTAGGGAGGGAAGGATGCTTCACAGTTGTGGAAGCTTCCATATGCGTCGGAATATAGCACAACCGTACTAGCTACATGACGGAGGTTTCTTGCACCTTGTCGTCCGAGCTTGAACCCTTTGCACCGCAGTTATCTGTAAAGTCGATCCGATGCGCGTGCCACGCGAAGACTCGACGAGGGGGAAAACCGTCGGCTTATGCACGTGTGTTTATCTATGGATATGCAGTGTGTAATAGGAACTTGTACTGAACGACGACGAAAGTAAATGCGAAAGTTTTTAAAAGATATTTTTTTTTGTCGGATATGAATATGAAGTTTTTTTTTATATTTTATTTTTAGTCTGTTATTTTTAAATGTACGTAAAAAGCACAAACTCGTAACTGTATAGGGATTTAGCTACTTATTGTCATAAAAATAAACCTATTATCCAGGTGCTGGAATTATGGAGAAGGACGAATTAGGATATGTGGAAAGGTTCTTAAATAAGATATTTTTTAAAAACATCGCCGTTTTTTGAGAGCTCGAATTTGTTTAAAAATAAACACTCATATCAATGGGAGGCAATCTTAAATAATTAAACCTCTTTCAGCGACTTTCAAATATTTCTCATTTCTCTTTTTCAATTTCTAGGAAAAAGTAAAAATCACGAATTTGTTTCGACAGACTTAAATTTTTCAACGTTCTCCCCGACGTACAATTAATAATAGCATAGATGATAATTAATTTAAAACATTTTTTGTCAAGATGGTTTTTTGGTATTGTTTTCGTATCTGCAAAAAAGAAATGCAGGGTGTAGTAATAGGAACTTGTATTGAACGACAACGAGAGCGAATGGAAGCAAATAAGAAAGCAAAATTTTTTTTTTGAGATTATAAATATAAAGTTCTTTAAATATTACATTTTTAGTTTATTATTTTTAGTAACAGTTTAGTAATTTAATCGCTTTGGGATCAAAATAAACCCATTATTCAACATCTGAAATTTTAGAGAAGGGCGAATTAGGATTTGTGGAAAGGTCCTTAATTGAAATCCTATGGGCTATGTCTGAGTGACGATAATAAACAGAGTTTGTCTATTTTCAAGCTCGGATTGTATCGCTTATTCTAATAATATAGTCTATTATGAATGTTTGTCTGTTTAAACCTAAATGTTGTGATCACATCGAAACTGTTGTACAATTTTGTTTCGTAATTTTGAAAGACAACATTTAGATTTAAACAGACAAACATTCATAATAGACTATATTATTAGAATAATCGATGCAATCTGAGCTTGAAAATAGACAAACTCTGTTTATTGTCGTCACTCAGGATTTCAATTAAGGACCTTTCCATAAATCCTAATTCGTTCGTCTCTAGAATTCCAGATGTTGGGTAATGCGTTTATTTTTATCACAATAAGCGATTAAATTATACTAGACAGTTATGAGTTCAAGTGCTTTTTACTGTCATTTTGGAAGGCAACATAATGGAACGCACCATTTTTTAGATCCTCTTTTCTCTTGCGGAAAAATATTTATTTTATACGAAAATGGTATCATTAAATAATCGAAAGAATAATAATATCTGGTGAAGCAAACTTGGTAAAGTGAGGAGATTTCATCAGTTTTCCCATTCGGGATTATTGTCATCAACTCGATGATAAAAACCGAACATATTTAGAGACACATATAGAGACACATATACATACGTATGCATTCTAAAATTGGATCGAAATGATACGATGTTCTATTCTGGGATTGTCTCATATTAGATTATAAGGTTACTTTTGTGGTTGGAACAGGAAAATGTTCATAGTAGGGTAGAACCCGTCTGTAGCTGCGATGACAGCATTTCAATTGGACCAAACATGGCGAAAATGTCACCTAGAGGCTAATAACTACTACATTTGCAGAATGTAATTTATAATTGGATAGCATAGACTGCTAAGGCAATATATATATTCAGAGATGTTAAAATGTCCAAATCCATCTTAACAGATTCTACCATTGTTCCCGTTTTTGCACTGACTCCATTTCTAAAATACTCTTTATTATTTCATATTATAACCATAAACCAAATATATATATATATTATAACCAAAAATAGAGTGCACTTTGTAACTGAAATAATGATGAAATTGTCCAAAAATAGAGAATTAACAAGAATATTAGATTTTCTGTAATTTCTTCGTGTCAATTTTTTCACTCGAAGTCACCAGGTCATGAATTTAAAAAATAATTCCGAGAATAAACTTGTCTAATAAAAGTTGCGAACAATAAAATTCTCTCTTTTCACGATGCCAATTTAATTTATTATTATTTTGATGCCGTAAAATTTTATACTCGCATACGTGTTGCAGTCTCATTAACCATGATATCATATATCTCTGCTCGACCAGTGGAGATGCACGTCGGCAGCGTACCCAATTGTCTGGCTGCAGTAAGATTGATACGAATGTTTTTTGCATATTTCTCATTAAGAGTTGTAATAAGCCAGTGCAATATGAATTTAAAGGGCTCTGTTGATTATACTCGGCAAGGTATCTCATTAAGTCAGCTCGACGTAACCCCTTCCATCGTGAGAATGCATCAAATGGTACATATTGGTACGGAAAACAAAGGATACACTCAGCGCATATCGCACTGCCGCCTCCACGACAGAATGAGATAGGTGCTACAGCCTCGTGAGAATTCAAAGCGAGAGTCTTAATTACGTTATTCCGGGCCGCTGCGCATTCTATCTCTCGCCTACCTCTCTGGTCATATCGCGGACCGGTTGATCCTGGCAAAGTGCCAGGAAACCAGTTGGAGAAGCGTCACTGCCAGGATTGCTACGCGAAATAGCTGCGGGTGGAAGAGAGCTCTTTTCAGGCCCGCGCGCACCGTATACTCTGCTAATACACTTGGGTACACGGTAGTAGTTTTTACCGTGAGCGTACGGTGAAACTGACCGGTTTACCAAAGAGTCTCTTACAGAAAATGTGTAAGTAGTAACTGCCGCAAGTCGGTCAATTTCACCGTGAAGAACGATTATATATAATATCTGATGAGCTCTCGGTAGCAGTTTCAGTAGTATAGCTATGATATAGTCAGCCTAGCCGAGTCGTCGGCATTCGTACAGTTGGAAGATTTCAATTAAACCGACTGCCAGGGGATGTTTGCACTTGGCAGTTGTAAGTAAGAAAACGCAGAAGGAGAAGAAAGGTACGTGTATTTACGAGAGGGGACAACCCATTCACCAACTCTAGGGATGTTACTAGTTTCTACGACGTTACGGAGAATTTTGTCTTTGTTGAAATGCTGTTGTTTTTAGAAACTAGATTTAATTATTTATTAATTAACTATGTTTATTTATAACATTCAATTTGATATATATAATTTTTATAATTGTCTTATTATATTGTTTTTTTTTTAGAATAATTAATTAATGAGTGCAAAGCAAGAGAAATTAATGAGCCATCATTTTTTTTTGCTATCCATGAAAGCTTTTTTTTTTTCAATTATAGCATTTTTCAATGGAATGTCTATAAATAAGATTATTAAAAAATGTTTATCCATATTTATTTAGCAATATGTTATTATATGAAAAAATGCACATTGTTTATTGAGCTAAATAAATATAGGAAGTCCGTTTGTACTGGAATGATTACATTGACGTCACCGGAAATTGATATTTTTAATAAAATTAATAACGCAAATACTGCTGCAACTTCTGTGGAAAATAAAATTGTTTTTCTATTATATACGTGCTTTTTTAGTCATATATTTTTTTACCTATGTATTTACCTAAAAATTAAAAAACGAACAATAACTGAACTATTTCTGGCGGCAGTGCGACGAACTCAAAAGTGAGAAATAAGTAACAAAGGAACGAAAACGAGACGGTATACGTGGAGCGAGCATTTTCCACGGCTCGAGCGCGCGTCCAACGGGGGTGAAAACGTCGCTTTTCATTACGCCTCACGGATGCCGAGAGCACGCGAGTGCTTCGCGACGGGCTTTCAGGGATAATTAGAACGACCCAATTGTAATTCTCTGAAATGAAATAGAAGTCCGTGGCCGTGCCCGTAGTGGTGCTTGTTGGAAGGGACTGCGCCCTTGCTACCTACCGTTCGCTTTTCGTATGCGCACAGTCCTTTCCACGCTACTTCTATCCATGTGACGCGCGATTTCGTTCTTCGAGCGAGCGAACATTCGCTCGTCGGTGCCAGACCAAAAGCACTGGATCAACCGCTGAACCATCTTGTGATTAATTAAAGTGCCTTTGTCATTGTTTGGCCTAGAATGTTGGAGTTTCTTATGCATGAGATTTCGGAACTGTCATATCACAATTACTTCTCGTAGTCGAAAAAAGAATAATCGATCAATAATCTTTAAAATTCTGTCACTCTGTAAATAGTATATTACGATACAAGTGCAGACAATTTTTTTTATCAGTGTTACAATCGCACAAGTAAAAAAAAAAAAAAATTCAATGTGTATTGTACAAGATTTTTCTTTACAAAATGTGATAGCCAAATTTTTACGCAAAGCATACACTGTAAAAAAAAAATCTTCTTCAAATTTAAGGTAGTTCTCTCGGTACGCCGGAGTTATAAATCTCAGACTCTACATGACATTAAAAAATAATCATACGCATCACTTTGACTGCCTCAATAATAATATCAAAAATAATCGAGAATCCTTCGAAATTGTCGTAATCAGATTAAAACGATTATTTGTAAATAGTTGATATGTTTAGTGCGGATTTGACTTGATTTTTACGATAATTAGGTTAGGAAACGTCATTTGGCCCGGTATCGTGCACTTTGATCTTAGTTCATTCAAACATTATTCCGGAGACTTCACCTTTTTTCATGATGCATCAATTCCTGAATGATTTGCGAATCCGTAGTACTTTTTATTTTTTCTCTATCTTTGATCTAAGTATGTTAATTTTCGATTTATAGATCAATTTTTCCAGTCCTCCCGTGAGCGCCGTGTAAAAAGATCGATTTTCAAGTTTAAATTGTTCATTCAAATACTCGGTAAAAGCCTTCAACATTTCGTATAAGTAAAATTGAATAGCTAAATGACAACATGTAAAAAATTCATACATATGAGTTTGGATTGCCTTCACGACAGAACTACCTTAACGTAAAAGTACTGAAAGTTTTTATGCATAAACTGGTATATTAAATTTATTAAATTTAATTAAATTTATTAAATTTAATATACAAGTGTGATGTAAAATTAAAGTATGGTACAATAATTTCAATAATTTACTTTAATTTTACTGCAAAAGTACTTTAATTTTTTATCACAATTGTATATTAATTTTAGATTACGAGTTTATAAGTTAGTAGTAGAGTAGATTACGAGTTTATGTTTTCTGTACTTTTTGTATAGATTTTTTTTGGAATTTTTTTTCCCCCTCTGTGAACGGAATATCTCTGTTACAAACGCAGGAATTTTAATTTAGTTAATACTATGTAGGAAGTGGTGATATTGCGATTTTCAATACGCGTATCACTAGTACATCCACGTTTTCGAAATATGTTCTCTACCTCTAAAGTACAGATGTAAAAGTGTAGAAATGAACATGGCTAATTATTCAACGGTCGTGAAAACCGTAGACACGCAAACGGCTTAAAATAGCGTTACGCTCAAAGTACTCGACGCACAAGTAAAAGGTTTTTTTTTCTATATATTTATACTGTGCTCGGAGAGAAATTACAGAGCCTTTTACGATATATTTATTTTTCACTCAGTTCTTTATTTACACAAAAAACTATGTTATTTACCGAGTGAATAAAGTTGGAAACGGAGAGAGAGTTTTTTTTAGTTACAAACACTATAAACATATGGGGTTAAACTTTAAACAACATTTCAGCAAAATGAAAATATTCCAACGGTTGGAGAATCTCCTCATACCATTAGGATGAAAATTAATAATGAGTGTGCAGAATGCAGTCTAGAAAATATCTCCATACGCATAGAGCTCGTTTATTATAATGAATAATAATAAAAACTAAAGATCATTATTTTTTTTTAATAGACATAACGAGAAAAGGGTCCATAATTTCCTTCCCAGGAGTCGTATAAATGTACGGAAAAACCGGAAGTTTGTGTAACGCGTAAGTTCACCGTAAAATTATTTGAAGCCATTTACACGCCACACCAACAACAAATAATTGTTTTGTTATCTCTACTACTTCAGAGGTGGATAATAAATCTCATTAGGGTACACCTTATCTACAATTGTGAATTATTTGACCATTTTTTATTTTACTGCTTTTCTTATAAAATTGTGCAGAGTAGAAATGAAATAAATAATAATAATAATACTAGATACTTTTGTCATCTAGAAAAATATTATTTATCCAACAGTTCTACACACGGAAAAAAATCAGGTTAGTTGCGATAACCAAGTTACTGGTTAAATATACGCCAGTCGATTAATTGGTTATACCAACCATGAATTTGGTAGTCGTAACCAATATCTTGGTTGATCGAACTAATTAATCATCTGGCGCACATTTAACCAATAAATTGATTGCCCCAACTAACCTGATTTTTTTCCCTGCAGTATATAATATTTTTTTCATAGAATATCTGCAGTCAACCAATCGAGATATTCGAACAGAAGTTTGTAGAGTTACATCAAGCACAAATTGGACCCTGATTCACGCCTGATGTAACGCTCTAATTTTCTATTCCACGCAAAGAAAAGATTAATAGCCATAACCAAACAATTATTTTTGTTCGTAATTTAAGAGATCATAATCATGATGATGATAAGCGATTTTCGAATTTTGGGAAATTGCGATATCGTTACGGTAGTACTAAATTTGGTCATACAGGACTCCCGTTTCATGAGCCATTTTGTAATTTGAAAACGCACGAAATAGTCGATGTGCAGATGAATATTTCAATATTTTAAAGGATTTCATTTTTTATTTTGTTAACTTCAATGTCGATGCGGCAGTACTAAACATTATCGAACATGTTTCTGGTTTTACACAATTTGATAGTCTATCGAAAGCAACCACAATCTCCATGAGCGTTTTAACACGACAAAAAAAAATTCCAAAAATCGCCGTTTTTAATGAATTTTGTCCTTGATGCAGCAGTAGTTAAGGGGAGGGAGTCAGGTCATAAAAATTGATTTTGGAAATTCAATATCATCTAAATCCTATAGCATATAAAAATGCCCAATGCACTATATTGTTGGTACTCGATGAAAGGATTTTTTACTGTCGTCTGACTTGCATATGCTTTTCACGATTATCTTAAGCAAAGTTCTTAGGTTTTCCATTCTGCGCATGATTCAGATCAAACTACTAGGCAGATTGGAATGGTTGACATCTCATTTCCTTCTTCATGAAAAGATACACCGGCTAAATGGAGCAAATGTTAATAAAAGGTAATATTTTTTAAGTGACATAATTATTAATAAATAAAGGTTATGCTATTTTCTAAATCTGTGATTAACTTTGCTTTCAGAATGAAAATAAATAGTTAGCTCCATTTAGCCGGTGTATCTTTTCATGAAAACGAAAATGAGACGTTAACCATTCCAATCTGCCTAGTAGTTTGATCTGAATCGTGCGCAGAATGGAAAACCTAAGAACTTTGCTTAATATAATATTGAAAAGCATATGCAAGTCAGACGAGAGTAAAAAATCTTTTCACCGAGCTCCAAAAATATAGTGCATTGGACATTTTTATATGCAATAGGATTTGGATGATATTGTATTTCCAAAATCAATTTTTTTTACCTGACTCCCTCCCCTTAATATCATCGCACAACTCCCAGCTTTCAAGAAAATATTTTTTTTGTGATAATCAATAGAGCATTTCAGGAGTAACCGGTTATAAAGAATTTATGTTTTTTTTAACAGCCTTAGCATCCATCAAAGAATGTCACTGATTTTTTACCCTTTGATTCCCTTTCCTCAACACCAAATGGATCAACGGTACTAAAAAGTCCATAGAAATAATTTTGAATGGATTTTCAATGGTGAAAAGGTTGTCAACCGCTGGACGATGTAAAATGATGTAAACATGGACAGGTACAAAAAGTCGGTGAAGATATCAGTGAGGTAGGAACTGATTTGGCTGAAGCAGATACCAAAGGCAATGTGGCGAGGCGTACGTGCTATTCCGCTACACTACACCATTCTATACCATTGGCCGCAGAGTCTTGCGGCAAAAACCGCTACGTGGTTTTTCGAGACACAAAGCTGTCCCGTGGCCCTTTATCCGAGCACGATGCAGCTCTCTCAAGGAATCTGGGTCGGTCGTGGCTCCGACGTCGCTGTCGACGCCGCCACCGCGACGCCCCAGCGGGGCAACTTGCTTTTAGCACGAGATTAATTGCCACGAGATTAGAGTCAACCGCTAAAACGCACTCGGCCCCGCGAGCGAAAACCCAAAGGGAAGCTATTCGCACAAAGATGAACGATAGCTTCAACGGTACGCTGTACATTTTCATTGTATATCTCAATGAAGCCTTTTTCAAAAGCCAACAAGAACTCTTGACTTGCGTTATATGAAAATTCAAATCATAAGTCAAAAGAAGTAATATTAAAAATAGAAACAGAACGGAAAATAAAATTTATTGCAATTAAATAAATCCAGCGAGGTTAATTTTTTCCACCATTTTTAGCTTTCCTGATCTGGGTCACTTTGAGTGCTTAGCGACCCGTAAATTTTCATATTTTTAAAATCTTGTTTAAATTCTTATTTTTTAACTCCGAATTGCTGAAATGTGTGTCAGTGTTGTTGGAAAATATTGAAATAATTTATTAAAACATAAATATCAGGACAAAAAGCCGGAAAAATTAGAGGGTCACTTTATTTACATTCCCAATTTTTTTTTATATTGCCTAAAATATGTAAAAAAATCTAAGTCATTGGAAACTTAGAACATCTAGCTACAAGTATAATTCGGTATTTTTTTTCGCTGGTTTTAATCAAATGGTTCCCAGCGTGTTAATATCTGAAATTTTTTAATTTTTTTTATTTGCATTTCCACCCGCCGGAAGGCATTACGCCTATTGCAGGGTCGGCCTGGATCAGTAGCCAGTCCCCCCTGAGGGTCTGGTCCGGATCAGTTACCACTCGCGTAAAAATGATGTGTCCAGGATGGAGTCTGGGCAGTCCGCCCACATGGAAATAGAAATATATGCACGATATATTCGACACATAGAACTTTTTGGCGCTAAACGTATATGAAATATATTTTACATATATTCCATACACATATCACATATATTTTGAATATATTTTTGCATACATATATGCAGCATATAGAACTTTTTGGCGATATATATTTAACATATATGTTACATATATATTTTCCTATGTGGGCGGGATGGAGTCTGGGTAGTCCAGGATGGAGAATGGGATTTAATCCGATCCCATTGTCCATCTTGGACTCCATCCTGGACTGCCCAGAGTCCATCCTAGAATGCCCAGACTCCATCCTGGATTCTGTCCTGGATTCCATCCTGGGCTCCGCATCTTTTTTACGCGGGCAGGCCCCTGTGCGGCCGCATCCGACTTCCCCCTCTATATCGCATTCGCCATAGCATTTCTGCCATGGGCATAGGAAAACTGCGGAAAACCTATGCCGATATAGCCGGTCTCGAGTTCGCCTCACGGCACCGGAGCTACGTCACGTTTCGTCGAGAACGTAAACACGGACTACAGCTGTATACATGTGACCTCCACAGGTACAAATACCTGTGTGGGTCTCATGTATACATCTGGAGCTTCATCGCGCCCGTATTTATGTTTTCGACGGAAATCGACGGCACCGGGAATCGAACCCGCGACTTATCGATGCTCTGGACTAGAGGCCACACCGAGAGAAAAAGTTTCATTGATTCACGGAAATCTTTGCCAATGAAATGAAATACTTGAATTTCAGTACTATCTTTACTTTGAATGATCTCAAACTCAATGAAAAGTAGTGACATTGATTTGAAGAACCATTTCTTTAAACCAACGAACGTTTTTCATTGAAATCAAAAATATCGTCTGTGATTCAATGAAACCTTCTTCTTATCAGCTCAAAATTTCGAAACCTATTTTTTCCTGAAGTACGCGGCAGATACAGCTCAAATTTTGTGAGTGTGTAAGGAAGTATGGCAGAAATAGACTAAGCTTCTGGCTCCTCGAAACTCGAAGCCGTTTGTTCGGGAGAACCAAAAAACAAAAAAGTGAGGTTAGGTGCGAAAGAGAGATCAATGAAAACGTTTCTTTGAACCAATTAACACGTCTCTTTAAAACAATGAAACTGTTTCTTTATTATATGCTATCTAAGTAAATCTTTATTTACAGGCAATGAAATGTTCTCTTTGAAATTCAAATGCACTATTTCATTGAAATCAAAGAAATATTTCGTTGAAATCAATGAAAAAATCATTCCACCCATTTCTTTGGCGTCAATTTTTCTGTCGGTGCAGTGCACTGACCACTAGACCATCGCACCGGGTAATATCGGAAATTTAAAAAAATGGATTTCCTAAAATCTAAAAAGCAGAACGACAGTGCTAAATGACATACAAAGTTGACAAACCAAGTCTGAAAAAATGTGTCTACGCCACATATCACAGCTCGTTGAACCGCAATGAACGAATTTAGCGAACGACATCTAAGCAGTAGCGAATTCAAGTTGGGATTTCAGGAATGCAGCTCAGCGTAGAATTTGATAAAGTGGGTGCGACGAAATGCAACGGAGGTGGGAGAGGTATGGGAGTAAGGGGCACAAGGGCGAGCGGCAGAGCCAAGTTTTGATTTATGCGGCTAATGCTCGGTTAAACTCGGGTAAGACGTTGTGCAGGGCGCGAGCAAGGGATGAATAAGAGGGGTGGCGTGGGTACTGACTGCCGTGAGAGCTAAGACGCGAATCCGCACGAACGGAGAACCCTCCTGTTCTAATACTGTACGAGCGGAATATATAGCGGTATACTGCTGTGTTAGTAGAAGTCGGATCGACGTTCCATCTACGACTAGGAACTAAGCTAGTGAATTTGTCCAGTGATTAGGGTAATTGGCAATGGTTCGAATCAAGAGTACTCAATCAGCCGAGTAATTGTAATCTCGCCCTTAGCCCTCCAGTCTTGTAGAACGACGTCTCTTGCGTAGGGACATAAGCTATAAGGGACATCAATTGTATATCTGGTCTCCTAAATGTCTCGTATGTAATATGACGACACAGGAGAACCGCATTGCCTCTAGCCAAGTGATTTCACAGAAGCTAACCCGTTGGGGAGAGTTTGAAAACTTTCAAAGTATCTTCATGAAGATTGAGAAGTAACCATTAGTACAGAGAGTGAACGCAGACACCAAATTATATTTCCGAAGCCACCTGGATAGATTCAATGCCGACGGATATCGACAAAAGCTGGAGATTCTCCAAACTTTCTTGTTTCAGTGAAAGAATACAGCGACCCTTCAGGAAAGTAACCAACTCGGTGAACTCTTTCTGATTCTTCAATTTATACGGCCAAGTTTCTTACCAAGTACAGTCGGATTCTGCATAAATTATAGCTTCTCCATTCTGCTCACGCTTTCCTTCGCTTATCAAGATGTGCGCAATCTCCACCATGGACTTCAACGGGTATAGCCACTGTGCTGAATGCACAAAAGGGCAAGGACCAAGAAGTAGAGCGTGGAAATCTATCGCAGATGTTGAGTAACGGTTTGGAAGGTGTTTCAAGCCAATTGAACTTCTGAAACTGATAGTATTTGAGAAAAACTTGTTGGACTTTCATTTTTTCATTCTCAGTGTATTATCTATAGACAGGTCGAGGATGAAAATCATTGGATGTAGTCTGTGTTTCTAGCCTGCAAAAGACTTGACGATTTACAAGGAGAAGGAACTGATAAAAATGTTCATATTTCTGATTGAAACTATCATCATCCATTTCTATTACATGAATACTTCAGTATCATTCTGACAAATAATTTGATTGTGACTAATTAAATCATGTCCCAATTTTGAAGTTATCACAATTTTCAACACCAGATTGTAGTTTACAATATGTAGTACCACAATTTTCCGTCTAAATTTTTACCACGCCCTGGCAATGTTCATAATACCCTTTGCCTCCTATATGATGCCACCAGAACCCACTGGTACCGAAAATATATATCTCTGTGCGCGAACCGTCTACTCTCAAGAAATTCCCACCGTCTGGTGCATTTGTGGATTTCTTGAAATTCAGAGGTTGCAGCTGGAACGAAACGATCCCGGAGGTGACTCTTCCAGTCGCACCCTGAATCTTCGTCGTCTTTTCCTCGTCGTATCTCGTTCCAACGGAGCGCGGGGTCGTGTCCATATACCCAACGTTGGAGTCCTGACGGTGGCGCAGCGGAGGATTTATCGGGCGACACACTTCGATGCACGGCAATGCCGATTACGGTGGGACCACGCGGCGACCTCCCTCGCTACCTATACCGTTCGTCGCACTGTGGCTAATCCCCGCGAGGCTTCGATTTCTCGATAGTGAAATTTACGGCGAGCAACGAGAGCACCACGAGCACCGACACCGCACGACCACCGCAGAAACTCTGCGGGCTGTAAAATACCGTAGGAATACCTAACTGCATCGCGTCGAGTATAATGCAATTCCTCGTTTCTCTCATTCCGTCTCTCTCTGACACTCTAGCACCCTTGCTATCCGTGACTCTACCAGCCACACTAGCTTTTACTCCCTTGTTAGAAGCACGCGGTCGTTACGTCGATCTGCTATCGATAACACATTACATTCCAGCCGTGAATCTAAATGTGATGAATCTGATTTCAACTTCGGTCGAGAGACGTTTCTGCATACATATCAATATAGAACGTACATCAATTTGTTGGTATGTATATAAATATATATATATGTATCTATATATGTACAGAAACATCATCAGACAGTGGGCATGGCATAGAGTACATAGTACATTGGTTATACACTTTGTATTCGAGGGATAAACTCATCGAGGCGGCGCAGGTGCAATCCCAACTGACAAATGAATTCCAATCAGGGATATACACTGGGCTAGCTCGCGTCTAGCAATATTAGTATTAGTGTACCGGGGCATAATACAGAGATGTATATAGTTACTACTGGACGAAGCGTCGGCGATGGAAGTGGAGAAATACTGTGCGGATTCTCGCAGTGACGAAGCGACAATGCAGAGTCGATAATAACAGAAGCAAATGGGTCCGTATGACGTACTACGCTTATTCTCCATGCCGTATATATATATAGCTTTCTATCTCTTCAGATATCATGAGCCTATAGCATATACTCGTACATGGACCATTTTAGGTCAAGTTTAACACGTCGTGAAACCTATAAATATTTCTCTTTCAGTTGGTTTTACGATTTTCTAAACAATCAAAAATGGGTTCCCTAATAATCGATTAATTTGTGTATGCCGCATTTTGATATCCATCAATTTTTATTTATATGTCTATTCATGTATATTCCTTGTTGAAAATAAAAATTGAGACTGACTGTACGAATTTTCTATCCCTTTATTTATTCCATAAATTATTTTATATTATTTTTTTTATGTCCTGTCATATTGGTAGCAAAATGTATGCACATTTTATTATAACGAAAAAAACGACGTTCTGCTATTAATTCTTTCCATGAATATTCACTTCAAAATGTCGCAAAAATCAGAGTAATGGAGAAAGTAGTACGCTGAAATTTTTTCCATTACCTACTATTTTTCGTTTTACATATTTGAGTGCATCTGTAGTAAATTATTACGTTCCACCATTTCAATAAAATGTGTAATAAGTTTAATAAAACCTTTGTACATGTTTTTCTCGGTACCACATGATATCTTAAAATCTATCTATCCGTGATTTATCGTCAATCACATTCAAATTTGACATACATATTTAATACATGTGTGATCACCTAAACTGCAATCAATTCGAAATATATATTTATTTTCCACAGTATTCTAAATTTGAAAAAATGTTGCTAATATCAATAACTAATTTTCAAAGTCACCCGATTTTTCTAATATTTATTTATTTTTCCTTCTAGACCCTGCTACATCTGAACTCATCTATTTTAAGAATCCGTTTGGTTTTATTTTTTTATTTTTTTCATTCTCAATAAGTAGAACAGCCAGAATTGTAAACACGGTAGAATACCATTTAAAAAAAATCGTTTTATGAAAGCTGATGTAGGGGAGATGGGGGCAAAACGGTCATCACAACTGAAAATGACAATTGGGGGCAAAACGGGCATCGTTTCAACTTTTTCGAACACTACTTTTTTTCAATTTCCTGACATTTCTTACTTGAAAATTTCGGAAAATAATTGGTGATGTCAATAAAACAGACAGGGAGGCAAAACAGGCATCTCGGCTAAATATAAGTATCGGGGTTAAAATTGGCACCAAGTCATAAAATGAGAATTTCGTTCTAATTGATTTCTTTATGATATACCGACTTTTTTTCAAAGAATTAAT
Source organism: Ephialtes manifestator (assembly GCA_963970395.1). NCBI lineage: Eukaryota > Metazoa > Arthropoda > Insecta > Hymenoptera > Ichneumonidae > Ephialtes > Ephialtes manifestator. The sequence continues at coordinate 25,725,498 of OZ019976.1, read as the reverse complement.
TTGATTATAAAATTTTTGAAAAGTTCATTTGACTATATTTTTTTTCTTTGCTCAACAAAGTATCGAAAAAAAGTTCTGAACGGATGGTTAAAAAAATTCTGCTCTGATGAAGATTATCAATTTTTTTCATCACCAATTTGACGTATTTTTCGCACTTTCCCTATCTAAGGAACGTAAAAAACTGAGACAAATCGTTTTTACGAAAGTTGAGACGGTGCCCGTTTTGCCCCCAATCCCGATTTTTAAGGGGAGGGAGTCAGGTCAAAAAAATTGATTTTGTAAATTCAAAATAATCCAAATCCTATTGCATATAACAATGCCCAATGCATTATATTGTAGGTGTTCGATGAAAGAATTTTTTACTGCCGTCTGACTTGCATATGCTTTTCAATATTATCTTAAGCAAAGTTCTTAGGCTTTCCATTCTGCGCACGATTCAGATCAAACTACTAGGCAGATTGGAATCATTGACGTCTCATTTTCTTCTTCATGAAAAGATACATCGGCTAAATGGAGCAAACTATTTTTTTTTTCATTCTGAAAGCAAGGTTAATCACTGATTTAGAAAATAGCATAAAATTTATTTGTTAATAATTATGTTACTTAAAAAATATTACATTATATTAACATTTGCTCCATTTAGCCGGTGTATCTGTTCATGAAGAAGAAAATGAGACGTCAATCATTCCATTTTGCCTAGTAGTTTGATCTGAATCATGCGCAGAATGAAAAACCTAAGATCTTTCCTTAAGATAATATTTAAAAGCATATGCAAGTCAGACGACAGTAAAAAATCCTTTCATCGAGTACCAACAATATAGTGCGTTGGGCATTTTTATATGCAATAGGATTTGGATGATATTGAATTTCCAAAATCAATTTTTTTAATCTGACTGCCTCCCCTTAATGGAGCTGCCCGTTTTGCCCCCATCTCCCCTATACTCATCAAACCAATTTTTCTGGGTGTACTTTTTGCACTTCATAAAAAGAGCCTAAAAATTGAGCCTTCACAATAGAATTCTCCTGCAAAGTGCTTTTTCATTTAAATGAGTCCATCCTTGATACCTACTACGAGTAAAATACCGACTTAACTTAGAATACCTGATATATGTCGCGTATGCATAATCGAACATTGTCGTACGATAAATCAGGGCGCTGCGAGTGCTTGCCGAGGCTTCCGTCTACTCTACTACCACTACTGCCGCTACTGCTGCACTCTGTGTTATAGTAGAGACGGTATTATATACGTTCGAACAATGAGTATAGTAGGAGCATGGCGTAGGCGAACAAGGACTCGAGATATGCAACGGCAACGTATATTGCAGTTTTGGGAGCACGTCGAGGTTGCGATGGTCCAGAGAGCGAACGTTCCGCGTGCGCGGTTCCCTCACCGGTATATCATACGCCCGGCACTTCCGATAATGGAGGCTCCACGCGATATTTGCCACCGGGCGTTGCATGTTGCGTGCGCGTTGAAAACAACGTAGCAGCACAACTCTATAGGTAAATGTACAGGTATACTAGTACGTATCGGATGCTCGGGCCGTTGGCTACTCTCGACGAAAATCAAATTCGACGTTGACTCGAGCAATTCGTTAATAAATTATAATCTCCAGCGTTCGACCTCGGTGGATCGAACCACTATCGTATCTATATTCTATATATATATATATATATAGTCGGGCGATGTTTAGCCAACTGGAAAACCCGCACAGATTCTTGCACCTAGTGAATATTCTACATACACACACAAACTCGGCGTGTTCGATACACTCACGTACATCCGGTGACTCTTTCTCTATCGCACGGTTGCTTCTCTGCAGTTTGTAACTCGCATACACAGGCCAGAGAGATTGCAAGAATATCATTTTATTATAATTGTTGACAGTCACGCGAAATTCTAAATTCTTCCTTTAAACCTTGATTGAATCAAGTTCAGAGATACACGAAGAGAAGGTATTGGAAAAAGTTACTATATTTATAAGTATAGTAGACAAAAGTAGCAAAAAGTTGTGAGAGTTTATAAGAAATTTCTATCGAAATTTTTCGAGAGTTGCATTTTTTAGTTGACAAAGTATAAAATTGACGTTATCTTTTCATTTTTTAAAATTGTAAAAAGATAAAGATAATAATAATGCTAAATCAGTTTCTTCACTATCCCTATATAATTTACAGCTTAAAAATAAATGAAAAACAATTTTGCGAAAATAAATTTAGAAAATCGGTGCAAAGTAGAACCTTGCACGATGCTTATCGTTGTCGTTTTTCAATAAAAAAGAAACATTAAACTGATAAAATATGAAGCACACACCGAAATTCAATTAAACTTACAATATCGATAGGATCAAAATTGCTTCACATGCGTGCTTCAGTCTCATAACCCGTTCTCTAGTTATAAGAGATTTATTAATTTATACGCATGACACACACACACACACAAATTTTAAGTACATCAATATAAAAATCACAACAACAAAAAATAAAATAAAAATTATTCACAAAAAGATGGTTTGAAGCAAAAAATTCAAAAAGATATCTTACATGCTTACCAATATTTTTTTATGAGTACATAGATGTATGCACAAACATGATGTGAGGAAATGGGAACTCGAGGACATCAGGATGTGTACGTTATTAAAGGTCGTGCGATTTTCCATCAACGCTCTCACGTTCGATTTCTCGTTGTAACGTGGAGATGTATATAGTAGTCACGTGAACACACATGCAGGCGAGGCCGGGAGCGCCTACTAGTCACGCGGTACATGATCTAAAGGGCAAGAGGAATGTGGCTGTACCAGGTCGTCACGGTGGAGCTGATCGGCTTGCTACTGTTTCTGGTACAAAGGCTGGAGCAGAAATCGTAGTAAGCTGGACAGGTTCAACGCATCGAACTGTTATATTGATCGAGACGAACGAATGAACGAACAAACGTATGCTGTGTACCGATCGGAACGATCTGAACAAAGAGAGTGAGAGACACGAATCCTGCATCACCACATATCCTCTGCTCTTGTGTACTCGAAATCGTGAGTTTCGGTTACAAAGCTCTGGTGATCAACAGCGTCGTCGTTCTCCAGGGATTTTGGAATTCGTACCAATAACCCTCTCTCGCTCATCTTGCTCTGTCGTTCGTCAGCTAGTTACTTTCCACGCCTGGTACACACTGCTCTCTGGAATTCCCAACTGGAACCTCGTATTATCGACGCTCCCTTTGTCTCTTGGTTTCTCGCTCTCTTCTCTCGCTCCATGTGACCAAATACCTCCAATCGGTAACAGTTTCTATTTCGTTTCGGTTTTTGTGACCGGAAGCTTTGGCCCACTTCGTGTACACCGCTTCTGTTGTATAACTAACACAACCAGAAGTTTAATCTGAAACATAGATCGTCTTGCTATGCACCAATCGAATTTGAGTTGGTTCAGATTTGTCCGAAAGTTTCTGTGAGGGCAACAAAAATTCCAAAGGTACAATCCATTATTTGTATAAATTGTCCTGATAGCTGCAACAAACTTGTAGAATATCGGCAATAAAAATATCTTATCGTTCCTTCGTTTAGGTGAAATGAATTATTTTCTTTTAACCTCGATGTGACCAACAACCGCCAATCGGTAACAGTTTCTATTTGATTTCTGTTTTTTAGATCCGAAGCTTTGGCCCACTTCGTGTACACCACTTCTGTTGTATAATTAACACAGACAGAAGTTTAATCTGTTACATAGATCGGCTTGCTATGATCTAATCGAATTTGAGTTGGTTCAGATTTGTCGGAAAGTTTCTGTGAGGACAAAAAAAATTCCAAAGGTACAATCCATTATTTGTATAAATTGTCCTAATAGCTGCTACAAACTTGTAGAATATATTATCGTACCTTCGTTTAGGTGAAATGAATTATTGAGATGATAATTATTTTCTTTTAACCGTGATGTGACCAAATACCTCCAATCGGTAACAGTTTCTATTTCGTTTCGGTTTTTGTGACCGGAAGCTTTGGCCCACTTCGTGTACACCGCTTCTGTTGTATAACTAACACAACCAGAAGTTTAATCTGAAACATAGATCGTCTTGCTATGCACAAATCGAATTTGAGTTGGTTCAGATTTGTCGGAAAGTTTCTGTGAGGGCAACAAATATTCCAAAGGTACAATCCATTATTTGTATAAATTGTCCTGATAGCTGCAACAAACTTGTAGAATATCGGCAATAAAAATATCTTATCGTTCCTTCATTTAGGTGAAATGAATTATTTTCTTTTAACCTCGATGTGACCAACAACCGCCAATCGGTTACAGTTTCTATTTCATTTCTGTTTTTGGGACGGAAGCTTTGGCCCACTTCGTGTACACCACTTGTGTTGCATAATTAACACAGACAGAAGTTTAATCTGTTACATAGATCGTCTTGCTATGCACCAATCGAATTTGAGTTGGTTCAGATTTGTCCGAAAGTTTCAGTGAGGACAACAAAAATTCCAAAGGTACAATTCATTATTTGTATAAATTGTCCTGATAGCTGCAATAAACTTGTAGAATATCATCAATAAAAAATATCTTATCGTACCTTCGTTTAGGTGAAATAAATTATTTGAATGATAATTATTTTCTTTTAACCTCGATGTGACCAAAAACCTCGAATCGGTAGCAGTTTCTATTTCATTTCTGTTTTTGTGATCGGAACCTTCGGCTCACTTCGTGTACACCACTTGTGTTGTATAATTAACACAACCAGAAGTTTAATCTGGAGCATAGATCGTCTTGCTATGCACTAATCGAATTTCAGTTGGTTCAGATTTGTCCTAAAATTTCTCTGATGACCAAAAAAACAATTCCAAAGGTACAGTCCATTATATTGTTTGATCTGGTAGTTACAACAAACTTGTAGAATATCGTCAATAAAAAATATCTTATCGTGCCTTCGTTTAGGTCAAATTCATTATTTGAATGATAATTATTTTCTTTTAACGTCGATGTGACCAAAAACCTCCAATCGGTAACAGGTTCTATTCGATTTCTGTTTGTTAGATCGGAAGCTTTGGCTCACTTCGTGTACACCACTTGTGTTGCATAATTAACATAGCCAGAAGTTTAATCTGGAATATAGATCGTCTGCTATATGCACTAATCGAATTGAAATTGGTTCAGATTTGTCCGAAACTTTCTCTGACGACCAAAAAAAAAAAACATTCAAAAAGTACAATGCATTATATAGTTTAATCAGATAGCTACAACAAACTTGTAGAATATCGTCAATAAAAAATATCTTCTCGTTCCTTCGTTTAGGTCAAATCAATTAGTTGAATGATAATTATTTTCTTGTAACTTGTAAATAAAATGTCAAAAAGCGTAACACTTCTGATCGTCTGAGCAAAAAGACCGCGACATGAACTGTGTTTTCAAAATGGCGAAAGTTCCAGTGGAAGCTCTCTCGAGATTTGCACCCAGACCTCTTGTCTCCAACAAGCTGTATGAATTTTCTAGCTTTAACGTGGACCATAATCCATCTGTCCGGAAATTTCGGAACGCCTAAATTCCTGGCGGTAGACCGTAGAGTCAACCGAGTCCTGGTGCGGCCGAGAACAATCTGGATCCTTTGGGACTAGAGATGAGAGAACAGAAAGACAGAGGGATGGAGTCGGGTAGAGGCGAGTCGGAGATTCTCGGTAGTCTAAGCCCTCGGAAAAGCTTATGGAGCGGGGTTAAAGGGCTCATGCCGAGATTAGGCAGAAGGTAGACAGTGCAGAGAGGTAGAGAAGTTGCTGCTACGGAGTAGAGAGATCCGGCTGAAACCTAGACAAGCTTTTTCGCTCATCCGGCGAAATTCACGTCGCGACGTAGCTCAGACTTGAGACCACAAGATCGCTTATGCACTTTTAACTTTACGGACTTTTGTAAATTCTGAGGTATGTTGTTATATTAAGAAACTAGATTTGTTGCTGACTCATCCAAATCCCGTAGACATGCTTGAAAAAAAATTATTAGAACCACAACTTTTTTTCCCAACACTTATTTTGGTTCAACCTACGAATCCATGTTGGAGGCAATCACAATTTTGACAGGAACTAGAATTATATTTGACAGACCATGCGAACAGATTTTTGTTTAATCTCTTTCTTTAGTGTGAGTATAACACAAACGTGTGGAAAAATATTTAGAAATAATGAAGAAAATGATAATAAACTGTTAAACCAATTTAGGGCGAAGTAGGAAAATTACTGAATACTTATTCAGGACTATCCATTTCATTGCTAACCGAGTTCACCACAAACCCAAATTTCGGTTACAAGTATACTTTAAATTGGCTTTGGTATTCGCTGATATTTCCAGACATGTTGCCTTTAATGCTTTATTGGCTTGAACAATGGAAGTACGATATTTCAAAAGATGATTCACAAATTCTGTTGCACAAGTTAAAAAAAGATAAATATTATCATACTAAAATATCATGGACATAATCCAAGTACAACATTTGACGCACATGCGAGCACAAACGCGTGAAGATAAATCTGGTCGATCCTATTATTAATTCATTGAAACCATTGGAGCTCATCCCTCCTCTCTACCGTGAACTAGACACTGCGTGAACTCCCTGTGGTTGCACTGTTGTTCTAGCAGGTGTTGCAATCGCCGATCATTGTAGCCCGCGATTACGACATACACCAAGCTCATGGAGAGACAGGTTTGGGGCTCTCGAACCGTTCAACACGAAGAGGAGGGCTAGATTATGCGACACAACAAACGAGAAGATAATACCAATTGTAGTGGTGGTATAGGAACGTCATGCTACGAGAGACCGTTGCTCTCTCACCGTATCAAACTCCAAAGCAATACAGAGCGAGACGGACGCGCGAATACGAGAACAAGCGAGACCGCAAAGAGTAGAAGGGGAACAGCTAGGCACCGTAATCCAGTTTATCAGGCCGAAGTGCATAAGATTATGTTAAACCCCGGACTAAGCCCCGCTCGGATGAACGATATTGCACGTTATGTCTCGGCCTTCTCTCACCGACGACGCCACCACGATGCATACAGAAACGTCTTCGTAAGGGGGTTTTACGAGTGTGGAATACGCGAGAGTGAGAAAGGAATAGACGAAGCAGTCGAGGTACAAGCTTCACTGGCGTGTCTGCTTTCCACCGGGAATCTCGATCTCACCGGAGAATCGAGATTGCCCGGTGCAACGTCGAAGCTCACGAGCTCCGGTACCTATATCCTCAGTCAGCATATAATCTTATTCCCTCTGCTCACTGTCTGGTACTCGACTTGGCAAAAATAAAATGTACGAAAACTAAAATGGAAATTTAACATGAAAACCTGGGGGAAAATTGGATAGAATAGACAGTGTATAGTTTTTGGTGTAAAACATGCATGGAAAAATAGAATATGAGAAAAATTACAGATGCATGCACCGAGAGAAAAGATTTCATTGACGCCAAAGAAATGGGTGGGTTGATTATTTTTTTATTGATTTCAACGAAATATTTTTTTGATTTCAATGAAACAGTGCATTTGAATTTCAAAGAGGACATTTCATTGCCTGTAAATAAAGATTTACTTAGTGAGCATATAATAAAGAAACAGTTTTATTGTTTTAAAGAGACGTTTTCATTGGTTCAAAGAAACGTTTTCATTGATCTCTCTCTCGCACCTAACCTCACTTTTTTTGTTTTCCGGTTCTCCCGAACGAACGGCTTCGACTTTCGAGGAGCCAGAAGCTTAGCCTATTTCTTCCGTACTTCCTTACATACTCACAAAGTTCGAGCTTTATCTGCCGCGTACTTCAGGAAAAAATAGGTTTCGAAATTTTGAGCTGGTAAGAAGAAGGTTTCATTGAATCAGAGACGATATCTTTGAAATCAATGAAAAAGGTTCATTGGTTTAAAGAAATGTTTCTTCGAATCAATGTCACTACTTTTCATTGAATTTGAGATCATTCAAAGAAAAGATAGTATTGAAATTCAAGTATTTCATTTCATTGGCAAAGATTTCCGTGAATCAATGAAACTTTTTCTCTCGGTGTGGGCGGACAAGTGATCAATATCATTATTGATTAAAAATTATTGCGATTTTATGAGGATCTGTACTACAGAGAAAAATCAGGTATTGGTACATTTAGCTACACTGTCAATAAAATCTACTTGAAATTCAATGTACAAGTGCTGGAAGTTTTTAAAAGAAGCAGATTTAATAATTTGCTTTAATTTTACAGTAAAAGTAGTTGAATTTTATGACACAATTGTACATCAAATTTAGATGAGTTTATACATAAAAACTTCCAGTCTTTTCTAACAGTGTATATATAGTGGCAACTTTTAATTAGTCCCGGAGAATATTTTCTCACGTCCACATTTACAGGAATTGTCACTTGTAATATCACAAGAGTTTTGAAATTATCGGATATTTCCTGAGAGGTTCGTTGCAAACAAATGAACGAGTCCAGTTTTCCAGGTTAAAAAATCACGAGCGCATAGCGCGAGTGATTTTTCTGGAAAACTTGACGAGTTTATTTGTTTGCAGGGAACCTGGAGGGAAATATCAGATTAATTTCGAAGCTCGAGTGGTATTCGGGGGATTATTTTTTCTATTCAAATTGCGACAAATGGAATTGCACCATGAGACAAAAATTATCGTTCTGACAAGGAATTTTAATAATCAGAACAAAAACCTTTTAATTCATGTTTAAAGTATTGTAGTTAAATACACAATTGTTATAAACATTTGTGTATTGATTCCAGACTGAGGTTTTCGATTTAATCATATTAACAGGGACATTTCCCTTTACTTTTTCATCAATAGTTTGCAAGGATTCAACTCCAAACCTACTCATATCAAATAAAAATCCTTTGACTGTCACAATAAAATTCAATCTGACAGTTTGACAGATGGTTGACGCGGCTAAATAATTTTTTGTTTTATATATATAACCAACACGCAAAATTATCAAAAAATTATCAGTAGTAATACCACTAGTGCTTCAAAATTATCGGATATTTTTCGATAGTTTCGTTGCCTAGGAACGATCGTGTCAAATTTTGCAAGTTTAAAATTTTTAATTTTCAGGATTTTTCTGCAAAATTTGACACCCTCGTTCCAAGGCAGGGAAGCTTGAGGAAAATATCCGATTAATTTTGAAGCACGAGTGGTATTTGACGGATTGTTTTGTCCTCTCGGACTTCGGTCAATCAGATTGCAGGAAACAACATCTGGATATTTTTTAGAGAAACTTTTCCAAAGCGACTCATTTTTCAATCACGTTTAAAGTAATCCACTTTTTTTATGTCACATAGAATAGTTAGTGTGAAATGCGCCGAAAATGAGGAGAAACATATGAAAGCTCATCGGAAATTTTTAAGAAATTTCCGATATAAAACTGTTGGGTAGCTTCTAACACTGCGCTCTGATTGGCCGAAAACCGAGTGGAAAAAATAATCAGTATAATACCGTGTAGCTTGCCCCACGTGACGTCGAATGGTGCAATTCCATTGGTCGAAATTTGGATCGGAAAAATAATCACCCGAATTTGTAGAAAATTCTTCACTCTTTAAAATTTCTCCTTATCAGATTTTTTCTCCAACCGATAACATTGACAATCGATGAGGTAAAATTGGAGCATCCCGATAGACTGTCGAATACCTTAAAAACGGGAAAGCTCAAATGTTGGTTTCATGATTGCTATTTTCAGAATAGACCAATTACATTTTAAACCCAATTGGTTCACGTATTACAATTAACTTACGTAGAAAGCTGAAAATACATATCATTTATTAAATTAGTATTATAAATATTTCAGTGTTCGTGAAAAATGAAAAATAACTTTCGTTTCTGCTGCTATTCAAAGGCGTTCAAAACTTCAAAAGTCTAAAAAGTAAAAAAGAAAATGGCAATATAATTTTTTTTTTCGTACTTCACGATTTAGTGCCGTTTTCCTATTTGATATACACCGCAAGTGCAAGAAGTACGCGCGATCTATCATCGTGAGCTAAGCGCCGGGAAGCGAGAGTGGTAGGAGATTTGAATAATGTAGCAGTGGAGGCAACCACCGAAGCCGCGGCCGCACCGGACCTCGTAGTCGCTCTTGCCTAACCTCCGCGTCTTGGCTTGGCTTTCCTCCACCTAACAATACATGCACACCCACACATTTGCTTCCTCCATTTCACACATACACAAAGACCTGCTTTTTTTCCCCTGCTTTTTCGATTTTCTTCCCTGCCGCTTTCCGCTACCATGGCGGAGAGTTTCGAACGAAGTTGTACGTAAAGAGAGAAGGGAGCAGAGAGTACCTGGCTGCGATCCGAAAGAGGGATATAAAAGGCAATGGTCCGTGCTCAGGAGCCAACATTACCGCACGGACGGTACTGGAAGTAGAAGCGGTAGAGCGCGAGCTGAGTAGAGTGTGGAGTGCCGCACGTATATACCATCAGCCGCAGAGCAACCCGCCACAGTTGAGACTCTGGAGAGGGCGTGTATACAACTCTCATAATCGGCGCTCACCATCTGACACACCTGCAGACATACGTATACAGATATTTCTAGATTCAACTGCAAACGCATGAATGCACCGTAGTAACAAGGAATGAAGTCCGCAGACATAAAGAGGAATCGACCCTCGAGAGGGAGAGAGAGACAGTAAGAGGAATGAATTCATGGGAAGAATGGCAAAGATTTTCCAGCGTTATTATCTAAGCGTTGGCCACATCCCTATACTATCTTTTGCGGGAGACCTACGAATGTATATATATATATATATATATATATATATATATATATATATATATATATATATATATATAGATATATGGATCGTCAGTAGCGCTCTGAGTAGAATTGAATGGTCTACCCCCCGGTTATCCCCGTCCTTCCCAATGGAAATCGAAATTTATGGGTCGAACCCCGCAGGCGGTGGCAACGACGACGACGACGACGTCGACGACGACGAGGAGGTTGAGGACAGGGTACGTACTAGCGTCTCGGCGCACACGGAATTCAAAGATGGCCGATATCCACTGCCGGCCTTCTGAGAATTTACACAGGATACGTGTGCTACGCGCTAGTAGATCGAGAGGTCATGAACCAACAGTGGCTGTAGCTGTCCTACTGTCGGGTTTCCAGGGATTGCTCGTCTTGCATAGGAGATCGAACGTCTTGGTGGGTTCCGCGAACGTCCCTTTGTCGGTGCATGACACGTGATGTTTACTCCGGTTCCGCTCCCTGAAATTGCCAGCATGTTTGTAGCACGTATGACCTACCTTCCATCAATATCACACCGTTTAGAATATGGCAGGAATTGTTCAAATCTTGCTAGTTCTGAAGTTTCAAAATTTCACTTGTGTTTTTTCTAGTTTGGTGCTGATTACAATCAGCAAACCTGGAATACACTGAAAAAATGTCATTGATTCAATAAATGCATCATTTGCGGGCTGCCAAAAACAAGCGTTATCAACTTAAGCACCGAAGCACCTTATACCACATTCGCCGAAGCACCTTATACCACATATCCTTCATAAACGGCTAAAGCAACACATAACAATCGTTATCAACTTAATTTGAATTCTAATTCCTCCTGCATACGAGATCGAAATGATAACTCTAAAATAAGCAAAACAATATTTTGTTATTCCAATTTTAAATGGGATTGAACGAATAAGAACTAGAGTTAATTAAAAAATACTTCTTTTGGCCGCCCGCAAACGATGGATTTACTGAATCAATGACATTTTTTTTCAGTGTACATGCAAAAACAAACGCATTTGGTATATATTCCCACTCAATATTTGTATTCACGTGCTGCTTTCAACGATATATGGTTCTTTTTATTTTATTTTTTTTTTTTTGCATCTATTCCTAGTTTCATTATTGAGTGGGAATATATGCAAAAAGCGTTTTTTTTCTTTGCTGATAATAAATGTCGCACCTAATATCTATTGGGAATTCGACGTGCATATTCTCTCATTTCCAGAATAAGAATATCGCTGTTTCACCGAAATGTCATTGCAAATTCTGAGGAATATCTTACTTTGAATTCCCGAATGGAAATGAAAATGTCGACTGTTGATTAGGTTATCATGTCATATATTCAACACACTGGCTCGATCCTAGATTTATGGTTGATTTGTCTACAAATTTATGGTCTACGCATTTGCAACGGGCTATTAACTTTTCTTTTGCCAACGAAAAAAAAGTATTACACGGAAAAAAAGGCTTGGTTAAATACGCGCCAGCCGATTTCTTGGTTAGACCAATAAGATTGTTGCTTATGCCAACCAAGTTATTAATTGTATTACAATGTGCTTGGTGGCGCTGACCAATAACTTGGTTGGTCTAACCAATTAATCGGCTGGCGTATATATAACCAAACGCTTAGTTGTTCTAACCAAGGATTTTTTTCCGTGTAGAATGATACACTGAGAAAAATACTTGGTTAGGCTTACTAAGATCTTGGTTAAAAATTTGACCAAGAAAAATTTGGTAGGTGCAACCAAGATATTGGTTAGCCGTAGTAAATACTTGGTTGTCCTGCCAAATCCTTGGTTATATTAATCAACAAAATTAGTTATGCCATGGAAAAAAAGGCTTGGTTAAATACGCGCCAGCCGATTTCTTGGTTAGACCAATAAGATTGTTGGTTATGCCAACCAAGTTATTAATTGTATTACAATGTGCTTGGTGGCGCTGACCAATAACTTTGTTGGTCTAACCAATTAATCGGCTGGCGTATATATAACCAAGCGCTTAGTTGTTCTAACCAAGCATTTTTTTCGTGTAGAATGATACACTGAGAAAAATACTTGGTTAGGCTTACTAAGATCTTGGTTAGAAATTGGACCAAGAAAAATTTGCTAGGTGCAACCAAGTTATTGGTTAGCCGTAGTAAATACTTGGTTGTCCTGCCAAATCCTTGGTTATATTAATCAACAAAATTAGTTATGCCATGGAAAGAAAGGCTTGGTTAAATACGCGCCAGCCGATTTCTTGGTTAGACCAATAAGATTGTTGGTTATGCCAACCAAGTTATTAATTGTATTACAATGTGCTTGGTGGCGCTGACCAATAACTTGGTTAGTCTAACCGATTAATCGGCTGGCGTATATATAACCAAGCGCTTAGTTGTTCTAACCAAGCATTTTTTTCCGTGTAGAATGACACACTGAGAAAAATACTTGGTTAGGCTTACTAAGATCTTGGTTACAAATTGGACCAAGAAAAATTTGGTAGGCGCAACCAAGTTATTGGTTAGACGTACTAAATACTTGGTTGTCCTGCCAAATCCTCGGTTATATTAACCAACAAAATTAGTTATGCCTACCAAGTTGTCTTGGTAATACTCTTAACTAAGTTTTAGGTAGTTCTAACAAGTCTTTTTCTGCACGGAAAGAAAGGCTTGGTTGAAACAACCAAGTGCTATGGTTATATATGCGCCAGACAATTAATTGGTTAGACCGACCAATTTTTTGGTTAGGCTACCAATTTCTTGGTTAGACTAACCAAGTGACTTGGTAAGCTAACCAAGTGACTTGGTTAGACCAACCAAGTGACTTGGTTAGACCAACCAAGAAATTGGTAGCCTAAGAAATTACTTAGTTGGTCTAACCAATTAATTGTCTGGCGCTTATCTTGTCTGGCGCAATAACCATAGCACTTGGTAGTTCCAACCAAGTCTTTTTTTCCGTGTGAGGGTAATCTTAATAATAACCTAATAATGATTTTAAAAAACAATACGGAAATGAATAATTACTTTGGAACTATAGACGCGATATATTCCAATATTCGGATTCCAAGACCCAATCTCCGGATTATCTTGACAGATCTATGCAATAATATTAAGCGCGGATGTCGAACCACTCATGTAATCCAAGTTTTAGTCGTATGATCGATTCAGTGCCAAAAGAAACTAACTCAGGCAAAATTGGCATGCGACTTTTTGCCGATCATCGGCCGAATCGGAATCCTCTGGATGAAATGTAAAAATAGAATGTGCGCTCATAGAAAGATCTGCAGTGCAGGCGTACCACTATGACGGTACAGGGCAGTCGATCAGTAGAAAGGGCGCGAACGAAGCGACGTAGTGTAACAGACCTGCTGGGAAAATTGGCTCGATGAACCGAATAATTTCATTCGATTCCGAGAGAACGAACTCTCGTTCCATGAATAACTGTATCGCATTCTGCGCTATGCCGATGTTATAGGATATCGCGCGTAACCCCTGCTCTTCATCCCATTGAGCTCCGCAAAGCTGATTTCTCTCGTGCGGAAAACGCGCAGACTCGTTGTCGGCAGCACTGGTATCAGTAAATGCACAGCTTCAGACTATATATCCATCTGTTGGATTGCGTTTTCCCGTTGGAAATGATCGACCTGAGGTAATTATCGGTGTTTCACTAATAGTTCAACATTCTACTTGCTGAACTCAATGCAACCCGCACGCGATAACTCACTGACAACACATTATAACTGCTAATCGAAAATGCAAGATTATACAGCTATATATAGAGGAACAATGTTGGGGGGGATTAAATAAGATGTTCTCTTCATAATCCACCTGCGGTTTAACTTTACCTTACACTGCGATGCTGTGCTGTAGACCTCAAACTTGACGTTCTCTCAGAGTTTATAATTCCACTTTCTTATTGTATTACTCCAAATCGGCTTTCATGATTTGCTGATGTAATACCTGAGAAGGGTTAAAATTTCCAAGTCTGTTTTGCAGAATGTCTACAAAATCCAGAAAATCAATTTACACAAGCAAATCATTTTTAAATTGTTTTTAGATATCAGTTAATTCGTACCACGTGAATGATCCCATACGTCCAGACTCGAGAATTTATGTGAAAAATATGCTCTCAGCTTTTACCCAAAAGATTAATTCTGTTTGGGAATTTCTGTCAAAGTCCAATTGAGTTTAAGTGATTTTCGACGACCGCAATAGCATTTGCTTGCAGAAATAAAAGAGAGAGGATTTTTTGAAAAATACATACGGCAAATCTTTATTTTTTGTCTGGGCAACTAATTTATTGCCCAATTAATTTTAGCGCTTGTAGCGTATTCATCCAATAATTTTTTCCGTGTGATCTAGTCCAATAGGATGTAGTCCTCATACTTTCTTTGTCCAGGATATAGACAATAAAAAAGCTATTCCTTTCTAAGTTATCATAACAGATGTTTAATTCTTCGTTTCATTGTGAGAATCTCCCGACTTATGTCAAAACTTTGCTAGTATATAAACCACCAAGGTGGAAATTCCACTGTGAAATGCCCTGCCAAAATTGCCGTAGGGTGTTGAAAGCGGATAACCGAGGAAACACCCCAAATCCATATTTTTCCACACTATATGTATAATAGCATGACTAAATGATTGTTTGTTTCTATAACCAACTGGTTTATTGTCCCGATTAATTTTATCGCTTGTAGCGTATTCATCCAATATTTTTTTCCGTGTGATCTAGTCCAATAGGACGTAGTCCTCATACTTTCAATTTCATACCATTCTAATACTCTTTTCATACCTGTTTTTTCGCGAGATATAGGCAATAAAATGGCTATTCCTTTCCAAGGTACCATAACAGATGTTTAATTCTTCGTTTCATTGTGAGAATCTCCCGACTTATGTCAAAACTTTGGATAGTGTATAAACATCTCGCCAAGGTGGAACTTTCACTGGGAAATGCCCTACCAAAAGTGCTGTAGGGTGTTGAAAGCGGGTAACCGAGGAAACATCCTAAATCCATATTTTTCCACACTATATGAACAATAGCATGACTAAATGATTGTTTGTTTCTATAACCAACTAGTTTATTGTCCCAATTAATTTTGTCGCTTGTAGCGTATTCATCCAATAATTTTTTCAGTGTGGTCTAGTCCAACAGGACGTAGTCCTCATACTTTCAATTTGATACCATTCTAATACTCTTTTCATACCTGTTTTTTCGCGGGATATAAGCAATAAAATGGCTATTCCTTTCCAAGGTACCATAACAGATGTTTAATTCTTCGTTTCTTTGTGAGAATCTCCCGACTTATGTCAAAACTTTGGATAGTGTATAAACATCTCGCCAAGGTGGAACTTTCACTGGGAAATGCCCTACCAAAAGTGCTGTAGGGTGTTGAAAGCGGGTAACCGAGGAAACATCCTAAATCCATATTTTTCCACACTATATGAATAATAGCATGACTAAATGATTGTTTGTTTCTATAACCAACTAGTTTATTGCCCCAATTAATTTTATCGCTTGTAGCATATTCATCCAATAATTTTTTCCGTGTGATCTAGTCCAATAGGACGTAGTCCTCATACTTTCAATTTGATACCATTCTAATACTCTTTTCATACCTGTTTTTTCGCGGGATATAAGCAATAAAATGGCTATTCCTTTCCAAGGTACCATAACAGATGTTTAATTCTTCGTTTCATTGTAAGAATCTCCCGACTTATGTCAAAACTTTGGATAGTGTATAAACATCACGCCAAGTTGGAACTTTCACTGGGAAATGCTCTACCAAAAGTTCTGTAGGGTGTTGAAAGCGGGTAACTGAGGAAACACCTTAAATCCATATTTTTCCACACTATATGTACAATAGTATGACTAAGTGATTGTTTGTTTCTATAACCAACTAGTTTGTTGTCCCAATTAATTTTATCGCTTGTAGCATATTCGCACAATAATTTTTTCCGCATGATTTAGTCCAATAGGACGTAGTCCTCATACTTTCAATCTGATACCATTCTAATACTCTTTTCATACCTATTTTTTTTTCGCGGGATATAGGCAATAAAATGGCTACTCCTTTCCAAGGTACGATAACAGATGTTTAATTCTTCATTTCATTGTGAGAATCTCCCGACTTATGTCAAAACTTTGGATAGTGTATAAACATCACGTCAAGGTGGAACTTTCACTGGGAAATGCCCTACCAAAAGTTCTGTAAGGTGTTGAAAGCGGGTAACTGAGGAAACACCTTAAATCCATATTTTTCCACACTATATGTATAATAGTATGACTAACTATGATTGTTTGTTTCTATAACCAACTAGTTTATTGTCCCAATTAATTTTATCGCTTGTAGCATATTCATCCAATAATTTTTTTCCGTCTGATTTAGTCCAATAGAACGTACTCCTTATATTTTCCATTTGATACTCTCCATTCTAATACTCTTTTCAAACCTGTTTTTTCTCCAGGATATAGACAATAAAAAAGCTATTCCTCTCCAAGTTATCATAACAGATGTTTAATTCTTCGTTTCATTGTGAGAATCTCCCGACTTATGTCAAAACTTTGCTAGTATATAAACATCTCGCCAAGGTAGAAATTCCACTGGGGAATGCCCTGCCAAAATTGCCGTAGGGTGTTGAAAGCGGATAACCGAGGAAACACCCCAAATCCATATTGTTCCTCACTATATGTATAATAGCATGACTAAATGATTGTTGAGATGGTGTAGCATAATCCCGCATAGGAACATCCACAGGGCCCAAGAGATATGCGGACCAAGGCATTAAGGGGACAATGCCCAAACTATATAGAACATCTGAGCAGGCTGTGCGAAGGCTGTGGCTATAAATGCGGGTTGCTCCCTATTTAGAGGTGGAGAACCGGCGGAACCGTCGCTGCTGGTGGAAGTGGAGGAAGAGGAACGCGAGGAAGTGCGGCGACTATGCCTCGACGTAGTGTATATAACAAGAGAGACTATGGAGCACCGGTGTACAAGCACGCGGGGAAAGATTTCATTACAGATATACTCGGAAATGAGACGGACATTATACAATGGTACAATAATGGGCGATTTGCTTCCGCGGCGGTGGCGTCGGCGTCGCGGCTTGTGTAGACGACACGGAAACATGGCTAAAGCAAAACATAGCTATACTAGCGATTATATATACATATCCAGCTACTATATCCCTGTCCCATCGAGGACGACCGCTTCCACCGCGAATGCACGAGGAGCTCTACTATTATCTGCTCTCCGCCTACGAATAATAAGTAATCCCGGCTGTAAAGTCGCGCTCATCCGGTGTATTATGAAAGGGATACGTTGGGGGCAACGGTCGAGCGGCTCTTTACTAGTCGTCTTAATGTTTATGTGATATTAATACACGATCGGACCTTAATGCTGCGTTACACTGATGTGATTTACGATATTTCGATCATTACGGTTTAATAACAAAAGCACCTGGAAAACAATTATAAATTTTCACAAACGAAATTTACGCTACAGAATTAAATATAGTTAGGTAAAGCAATTTATTTGTTCGGCTAACTAATTTATTCGTTAGACCGAGGAACCTGCTTATTCGTTGAAGTATTATGAGGTTTGTGGCACCCCGAGTTTGCTCTAACGAGTCACTATTTTGCTACGTGGCACAAATTGCGTCTACAGATTGATTAATGTTCAACTATCCGTTAAACTAGAAGGATGATGAGATTATAATAATTCATTTAGCACCACGCAAAAGTAACCTACTCTCGACGCCTGTAGTAGCCGACGGCGCTTTTAACGCCAAGGTAGTTACACCGTAATAAGTATCTCATGCTATACAGCAACATCAAGCCAAGATGTAACGATCATTCGCGCTGCTTTCATCCAGCAGGTAAATCGCAGCGCATGCTGCAAACGTCGTACCGCTTTGGTTCGTTTCCTACAGTCACTACGGCTACTATAACGTCCTCGCACCTACCGTCATGGCCATTAACTTTCTCGAACGATGCGAAATGAGAGGATGCTTTCGCGGATGCGCTAGCCGGTATGGCACACGGTACGCTGTTAAAATATATAATACTGTGATAATCAAACACCCGACAACACGGGTCTGAGTCACGAATGCGTTACTATTTTCTCTTAAGATGGTCGTACTGCTACGTGCTGGTCAGGTTGGGTTTATAGTCACAAATGATGAATACAACAAAAGGGTTTGGACGTTTTTTATAATTCATGAATGGTAATATTTCATTTTTTTAAAAACGAATTGAAAGAATAGTGGTCAGATTAAATCATTTACAGAAGTTTGATATATTTTGTTACTGATTTGAAGGATGCTGGTCCAGCTGGTCCAGGAATTTCCGCATGGAACTTGCCATTTCTTATGTCGTAACTCAAAATTTCTACTTGGAATATGAGATGTGATATACATATATATATTTTTTTACCGGTATATAGTACAGATAATAATGGTTAGTTGAGACAACGAACTTTCAAATGTTCAGGTTAGGAGCGGCACAAATTATTTTTATCACCGCCGCGATTTTCTATTGCTTACCCGCACGATTTTTAGCTCAATCGTTTCGCCGATTGTTTGGATAGCGTTACCAATCCGTTGGTTGGTATTTTCAATCCGTCGATAGAAAATACCAGTCAATTACTTCGCTTACCAATCTGGTTATCAATGTGATCAGCATTACCAACCGATTGGTCCGATCGAAACAATCGAAACTCGATTGGTATCTCGGAAATTACGATGATGGATAAGTGCGATTCGTTGGTAAATGTAATGCCCTTTAAAACCAACGAGCCGAAATTGGTTTTCACACTCAATTATCTTTTTATACCATATACTACCAGGCAGATTAGTTCTCACCGATAATTTTAATGGATATCTTAATTAAACCTTTTGCTCCATGCGATGTCCTCATAATCGATCCTCCAAGTAGCATAATCATTTTCAAAGCTGTCCAAATGACATATTTGTACATCAATTCCATAATATCTTCATAATTCAAATAATTTATTATAATTTGATTGCCAATTTTTAGCCGAATCTTTTTTCCGAAATTATCAGTGCACGGAAAGAAAAAAATATGGATAATTCATCCAATTCCAAGTACATTTTACTGGAATTCCCATGAGAGGTGCGCTCCATGATGAAAACCCAGCAAATTTTCTTATTCTAATTCGACAGTAAAAATTACTGGAATAACACCGGGATTTTTCAGACCAAATACATTGGATTTTTCGTGATGTATTACAAATACTTTACTGCTATTTTGTCAACACATAAAGCAGAAAAAGTACTGGAATACACCATAATTTTTACTGAAACATAACTTTTCTTGGTTTTCACCGTAAAAAGTTCGTTGTACACCGAAAACATCCATTCATATTGCGAATAATGCTCAATCTACTGGAACGAACAGAATTATTATTATTATACAAACATCAGTAATTTTTCATGTACAGCACATAATTATTACCATCTTTTTTTCTCCTTGTGATCTATCGTTTAATTTTTCCATCGCAAAGCTCCAGACACAAATAAATAATATCTCGCACAAAAAGGAAAGTATTAAAACATTAAAAAAGTACGAAAAGTACAATATCTCAAGTATGATCTATTGAACTGAATTAATACTAGAAAGTATTAGATCGTATTATTAGTTTTCAGGGTCAGGGTCAATATGATCACGACTTTCGATATCCAGGTCGATATCTCCATGGTTTTTGGTGTCCAGGTCGATATCTCCATGTTTTTGGTGTCCAGGTCGATATCTCCATGTTTTTGGTGTCCAGGTCGATATCTCCATGGTTTTTGATGTCCAGGTTGATATCTCTATAGCTTTCGGTGTCCAGGTGGATCGCTCAATAGATTTAGGTGTCCAGGTCAATATCTCTATAGCTTTCGGTGTCCAAGTCAATTTTTTCATAGTTTTTGGTGATCAGATCGATATTTCCATAGTTTTCGATATCTGGATATATTTAGCTAGAGCTTTAATGTCCAGGTTAATTTTTCTACAGTTTTCGATCTCTAGATATACCCACTTGTTTTTTTAACTACACTGAAAGAAAAGATTGGTTGCCATAACCAAAAAATGAGTTGATACCACCAATCGATTATTCTTTTGCCCTTACAACTCAAATGGTAATGCCAACGACTCGAATCGCAATACCAACGATCCGAATGGCAATACCGACGATTCGAATGGTAGTCCCAACTATTCGAGTGGTAGACCCGACGATTGGTTTGGTTAACCTCACTAGTCTCGCCAGAACTAATCGTAATTAGTTGAGGTTACTATTCGATATGGTTGAGGAAACTAATTTTTGGGACGTTGTGTACAGTAAATTGGAAACGTAGTTGTCACAACCAAACATTTCTTTCCGTGTATCTAGACCGAACGGGATACTGAATATTGTAAACGAATATAATTGTACAGCTGAAATGATGAGTCGTTCGACCTGGACCCTGAGAACTACGAATATATCAACCTAGATATCTAAAACTGTGGAGCAATCGACCTAGATAACCAAAACTATGGGCCGACCGACCTGGACATCGAAAGCTATGGAGATGTCGACCTGGACACCGAAAACCATGGACATATCGGACCCTGAAAACTAATAATACGATCTAATACCATTTAGTATTAATTCAGTCCAATAGATCATACTTGAGATATTATACTTTTCATACTATATTTAATACTCTTCTAATACATTCCTTTTTGCGCGGGATATCACATATATCACTCTATCTATCTAACAAATTCATTGGTTTCTACACCTGCGTCATAAACACGGTGCAGAGTTGTACAACAATCTATCACTTTGTTACATACGCATGATACGACTATATGGGAATGGGACAAGTACTGGACGTTCGAAATGAAGCGCCCAATACAAATGTGCTGTGGATTGATATGCCTGATACACGTGAAAGCGAAGTGGAAAATATAGGACCGAACAACAACGAGGTACGAGGGGAGTTGCGGAGTACTACGAGTGTACTACGTTTTCAAGCAAAGCGATTCGAATGAACGCTGTTGGTTGTGCCGATTCACCCTCTCTGGTACGAGGAACGATCGTTTCGGGCGTTTGTCCAAAGTGGCGCGCTCGCGAGTAGCTCATGCATGCATACGCGAGATCGCGAGGGAGCACACGCGGCAACACGATGTCTGGCTCTGACACAAATCCGGATGCTTTATGGGTCATGTGCATTGCACGGGTACAACACCCCGAGACACGTGTCCCTGGCGTTCGCCTCGACGAGTATATAGGCGACACAAATGCACACCAACACCCGCTATGATGCTTCTCCGCTTCCTCCACATCAACTGGATCTCTGTTGTTACTGCTATTAGTTCTGTTGCATCCCTCTGTGCCTGACGAGGACGATGAGTCCACTCTAGGTGCAATGTTTTCAGGAGTGGTTTACTATAAGCTCGCTCGTTGCCTTAAGGGGTGGTGAAACATGTACCACGTGACATATGAGAGCGAGAGAGAGAGAGAGATAGATACAATTTACCGAACACCGTCGTTTGCAGCCTATTGTTGGTTTTAAAAAAAAAAGGGAAACGACACTGGACGAATAATTAAATTGCGCTTCCGATGAGATTTTTGTTTTATTTCAAATGTCTATGGTGTCTCTGTACTATTCATTGCAGGTTTTGTTACCTACTAAGTGGGTTTCCGTTTTTGGGATTGTAAGATTTTTTTTAACTTTATTTTATGCTTCAAAAATGAATTTGAGGAAAAGGTTTTAAAAAATTGGTTCGATCTATTTTTAGCTAGATATCAGGGGGTTAATAATTTTTATCATTAACACATTTCATAATCAGGACGAAAATAATCATTTTTTAATTTTTTTAAATCGTCGTCGTTCACACCAGAAATCTTTCTCATATCTTCCTATATTAATTTAATATTACTTATTAAAATTTCGATTGTAATTGAATTTTGCTGTTAGTAAAATTGATTTGAAATTTTTGTCACAGAGTTCACAATTTATTCAAGTAATATAGTCTTGTTAAATAGTCTTGCAAATTAATATACAAGTATGATGTAAATTTCAATGACTTTCATAATAAATTTTATAATTCAACTTAAATTTATTAAAAATTCGTTCGATGTATTTTTATCAACATATCAGGGGATTTATAATTTTTTTCATGAAGACATTTCATATTCATGAAGAAAATTATCATTATTTTATTTTTTTAACTCGTCGTCGTTCACAACAAAAATCTTTCTCATATCGTCCTATATTAATTTAATATTACTTATTAAAATTTCAATTGTAATTGAATTTTGCTGTTACTAAAATTGATTTGAAATTTTTGTCACACAGTTCATAATTTATTCAAGTAATATAGTCTTGTTAAATAGACGCCGCATTGGTAAATAAGTAAACCTCTTCGACTATAATCCCGTAAATACGTAATACTATTAAGTAGACTTATTCATCGGTCTGTAACGTTAATATACAAGTATGATATAAATTTCAGTGATTTTCATAATAAATTTTATAATTCAACTTAAATTTATTAAAAATCCGGTCGATCTATTTTTATCAAGATATCAGGGGATTTATAATTTTTTTCATAAAGACATTTCATATTCATGAAGAAAATTATCATTATTTTATTTTTTTAACTCGTCGTCGTTCACAACAAAAATCTTTCTCATATCTTCCTATATTAATTTAATATTACTTATTGAAATTTCAATTGTAAGTGAATTTTGCTGATTTGAAATTTCTGTCACACCGTTTATAATTTATTCAAGTAATATAGTCTTGTTAAATAGACGCCGCATTGGTAAATAAATAAACCCCTTCGACTATAATCCCATAAATACGTAATCCTATTAAGTAGACTTATTCATCGGTCTGTAACGTTAATATCCAAGTATGATGTAAATTTCAGTGACTTTCATAATAAATCTTATAATTCAACTTAAATTTATTAATTAAATTGATGATTTAAATAATTCAACAGCCTTTATTCTGTAACCCAAATTCTATCCAATACAATCGTTACTTCCATCAGGTTTATGACGAAGGGCTTTTGCTCGAACAAAGAAATTGTGAAAGTACCTTCCTCTATAATACGTTACATGGATAAAATGTTCGTGAAATCGAAGTTAAGTTTACGTTCTTCCTTTCATTCTTTTTTTTTTTTTTTTTTTTGTCGGATCATCTCGCGTATAGGATAAGGCCAAGGGAACATATGCGTACGTGTATGCTTGTGTGCGAATGTGTATCACAGCCCGACCCATCGATCACTCTCGCCCAAATGGGCCGTCCCTTATCCCCCGGACGACCAGAGGCTAAAACGATAGATGCGCCGTTAAGATTAAACGTTCAATTTCGAAGGGGTAGGTGGGCCAGAAGTGTGTATGTGTGTGTGTGGATATGTGTATAGATGTGTGCTTTAGTATGTGCTTGATGTGCTTCGTTCGACGATGGTTTGGGAGGCTGCCGGCTGATGGAGCTTTCGCGGGTAGCGCATGGTCCGCAAACCCCTCCGGTACGGATCATCCCTCGTCACCTACAATCTTATTCAATCAGCGGAGAAAAAGCTTTTTTTCGCCCCTTGGCACAAAGAATGAGAAATCCGACCGCTGGTCTTCTTGCTAGGGACACTTGACGACTTTTCAAACGAACAAAGGACTGCCACTGTCTACGTATTCTTTTTTTTACTTTCTCATCACATACGAAGTATGTAAAAAGAAAAAAGCATTGCAAGAAATCCGAGAAAAGATCTTGGATTTTGATGGAAATACACGTTTTGAGTGTCCTAGATTCCAAAAAAAAAACACATTCTCTCATTTTTGTCTGTCTGTCTGTCTGGCGTTTGTATGTCCGAAAATACAATAACTTTAGTAGAAAGCTGTGGGTTGCAGTGAAATTTGGTGTTTGTCTTCTATATTTGAAATGTAGTTTTGGTATTGAAAACCAATACAAAATCTTCACTGCTTCTGATACTTTAACTGAAATATGAAAAATAAATCAAATACAATTTTGAATTCATTTTTGGACCGCGAGCTAATATGAAAGTTATTTTTTCATCAAATTCTCGGTGTAAACAATAAATTGCATATTTTCCGCATTGCCCTAAAAAGATCTGAAGGAGACTGTATGAAAATATAGACAATGGTTTAATTAAATATTGTACAATACTCGAGCATATTTGCAACATTGCACGAGTAGCTATTTTTGAAAGTATCATTTAAATTTCAATTTATTAATCCTGCAAAAACACTCAAACAGTAAAATATTATTAAAGATTAATTGTGAATTTTAATTGAATGGAAGACAAACGCATACGCAACAAATTTAAAAAAATTACACAATAATCGAAACCTCAAAATGTATTTCCATCAGTAAAGGAAAACGTTTTTTCCTGCCCTTCGGCTAAGAATGATAAACGCCACCGCCGCTTAACGTCTTTGCAAGCGAGCAAAGCGCTGTCAGCGCATTTTCTTTCTTAAATATTTGTTTATAAATAATAAATTGCATATTTTCCGCCTTCTTATCCTAAAGAGATCAGAAATAGTCAACGCTGTGTAGCCAACTGTAGTTTAATCAAATGTTGAACATTACACAAAGCTAAATGCTTTTACTTTCCCTTTATTCACCTTTATTAAAAAATATCTCACGAGATAACCGGAAGCTCCGACTGTTTTGCGCCGGATATACGTACCAGCTCTGGTCTCGTCAGTGGAACACGGCGGACCCTCGGGGATATAGCGAAACGAGTGTGCCGTTGGATGGAAAACGTGTTTACGTGCACCGTGTACTCGCTGCTCTCTCTCTCTCTCTCTCTCGACTACTGCAGCAGTAACCAGCATCGGAATCGATCTTCGGACGAGTCGAGGATGGACAATGCAGAGCTACTACTGCCTCTACCCTCCATTTCGTATTCTCACTCTAGCCCTGCAGGCTCGGCAGCTACTACTACTATATGTATACGTAGGGTGTGCTATATATGTGTGCGTGTGTGTATATATATGTATATATACGTAGAATGGCACATACTATACGCTTGCAAGCTCCCGGCGCCTGTTCAGCCTCCGGTGGCTGAAGCTTTCCGTTCGAGTACGCGTGCAAATAGTCGCTCGATCCCGGCGACCGGAAACATCGAGAGCACCGACGCCGCCGTCACACCGCTCCCCGACGACGGTGCTTCTGTTGCTGCTGCTGCTGCTGCTGCTACAGGTCCACGTCTCGATTGGAACGTGAGAGGGTGTGTATCGCCCACGCGTCTGACTCGCGAGGTTCAGTATCGAGATTGATTTCGAGCGTGCATGCTCTCTCGTTCTGTGTACTAAGCGCGTACTCGTGCAGATCAAACAATCCACTTTTTCTTTGGCGTTTTAATTCGGGAGTCAGATGACGCCGAATTGTATCGGGCGGGAAAAATACTGGATTTTCTCTTTTCGATCTCAAATCTAGCTTTCATTTTCGCATTCTCATACTATTCGGGTTTCACGAGATAAAAAAAAATAAAGAATTTTTGTAATAGCAACATTCCAAGAATGACCATTTTTTTAAAGCATTTTTTAAATTTCAATTTATTTTTAAAAAATTTGAATTAACTAAATTGCCGTACATTCTCGTTCAAACGGATTTTTCGTTAGGACAATCAAATGTATTGTTTCTTCAATTATTATTAGATTCAGTTGTCTAAAATATATTTGCGATAAACAAAATATTTCTTATACAAGCTAAAAATTCAGTTGACCGAAGGTGTACGCCGATTTAGTTTATTCATTCATTTAGATTCAGTTGTCCAAAATATATTTGCGATAAACAAAATATTTCTTATACAAGCTAAAAATTCAGATGACCGAAGGTGTACGACGATTTAGTTCATTCAAACTTTTTTTTCCTTAGTAATATTAAATTAATATAGGAAGATATATACTATACTACTCGGGTTTCACGATGAAAAAAAAAAAAAAAAAAAGAATTTTTGTAATAGCAACATTCCAAGAATGACCATTTTTTTAAGCATCTTCTTAATATCAATGTATTAATGATGCTCTGAGAAAAAAAGAAGTTTGAATTAATTAAATTGGCGTACACTCTTGTTCACACGAATTTTTCGAAAAGACAACCAAATGTAGTTTCTTTAATAATTATTAGATTCAGTTGTCCAAAATATATTTGCGATAAACAAAATATTTCTTATACAAACTAAAAATTCAGATGACCGAAGGTGTACGCCGATTTAGTTCAGTCAAACATTCTTTTTTCGCAGTGTGAAGAAATCTTCAAGCAGTAGAATTTCGGTGATTATTTTTCCCATCCAAATTTCGACCAATGGAATTGCACCATTCGACGTCACGTGGGGCAAGCTACACGGTATTATACTGATAATTTTTTGATAATTTTGCGTGTTGGTTATATATATAAAACAAAAAATCATTTAGCCGCGTCAACCATCTGTCAAACTGACAGATTGAATTTTGTTGTGGCAGTCAAAGGATTTTTATTTGATATGAGTAGGTTTGGAGTTGAATCCTTGCAAACTATTGATGAAAAAGTAAAGGGAAATGTCCCTGTTAATACGATTAAATCGAAAACCTCAGTCTGGAATCAATATACAAATGTCTATAACAATTGTGTATTTAACTGCAATACTTTAAACATGAATTAAAAGGGTTTGTTCTGATTATGAAATTTCCTTGGCAGAACGATAATTTTTGTCTCATGGTGCAATTCCATTTGTCGCAATTTGAATAGAAAAAATAATCCCCCGAATACCACTCGAGCTTCGAAATTAATCTGATATTTCCCTCCAGGTTCCCTGCAAACAAATAAACTCGTCAAGTTTTCCAGAAAAATCACTCGCGCTACGCGCTCGTGATTTTTTAACCTGGAAAACTTGACTCGTTCATTTGTTTGCAACGAACCTGTCAGGAAATATCCGATAATTTCAAAGCTCTTGTGGTATTACATGTGATTATTTTTCCCATTCAAATTTCGACCAATGGAATTGCACCATTCGACGTCACGTGGGGCAAGCTACACGGTATTATACTGATAATTTTTTGATAATTTTGCGTGTTGGTTATATATATAAAACAAAAAATCATTTAGCCGCGTCAACCATCTGTCAAACTGACAGATTGAATTTTATTGTGGCAGTCAAAGGATTTTTATTTAATATAAGTAGGTTTGGAGTTGAATCCTTGCAAACTATTGATGAAAAAGTAAAGGGAAATGTCCCTGTTAATACGATTAAATCGAAAACCTCAGTCTGGAATCAATATACAAATGTCTATAACAATTGTGCATTTAACTGCAATACTTTAAACATGAATTAAAAGGTTTTTGTTCTGATTATGAAATTTCCTTCTCAGAATGATAATTTTTGTCTCATGGTGCAATTCCAGTTGTCGCAATTTGAATACAAAAAATAATCCTGAGAATACCACTCGAGCTTCGAAATTAATCTGATATTTCCCTCCAGGTTCCCTGCAAACAAATAAACTCATCAAGTTTTCCAGAAAAATCACTCGCGCTACGCGCTCGTGATTTTTTAACCTGGAAAACTTGACTCGTTCATTTGTTTGCGACGAACCTGTCAGGAAATATCCGATAATTTCAAAGCTCTTGTGATATTACAAGTGAAAATTCATTGTACATTTTAATTTAATGGAAGACAAAAGCATTTATATGTGAAAATTTCAAGTGATTCTTTGAAAAACACAAGTTTTACCGTCGACGATGGTCTTATTCCTGCTGCTGTTGCTGCTGACGCGCGGGGTTCAGATTCGAGATTGATTTCCAGCGTACATGCTCTCGTTCTGTGTATTAAGCGCCTACGCGTGCAGATCAAACAATTCCTTTTTTCCTTGACGTTTTAATTCGGGAGTACCAGATTGAAAAATACTGAATTTTTTTTGTTCCTGAAATCTAGCTTTCATTTTTGCAACCTGATACCATTCAGTTTTCACGAATTGAAAAAAATAAGAATTTATGTAATAACTTTAATTCTGTTGAAATTGGCATCCGAATAATCGTCTATAGAATTCCGATAATATCGCAATTCCATGTCATAATTGAAATTTAAAGGTTTTACTAACTTTGTAAAATGATTGCAATTGTTTAGTTTAAAAAAGTGGAAAAAAATATCGCATATATATTTTTATGAATAATATAGTACACAATGATTTATCATTAAAATAACAAATAAGATAACATTTTTGCAATGCGTAATTTATTTTATCGGAATATTCAAAACAGTATTGTGTGACATGAAAATTACAAAAAAAAATATATTTCACGAATAAGTTTCTTCTCCTAAGAACACAGAAAATATTCTATGAATTTGTAAATTACATTTTTTTGCAATATTCTTTCGAAAATAACCGTATGAAAATGTTTGAAAAATAGCGGCACCAAAACTATTAAAAACTACATATTTCAAAAATAATTTTCTTCTCCGAAGAACACAGAAAATATTCTATGAATTTTTAAATTACATTTTTTTGCAATATTCTTTCGAAAATAACCGTATGAAAAATTTTTCAAAAGTGCGGCACCAAAATCATTAAAAACTATATATTTCAAAAATAAGTTTCTTCTCCGAAGAAAACAGAAAATATTCTATGAATTTTTAAATTACATTTTTTGCAATATTCTTTCGAAAAAAAACCGTGTGAAGAATGTTTGCAAAATTGCGGCACCAAAACCATTAAAAACTATATATTACACAAATAACTTTCTTCTCCGAAGAATACAAAAATATTCTATGAATTTTTAAATTACATTTTTTGCAGTATTCTTTCGAAAATAACCGTATGAAAAATTTTTCAAAAGTGCGGCACTAAAATCATTAAAAACTATATATTTCAAAAATAACTTTCTTCTCCGAAGAACACAGAAAATATTCTATGAATTTTTAAATTACATTTTTTGCAATATTCTTTCGAAAAAAAACCGTGTGAAGAATATTTGCAAAATTGCGGCACCAAAACCATTAAAAACTATATATTACACAAATAACTTTCTTCTCCGAAGAATACAAAAATATTCTATGAATTTGTAAATTACATTTTTTGCAATATTCTTTCGAAAATAACCGTATGAAAAATTTTTCAAAAGTGCGGCACTAAAATCATTAAAAACTATATATTTCAAAAATAACTTTCTTCTCCGAAGAATACAGAAAATATTCTATGAATTTTTAAATTACATTTTTTGCAATATTCTTTAAAAAACAACCGTGTGAAAATTTTTTGCAAAATAGCGGCACCAAAACCATTAAAAACTATATATTCCACAAATAACTGTCTTCTCCGAATAACACAAAAAATATTCTATGAATTTTAAAATTGCATTTTTTCCACCATTCTTTAAAAACCAACCGTGTGAAAAATTTTGCGAAATTGCGGCACCAAAGCCATTAAAAAACAATATACTTGACTAAACGAAGGATATTCGTTGTCGTGACAAACATTGGGGCCATTGTACAAAAGCCTGAAGGAAAATGGCTGTGGCGAGTCGTTAACCTTTTCTGATGCTCGTGCAACACGGCGTCTACGCCCGTATACGAGAGAGGCAGCCAAGAGAAAGAGAAAGAGAAAGAGAGAGAGAGAGCGAGTTAGTAGTGCGCTCGATCAAAAGGGGTATCGTGCACAGTCAGTGCACGAGTGTGGAAGAAAAGAGGAGCGCAGGCACGTTGACCTGGCCTGGGAACAAACGATAGACGAATAGCAGTGAAAAGTAGACACAGAACGCTTCCCGAATGACGAATCAAACGGATCGTCGCAACTGACCGACCCAAAAAAACTCTATCCTTGCGGGATAACTACATTCCAGTTTAGTGTTGTTGATATATCCTCCACATAAATATATACATATGTATATATACACATAAATATATCTATATATGTATATATATCGATATGTGCAACGTTTATATGCATACACGTGCGACGAAACGCTCTCGACTCTCGAAGTATATGTAAGCCAGTGGGTTGTCCGCGGCTGGCCAACAGCTTATTGGTATGCAGAGAGCTCTGCGTCGCGTTGGGACTCTCCCGATAGCCCGACGGCAACGCCGGGAGCCGAAGCGTCAGCAACTGAATCAAGATTCCCAGCACGAACGACCGATCGCACCCACTCTAGCCCCTCCGAATACTTATGTCAGTCGGACTAATAGCGACGCTAAAGAGCACAACGCTTTCTCTCTCTCTTTCTCTCCTCCCTGCTTCTCCTGATATAGTATTTCAATGGTTAGTATCTATCTATACCTATATAGATAATAATGGCATCGAACGAGCTGCGAAAGCAAAGACCTTTCGAAAATCCATTTCGTAGTCCCCGTAAAATTGGATTGGATTTTAAATTGAAGGTTAGTCAATATGTAATTGAGAAACCCAGAATCGTTTCAAACGTTCGTGATTGATTCATTCATGCAGTTTTTTACATTTCGACCTCGTTTAGAGTCGATTAATTCGACATAAGTGATCTCCCGTATATGAGTAATTCTCTGTCAATTTGGACACTTTTTTTGGTATGTTTTTTTCACCTGCTCCGACAATTTTTATTTGGCTCTTAATTTTATGTCATTCGTGGGTTTAGAGCTTATAGACTAATCGGCAGGATGGGCGCAATACATTTGGAAGGGTGGAAAAAGTTTTATAAAAATTGTAGACACTTTTATTCCATTATAGATTTTTTTTTTACTCACTCGGACACTTTTTCTGCTTCTCTCAATTTTATGTAACCTGCAATAGTATATATAGAGCCTATAAAAAAATAGTCAGATTAGGTGAAACATATTTAAAGAGAAAAAAAAATTCATAAGTTGTATTCGCTTTTTTGCAATTAAATTTTTTTCACTCAATCGGATACTTTTGATGTTGCTCTTAATTTTGTATAACCTACATTAGTATGTGCAGAACCTATTTTAAAAAATAGGCAAACCAGGAGAAACATATTTAAAAAGAAATAAAATTTCAAAAGTTGTATTCACTTTTTTTGCGGTTATATTTATTTCACGCAATGGACACTTTTGATGTTACTCGTAATTTTATATAACCTACATTAGTATGTGCAGAACCTATTTAAAAAAATAGGCAAACCAGGAGAAACATATTTAAAGAGAAATAAAATTTCAAACGTTGTATCCACGTTTTTTGCGTTTATATTTTTTTCACTCAATCGGACACTTTTGATGTCGCTCTTAATTTTATATACCCTACATTAGTATGTGCAGAACCTATAAAAAAATAGGCAGACCAGGAGAAACATATTTGAAAAGAAAAAAAAATTTCAAAAGTTGTTTCCACTTTTTTTGCGATAATATTTTTTTCACTGAATGGACACTTTTGATGTTACTCTTAATTTTATATAACCTACATTAGTATGTGCGGAACCTATTTAAAAAAAATAGGCAAACCAGGAGAAACATGTTTAAAGAGAAAAAAAATTTCAAATGTTGTATCCACGTTTTTTGCGATTATATTTTTTTCACTCAATCGGACACTTTTGATGTTGCTCTTAATTTTGTATAACCTACATTAGTATATGCAGAACCTATAAAAAAAATAGACAGACCAGGAGAAACATATTTGAAGAGAAAAAAATTTCAAAAGTTGTTTCCACTTTTTTGCGATTATATTTTTTTAACTCAATCGGACACTTTTGATGTTGCTCTTAATTTTGTATAACCTACATTAGTATATGCAGAACCTATAAAAAAATAGACAGACCAGGAGAAACATATTTGAAGAGAAAAAAAATTTCAAAAGTTGTTTCCACTTTTTTTGCGATTATATTTTTTTCACTCAATCGGACACTTTCGATGTAGCTCTTAATTTTACATAACCCACATTAGTTTGTGTAGAGCCTATAGAAAAATAGACACGATGAGCAAGAAATATTTGAAGAAATAAAAAAAGTTTTTAAAAAATACAGTCACAGAGTAACTCATATACTAAATTGCATATCTTTATATTAATATGGTGTACACGTAGAGCACGTGCACCTGTTCCTCACAATCGCCTTGACCGGTATTCTCGGATAACCTCCGTGATTTCTCAGCCGATACAGTATGTATATTACTACGACATCTACTACCACAACGAAGCTGTGTATGTTAACGGAGAAACTTTCGAGCGTCTCGTACTATTGCCGCTACAAGCACCACGAAAAAGCGAACGTGGCACACAGCACACTCAGTGAACTGCAGGCACGACCAGCCATAATGCATGTACAGCTGGAGCTGATGGCGACAGGATCCGGACGCAATATCTCTGACTTCTTGGGTTCGGGACAATTGTGTTTCAAAATATCTGCTGCGGCTGCCAAGTGTCTATGGGTCAGATTGGAAATCTGTTGAAGGTCCAATCGATTGGCACTGGCGCTTTTGTTATGCTCGGAGTTTAGTCGTGGGAATTTCATTATCTTTATTCGATACGCATGTGGTTTAATAATGCAAAGTCTCAACATCATCATTCTTGCTTATATTATGTGACACATAGAATTAAATTGAAATAAATATACATAGATTAGATAATTATGATGACTACGAAAAAAAAAATTAGTTTATAGGGCGTCGAATTTTTGTACATTTGGTAAATTAGTAAAGATAAGTACGAAATAAAATTTCAGCCTCTCATGGGTTTCTACATTTTTTATGTTTTTTTATATGATAGATAATTTGATATTATGTCATTTAAAAAGAAATTTATTGCAATTAATTTGAAATAGTCCAAAAAATCGAAGTTATGGATACTTATTTTTTAAATTAAGGCAATAATTACAACTCTGATATTCCAATCTTACAGAAACCCATTAAAATATATAGTTCTAGTTTTGACACTACAAAAAAATCATGATTTTTTAAATTTTAATTCAAGGACTATTATATATTCCTGAAGTAGAAATAATTTGTCCACCTGGTTTCAATGTATAGGTAAGGACATGAAAAATAAGAATAATTCAAAACGACGATAATAATTTTACACAGTGAATCGCGAACAAGGACGAGATTTCTCTAGTTGTGAAAATCACTGCGTCGACTTTACCTACTTAATTTTACAACCGGAAAAGTCATTATGTACAGTACAGTGCGATATTCACATCAAAATAGCGTACGCAAAAAATCTCATTCATGGATTTACGATGAAAATATTTCTGTGACAGCAGGAATATATTATTACTGTAATACGCGAGGCCGTAATATCTTTCGAACGAGTTCTTACATAAAATAGCTCGACGCGTTCGTGTAATAACTTGGCGCCCCGTTAATAGGTCAATTCGAAATCTTCGCGAGACTCGATCACTGCGCCGCGACTAAGATATACGACGCGACTCGCACACTACTATTACACGCAACTCTCGTTTCTCTCAGTAATTTCGTGATCTTATCTCTTTTTCTTCATCTCGCACTGACTCACACCACCTCGTCCTCCGCGACACTTCCGTTTTTATCGTGTTTCCAAGTACGCTGCTGGCATAACAAAACGTTCTATATACCTACACAGCTAGTAAAAAAAAAAAAAAACACATTTGTGAAACGTTCGAGCTGTTGGATAGGTATACATACGCTTGAATTTTACTAGGGGTTGACTCTCCGGGCGCTTATCAGCATTCCAGACGCGATGCGTTGCCACCAGTCGCGAGGGATGAATTTTCCATCCCTGATCACACCTCAACCATCACGCTTATACCCTCAGTAACGCTTACGCAAGCATTGGCCGGTTTCCTCTGGACTCTTGAGACCCAAAGAATTGAGAGTGCAAAAAAGCGATCTGATAGAGTGGGAAAAGAAGGGGTAAACAATTCAAGCTATATAAGGCAAGTGTTCCAGTTTCTGAACCCTCTGAGCCCAATTTCTGACCACGTGACTGTAGAGTCATAAATAATCGATGAATATAACCTCATTTGGTTTTTTTTTTTTTTTTTTTGCTGAGTAAGTCCGATACACTGAAAGAAATCGCGGTAGTTTAGGCAACTATTAAGCCGTAACTGTAGATTTGTAGTCTATGCAACAATTTGAATAGGTATTTTAACTGATTTGTTGGTTAAATTAACTACGTTATAGTTACTGTATCTAATTCTATAGTTGGCTTAACATGTTGTCCTAGTTACTTTAACAGTGAACATATAGTGAAATACAACCTTAGCTTTTTTTATAGTTGGTGCAACTTTATTAAGATAGTTCTGTCGCTTCACGCTCACTTCGCATAAGTTTCCGAAAAATGAGAGCGAATTGCAAACGCTTCTCGACGATATAAAAATCTGTAAAAAATCATGCATATTAAAGATGCTGAAGACATTAATTCGGCATAATAATAATTCCAAAATGTTATTAACAAATTGATGAAAAATAAAATTGTTTAACAAATTTTCCGACAACTTAATTTTTTTGATTCGGTGAAAATGATTTGTTCATTTTTCTGAGTACGTATGAATTTTTTCAAATTTTTTTCATTGCTTTGAATTTTTCGATTTTTTACATGGAAAAAATCACAAAATTCAAAGCAAAGAAAAAAATTTGAAGAAATTCATACGTATTCAGAAAAATGAACGAATCATTTTCATCGAAACAAAAAAATTAGGTTGTCGGAAGATTTGTTGAACATTTTTATTTTTCATCAATTTGTTAATAACATTTTGGAATTATTATTATGTCGTAATAATGTCTTAAGTATCTTAAATATGCATGATTTTTTTCAGATTTTTATATCATCAAGAAGTGTTTGCAATTCGCTCTCATTTTTCGGAAACTTATGCGAAGTGAGCGTGAAGCGACAGAACTACCTTAATATACTTTCAGTTACGATTTCAAAATTGTTAAACAATTTCTCAAAGAATACTATGTTCGTGATTATGTTTTGTATGAATGTTGCATCTATCGCTAAATTTTAAAAACAATATACTTTTTGTTACGATAACTATTATTAACTGTTGCATTGACTATAAATAATTAGTACAGATAACTTTTTGTAAATAGCTGAGGTTGTATTTCACTATAAATTTATAGTTACCAGTAATTTTTTTTCTCTCAGTGTATAGATGAATGTTTCGAAGATCTTAAAAATATGGAATTTAGCTGCAAAAAAATGGCGCCTCTCGGTTTTGAGTACTTGTTGAGTTTGTCATGAAAACAGGACGCAGACAATTAAATTTAAGAGTGTTTCAGTGAAATAAGGACCATTTTGTAGTTTATGACACAGAGATAATAATTGTATTTTTTATTATTATTAGTCCATAAACAATTAGACATACTTTGTTTAGGTGGAGACATTGATTAAGAAATATATCAACATCTTATTAATATTGGAATAAAAGGAACCCTCATAAACTTTGATTTACAAAGACCACGAAAATTAAAGTAACCTTGAATTTAATGGAGTATTATTTTACCCATTACCCGTTATCCATAAATTTCTTTTTATAGGGCTTTTAACCGATTCTGTGTGAAGACTCTTTTTATTTTTTTATTATTAATAAAAATGTTATAGATTTTCTTACGAGCGAGCCACTGTGCAAGTCGTTAAGAATTCTGCCTCTAGTAGAAATTTTTTTTGACGCTGTTAAAGTCTTGCGAAGGCCATTTCTGAGCCTAATCAGGGCCTGATTTGTGCATGATGTAACGCTCATTCTTTTTTGTGTGAGCTTGTGGTTTCAGGTAAAATTGTAGGCTCACCCAAACACACTGTGTGTTATTGAAGAGGTTGCAAAATAAAAGAGTTCCGTTAATAAAAAATGTGCTAAAAAAAGCGGTTAATTAATTTCAAATATACAGACAAGAATTTTATTTTTTATATTTTCATTTATGAAATTTTCCATTATATGTAACAGAATTGTAAATGCCTAATACTTATAGAAATAATGATGATGATACGATCAGCTCTATAATTATGATTTTATAATAATAACATGTAGCGATTGTAATACGATGATTAAACTTTGGAATGGTTGCAAAAATTATTATTTTTCAATAAAAATTCGCGGTAATCCTTTTGAAAAAATGGAAAAAAACAAGTAATGCATTACTTATTTCTTCCATTTTTTCCACTATTTCTTGCAATATTAAAGCGAAAGTTAGGATTTTTTTCAGCTATTCAAATTTTTACACTCTATTTTATAATCACTACGTATTATTATTATGAAATCATAATTACAAAACAAATTGTACTGTAAACTATGTCTCATGAATTAATGGAGATTTACAACTCTGATGTGTAAGAAAATTTGTAGTTGCAGCTTAATTTCTCTATTCTATTGCATTCACCTGTAGATATTGACTATAGACGCACGCAGAAAGACACAGAGTATCTATAGAAAACCTGAGTCAACACAGTAACCGCATCAAATTCGGTTTCCGATGCCGAAGCTATCGATATGCGTTGTGCTGATATGTAAACATTCAGACTACAGATATATGATCTATATACACGGATCTATATCACGACCAAATATTTTCATAATGGCAAAAAGAATTGTGATTGGAACGAAATTTCCTAACTGTTATCGGCGAGTCAACTCGCCGCTATTGATTTCACTACAAAATAGTCACTTGATTATTTTTCCCATCCAAATATCGAACAATGGAATTGCACCATTCGACGTCACGTAGGGCAAGCTACACGGTATTATACTGATTATTTTTCCCATCCAAATTTCGACCAATGGAATTGCACCATTCGACGTCACGTGGGGCAAGCTACACGGTATTATACTGATTATTTTTCCCATCCAAATTTCGACCAATGGAATTGCACCATTCGACGTCACGTGGGGCAAGCTACACGGTATTATACTGATAATTTTTTGATAATTTTGCGTGTTGGTTATATATATAAAACAAAAAATCATTTAGCCGCGTCAACCATCTGTCAAACTGACAGATTGAATTTTATTGTGGCAGTCAAAGGATTTTTATTTGATATGAGTAGGTTTGGAGTTGAATCCTTGCAAACTATTGCTGAAAAAGTAAAGGGAAATGTCCCTGTTAATACGATTAAATCGAAAACCTCAGTCTGAAATCAATATACAAATGTCTATAACAATTGTGTATTTAACTGCAATCCTTTAAACATGAATTAAAAGGTTTTTGTTCTGATTATGAAATTTCCTTGTCGGAATGATAATTTTTGTCTCATGGTGCAATTCCATTTGTCGCAATTTGAATAGAAAAAATAATCCCCCGAATACCACTCGAGCTTCGAAATTAATCTGATATTTCCCTCCAGGTTCCCTGCAAACAAATAAACTCGTCAAGTTTTCCAGAAAAATCACTCGCGCTACGCGCTCGTGATTTTTTAACCTGGAAAACTTGACTCGTTCATTTGTTTGCAACGAACCTGTCAGGAAATATCCGATAATTTCAAAGCTCTTGTGGTATTACATGTGATAATTTTTTGATAATTTTGCGTGTTGGTTATATATATAAAACAAAAAATCATTTAGCCGCGTCAACCATCTGTCAAACTGACAGATTGAATTTTATTGTGGCAGTCAAAGGATTTTTATTTGATATGAGTAGGTTTGGAGTTGAATCCTTGCAAACTATTGATGAAAAAGTAAAGGGAAATGTCCCTGTTAATACGATTAAATCGAAAACCTCAGTCTGGAATCAATATACAAATGTCTATAACAATTGTGTATTTAACTGCAATCCTTTAAACGTGAATTAAAAGGTTTTTGTTCTGATTATGAAATTTCCTTGTCGGAATGATAATTTTTGTCTCATGGTGCAATTCCATTTGTCGCAATTTGAATAGAAAAAATAATCCCCCGAATACCACTCGAGCTTCGAAATTAATCTGATATTTCCCTCCAGGTTCCCTGCAAACAAATAAACTCGTCAAGTTTTCCAGAAAAATCACTCGCGCTACGCGCTCGTCATTTTTTAACCTGGAAAACTTGACTCGTTCATTTGTTTGCAACGAACCTGTCAGGAAATATCCGATAATTTCAAAGCTCTTGTGGTATTACAAGTGATAATTTTTTGATAATTTTGCGTGTTGGTTATATATATAAAACAAAAAATCATTTAGCCGCGTCAACCATCTGTCAAATTGACAGATTGAATTTTATTGTGGCAGTCAAAGGATTTTTATATGATATGAGTAGGTTTGGATCCTTGCAAACTATTGATGAAAAAGTAAAGGGAAATGTCCCTGTTAATACGATTAAATCGAAAACCTCAGTCTGGAATCAATATACAAATGTCTATAACAATTGTGTATTTAACTGCAATACTTTAAACATGAATTAAAAGGTTTTTGTTCTGATTATGAAATTTCCTTCTCAGAATGATAATTTTTGTCTCATGGTGCAATTCCATTTGTCGCAATTTGAATAGAAAAAATAATCCCCCGAATACCACTCGAGCTTCGAAATTAATCTGATATTTCCGTCCAGGTTCCCTGCAAACAAATAAACTCGTCAAGTTTTCCAGAAAAATCACTCGCGCTACGCGCTCGTGATTTTTTAACCTGGTAAACTTGACTCGTTCATTTGTTTACAACGAACCTGTCAGGAAATATCCGATAATTTCAAAGCTCTTGTGATATTACAAGTGAAAATATTCAACATTTCAGCAATACTCAATTTGAGTTAGGAGCGGTGAGAATTGTGAAAAAGAAGTTGGTAAGGCGTATGGACCTCCAACGTCCGCACAGACTCGTCTTCAATCACTCTGAAACGCTTTTGTCGAGGAGTCCACGGCGGAGCTAAACTAACCCAGTCAGAGTCGACGTGCCCAGGCCCCCTTCGTCGATTTGCCAGTCCGGAGGGCCGGAGGTTCGTGCGCTGCCTATAAACACGATCTGATTAAGGCACGGATGTGCAGCATTGCAACCGCTACCGTCTCCGTCAACCCGGATGCCTGTGCCAACGGATCGACTTGAATTCGGAATCTGAAATTCAGATTTGCAAGAACGTCGTGCTCTGCAGCAGTATATAACCGTGCACTGCGATCTTCTTTTCGAATTGACGAGACGACATCAGGATTCGATATACAGCAGACCAGATTTTCTTGATATTCTGGAAAAATCAGGAATACGACAAAATACACACACACACTGCATCTGGATCAAAGTGGGAAAAATGAGGTGTCGCGAAAATAGAAATTCTGAAAATAGAATTTCCAATTTTTTAAAGGTTTTTTTTTTTGGGGTTTTGAATCCCACATTGTTGTAATTTTCGAAGAGAAATTTGAAGCGTTAGATCAAGAGTGAATCAAGCACTGATAAGACCCTGTCAGGGCCCTGATTTGTACCTGATGAAACCCTAAAAATTTAGACTCGGGTTGAAATTGATCTATCTCTTTTTTATAGAATTGTTTAGAATATAAAATCGAACAAAAATTATTATATATGACCCACGAGGTCCAGATGTCTTAATGGATCGAAAGTATTTGCTTTACATATCATAGCAGCATTGAAATGATTCAAATATTGATCTTTTAACCTATCTACCTTCACCCTTAATTTTTCGGGCGGTTTAAAAGTCGGATCTGTGAATTCTGGAATCAGAAACGGAAAAAATATACTTTTTCTTAAATCATCGTAAAAAGGCATGTAACCGGTACTTTCTGAGGTACAATATGCGATTTGAGAACAATAGTGAAGGCCAAAATTCGATATCTTGGGGGAAAAAAATGTACGTTCTTTAGGATCGATTTTCCGACCAAAAGTCGGATCTGTGAATTCTGAAATCAGAACCGACCAAAATCGACTTTTTCAAAAATCATCGTAAAAAGGCATGTAACCGGTACTTTCTGAGGTACAATATGGGACTTGAGAACAATAGTGAAGGCCAAAATTCGATATCTTGGGGAAAAAAATGTACGTTCTTTAGGTTGGATTTTCGACCAAAATTGCGATCTGTGAATTCTGAAATCAGAACCTACCAAAATCGACTTTTTCAAAAATCATCGTAAAAAGGCATGTAACCGGTACTTTCTGAGGTACAATATGCGACTTGAGAACAATAGTGAAGGCCAAAATTCGATATCTTGGGGGAAAAAATGTACGTTCTTTAGGTTGGATTTTCGACCAAAATTGCGATCTGTGAATTCTGAAATCAGAACCTACCAAAAGTTACTTTTTCAAAAATCATCGTAAAAAGGCATGTAATCGGTACTTTCTGAGGTACAATATGCGACTTGAAAACGATAGTGAAGACCGAAATTCGATATTTTGAAGAAAAAAAAGGTAGTCGACAAAGTTGATTAAAAATTATCAACTTGATATAAAATCCCTTATGAACACCCTATGACAAAACATATTTCGTCTCACTCTCCGCTATACAGCTACTACATCACCAACGGACCCGTAGGTATATTATTGTATAATCATTGAAACGTGATGGTTGCAAATTCCGTAACAAAATATATACAAACATGTAGAACCCGCCCCCCTTTCCCCTCGCCGCTTTCGTTCCTAACGCAATTGAAAATAAATCATTGTTGAGATAGTTACCAGAGTTATCCCATCCATAAGACAGTTCCGTGATATCAGCCGAAGATATACTACGACATGCACCTCATTAAACCAAATCAGCGTTTGGATTCCAATTAGCATAACTATATCTAAATCCGTGTTCCTCGAGGTACATGAAACGCAGTATGTGCAACGCTGGATCGGGGCAAAGCGTCGTGTGTTGGAAATGCGTTTGGCTCTGTCTTGAATCACCAAGATTTCGAGACAATTGTCGGGGGCTTGCATTGTCGACCGTAGGCACGTAGTGAGATCCTCGCCACCTGCAACTAAGCTGTCGAGAGATAGTCGTGAGGGAACACGAGCTCTATCTCCATTGGTTAATTGGTAACACAGGATTGAAACACGAAATTAGTTGTATCGGATGTATCGATCCACTGATTCCTACAAATCCTCTGATCGACGATAGTACAAGTGTGTCTAAAGCGATTCGTCACGGTTTGCGGCTGCAAGATAAGTAATAGCGACAAGAAAAGTGTGTGTGTAACGGCACGCGACCAAATACTCGTCTTTATCTAACCAACAGATGACGATACGTAACTACAGATTAGGATCCGAGGGAGAAATTTAAAAAAACACACCGTGTCCACTGCAATTAACACCGGTAGCCCCGACAGGAAATAGAAATACACAAAGAACTTTGTGTTTTACTCGGCACTTCGTTTCGTTAGTCCGTGCGTGCTGAACGAAGAGCCGAGCATGAGACAAACGAATTCGGAGAGTGACGGAGCTTAGCGTTGATTAACCCGTAGCTTCTGGCAGCACGTACAGCAGAAAATACCTTGTCATCCCCCACGTTGAAATAGTACATGTGGTGTAATAATGTGAGTGAAATGTAAAACTTCAGGCAAACGGAAATAATATAATTGGAAAAAAGTCTGTTAAATCTCTTTAATGTCAAATAACATCTGTGAGTAGTAGTGAATTTATTAGGAATACATAAAAACAGGGTGAAGTAAATAATATTACTTCACGTCTTATTAGACCATTAATCAAATTGATATTGCCAATCACTTAAGTCGTCCAGGCCCTTAAATGTATATTTATTATTATTTATTAGGTTTATTATTATTAAATAGATAATTTGTCAATAGTTAAAGCAATCAATGTTGAAGGATATTTTTTTATTTAAAAAAAAAATAATGCTGTTCCAAAAAGTGAGTATTATAGGTATTTAAAAATGATGTAACAAAATATGTAACGTATATGTTTGTTCGTAAGGTAAACACGTTTCATACCGAAGAACTTCAGGATTATTCCAAACTTCATAGTCTTGTATATGCAACATATATTCTACGAAACTTGAAGCACGTTGTCAATGTTGCGTGAAGTTTGCGGAAAGTCGAAGTAGTTTAATCCTGGGTGAACTCCTCATCGCTCTACGGAATATTCACGATGAGTATACTCTAAGGTATTTTATATATTGGGGGTTAGGAGCTTATAGTGCATAGCGAATAAAAAGAACAGTGGAATGTCGTACGCAGATTCGTTCAT
Organism: Ephialtes manifestator; assembly: GCA_963970395.1. NCBI lineage: Eukaryota > Metazoa > Arthropoda > Insecta > Hymenoptera > Ichneumonidae > Ephialtes > Ephialtes manifestator. The sequence goes on along the minus strand of OZ019976.1, from coordinate 25,682,832 downwards.
CTCTTGCAGCTTATAGTCTGAAAATGATCCTGCGAATTAGTGGCCATGAAGCTTGAAGGATGTGAAGGAGGTTGGGCGATCGAAACTTGATAAAGTCTCATCGCTTGAATTTGCCCTGGCATCTCCTGCCACTCCCTCGTTGCTATCACGTAGTCTTCCGGGAGAAGAGCGAGTTTATAAAGAGGATAAACCATATCCTTCATGACTGACACATCGTTTTAGACGGGGCTTAGCTTGTCCCATCTCCGTAAAAGGTCAGCCCTTCGTTATAGTTTCACTGGCACGTCATAGGCATCCTATGACCTACCAATTATTTCAAAGAACGTCTAACATATATTACATTTATCTACACTGAAAAAAACGCTTGTTGGGTTTACGAAAATTTTGGTTAAAAATTTTACCAAAAAAAATTTGGTAGGCGCAACCAAGTTATTGATTAGGCGTACTAAATACTTGGTTATGTTAGCTAATAACTTGGTTATGTCAGTCAATAAATTGGTTGTGCCCACCAAGTTTTATTGATAACATTTTTAACCAATTTTTCGGTAATTCTAACCAAGCCTTTTTCTGAGTGTATGTGGATGAAAGAGTACAGCTAAAAAAAGCTTATTCAAAACAAAGGATATTGTAAAAATTAACATATATCTAAAACAAAAAATGCTCTGATCATCTAGTGGCACCATCGGTCAAAAAGTACGAGATTTAATGACAATTTTTAATCATATAATTAATAAGAATAATTTCTGTAATAATTTTAATAATTACCGGAAAATTTAGGATTTGTTGACAGAACGCGTCACCAAAAACATGATCCTTACTAGATCCTCTTAGAGAAATTGAGATGGTCCCGGTGATTCAGTGATAATTATTTTATATTAGTCCAGGTGACTATTTTCGTAGTTACATTAACGCTCTCCACTATTAACGTATCTACGTTACTATTAATGTAACTACGAAAATAGTCACCTGGTTTAATAAAATATATCCAGGTGAATATCACTGAATAGTTACCAGGACCATCTCAATTTCTCTCGGTGTAATAAATTTCGGTTGATTCGTATAGAAAGTTTGAGTTTCGATAAAGTCGGCGGCCGGGTGTTTTTGAAAGTCCCATAACTTTTTTTGAGTTTTACTACAAACAAAAAAATTGTTACTACAATGAACTATTAACGATAGTCTATAAGTTTACCGAACAAAAAATTGGATTCCTCAAAGCGAGGTGCAAGGTTCACGAGGCTAAAAAAAATGCCTTGTTCGTCCGACGCATTTTTAAAAACTTTCACGTAGTTGCGATAACAATAGAAACTTGTGAAACTTATTTGAACCTACTATTGATATCTCCACTCATTTTTCACAACGTACTCATCAACGTTATCATTGATAACAGCGATGCTTTGAAGTCCTGCCTGTTGATACTATTATAAATATGTTGAAGCAAAGTAAAGAGATATTGAGCAATGGAGTAGTGCTCTCAAGAAGATGTCTTATTTCATACATTGACTGTCGACTCTAGTACCTTCATCTGACTTTCCATAAGTAAACATCAGAAGTAGACATGAGATATAAAAAATGACGAGATTTAATGACAATTTTTTATCACAAACATATAAAAATAATTTCCATGATAATGCTAACAATTATCGCAGAATTTAGGATTTGTTGACAGAAAGCGTCACCAAAAACACTTGGTCAAATAATCATTTTCACTAGATCCTTTTATTATATTGTTACGACCGAGCGAATGAATAAAGGGGATATTTGTTTGTGGGGCGGATATTATTAATTACAAATAGTTCTATTTATCTTTAACGCTTTTGTTCGCACGTTTGCTCGGAGTCAAAGTCCTGTCAAGACTTTCTTCTGTCACGTTTACTGTGAAGTATATCAAGTATTCGTTTGTTGATTGTCATACCGTGTGTTCCTATAAGACCTAATCTCTATATTCATAACAATATATACGCATCTTCAAGATTGGCAGGTAGTAAAACAAAATGTAGTTGCGATAACAATAAAAACTTCTGAAACATACACTGAGAGAAGAGTTTGTTAACAGTCAACAAATCAAGTGTTAAATATGGCGAAATGAACCATTTAGGAATTTAATGAATGTCACTTGATCTAAATAACATTTACTTGTCCCAAATGATGTTCGCTGACATTTGTTAATAGTTAACAAATCTTATTTGTGTTTAATACTTCGGGACCGCGCGGTAACACTTCGACCTTTCGGGGTTGTAAGGCCCGATTTACACACTGGCGGTGACGTAGTCCCTTGGTATTGTCGTCAGGGAAGTTAATCACCAACGACTTGATTTTTTGTATGTGAAGGGTTACTTGATGAATAGTAGATGAACAACGGAAAACTATTATTTATTGAAAGTCAACACTGTACACTAAATTACTTAATATTTACTTGCACGTTTGTATTGGAGTTTGGTATATTATGAGTCAACGCGTGGGTATGAGCTATTATTACTTGTGCTTGAAAGCGGTCTCAAGGCACAATAATCGCTTAAAGAAAATTACCCCAACACGAGTCAATCTCAACTGTTGCCCAGTAGGTATTGATGTGACTCGGTCGAGGTGAAAAGTTTGACTGATTTTTCATAGTTGGTGACGAGAAGTTCCTTAAAAAAGGGAAGGGCGAGACTCTATTTTTCACGCGGTTATCATTGGTGCAAAAGTAAAGAGTAGGCGGATTTTTCTCATCACCAATCACGAAGGGGATTGTTTTGGTGGGAAAGATGGGTGCAGAGTGGACATCCCTGTCGGACCCAAGCTTGACCGGCTGCGATTTCCCGTGACGCGCTCCTTACCAGAATAAAAAGTTTTCCGCGCCTGACTCGAGCGTCGAGTCAGCGCGGAGTTAATCCCTTTATTGAGGTACGCTAGCATGCTGGTCAGATGGGCCTCGAGCATAGTCCATGCCTTACTGCACGCATACCTTATTGCCTAGAAGATCTTAAAGAATAAAGACTTAAAAACTGTCGAATCTGGTCGCCAAATGTGGCAGTTGTTCGACGTGACGCGCGGACCCGCAGATAATTTGGGAATTCCTCACTTTATTATCCTTCAGGGCAGAAATAGCGTCGCGTCTGAACGAACGTTGGCTACGCACGTTCTCGACTTTATCATTACTTTATAATATTCAAAAAACAATGTTTCAACTATATATTCGTCCCATGCGACGGAACAATTTGGCTTAACATATCTTTAGTACCAACAACTAAATGATTCATTTTGCCATATTTAACACTTGACTTGTTAACTGTTAACAAACTCTTCTCTCACACCGAGAGAAAAAGTTTCATTGATTCACGGAAATCTTTCCCAATGAAATGAAATACTTGAATTTCAATACTATCTTTTCTTTGAATGATCTCAATCTCAATGAAAAGTAGTGACATTAATTCGAAGAAACATTTCTTTAAACCAATGAACCTTTTTCATTGATTATAAAGATAACATCTCTGATTCAATGAAACCTTCTTCTTACCAGCTCAAAATTTCGAAACCTATTTTTTCCTGAAGTACGCGGCAAATAAAGTTCAAATTTTGTGAGTATATAATTAAGTACGGCAGAAACAGGCTAAGCTTTTGGCTCTTCGAAACTCGAAGCCGTTCGTTCGGGAGAACCGAAAAACAAAAAAAGTAAGGTTAGGTGCAAGAGAGAGATCAATGAAAACGTTTCCTTGAACCAATGAAAACGTCTCTTTGAAACAAAGAAACTGTTTCTTTATTATAAGCTCACTAAGTAAATCTTTATTTACAGGCAATGAAATGTTCTCTTTGAAATTCAAATGCACCATTTCATTGAAATTAAAGAAATATTTCGTTGAAATCAATGAAAACAAAATCAATCCAGCCATTTCTTTGGCGTCAATGAAATCTTTTCTTTCGGTGCAATGTATTTGAGAATTGTTTTGAACCTACTATTGGTATCTCCACACATGTTTCACAACGTATGCTCTTTCATCAACGTTATCTTTGATAACAGCGATGCTTTGAAGTCCTGCTTGTTGATACTATTATAAATATGTTGAAGCAAAGTAAAGAAATATTGAGCAATGGTGTAGTGCTCTCAAGAAGATGTCTTGTTTCATACATTGACTGTCGACTCTAGTACCTTCATCTGACTTTCCATAAGTAGACATCAGAAGCGGCTGCATCGAACAAGCTTGAAACATACATAGTGGCTACATGATAGGATTGCAGAAGAGAAAGAGAGAGAGAGAGAGAGGGAGTTCCATAGGAAAATGTGAGTCGAAGTTGCCCGCAGAATAAGTTTACCGTGGTGTGGGAAGCGGTAGGACGAGAGAGAACACTATTTGCACAAGAATCGCGCTGTAAACTCGAAACTCGCTCTTGGCCGCGAAACTTCGCTTGCTCGCGAGTTACTCCTAACAGTGTGTGCCATTGGGTGGCACGGGAAAGACGTTGAAATGTAGAAGTAAGAGAGCGAGGAATTTGCGGAGTTGTAAAATCAAGCGGCGTGGCGTGTTCTTCATATTAAATTTCTTTGTCTCCACGCACGTATGCAACGCACTTTTTTTCGTTTTTTTTTCACTGACATTATTACCGCATATTATTCTAGGTCGCGAAAACTTCCTTATCATCGCATATTTCAGCTGTGCCTGCGGACACGCGACAACTGCATAGTGGTTGATTTACTTCGGCAAATCATAACCAAGAACAAGTGTCGGAAACTGTTTTATCCACTATAAAAACAAAGCGTGCTGCAAGTATGTTATTTTCTATCTTTTACATTTTGACGACTTTTTACATACTTTAAACTTGTTGCATTTTACATGGTAATGATATGTAAAATGTAACACGTTTAAAGTGTATGAAAAGTCGTTGAAATGTAAAATATAGGAAACAACACAATTGCAATACGCTTTCTTTTTTATAGTGTGAACAATTGATGTAATTATTACGTACTGAACCTTGATCATGATCAACGATTTGTCAACGGAACAAATAATGGTATAACGCGTTTCCCACGTATATCCGGTCGTTGGAAAAATGAATATATACGTCTACAGTCCGGCATGCGCCAACGCTGCGCGCTTACAAATATTTGTACAGGTTTCCGCTTCGTCGAAAAGCGATGCACCTAACACGTTCAGCGAGGGGGACGATGAGATGGCAAATTAGCGTCTATTTTCATATTCCGGTGAATCGTTCTCACGTGATGATTCTCTATCGGTCGCTATGGTGTATCCACAGGCCAAAATCAACACTTTGGATTTTACTATTGGGGATACGTGGACGCCAACGTCAACCCTGTGCAAAATTAATGATAGAAATATATATATATATAAGCTACTCATCGAACTCAGCATCAAAAACGTGAACGCTGGTGGCGAACTTTCAATTTTTATGGGGATCAACCGCAATGGAACGGAACGAACTATATTTTTCCAACATGAGCGCTTTCCAGATAGAAAAGTATATGTTATATATATATATATGAACACATATGTTTTATATATGAAGCCAAAAATCAAAAATATATGCAAAATATATTATTTGTGCCGAGCTAATTTGTTCGTTCAAGAATTGGTACTATTTCTGTGGTTCTGTATAATCATTAATATATAAATATATATTAAAGTAACGAAGATCAACTGCGATGAAACAGAAAGAACTTTAAATTTCTTATACGAAATTCCTTATTACTGTCATTGCAAAATCAAAAACTTGGATTTTTCCATTGCAATGTCAACAATACGGATATATACCCGTGCAGGAATTAGTTCGGGCAACCGCGATTAAATAAGGGGCCTTTTTAGGTATAAACGTGGCTTCCACAATAGGGAATCTACTTTAGAACCCTACTAGGCTCAACAGAGGCGGCCACGACAAACTTCGAGGCCTAATCAGGCTTAAATGTGGAACCCTCACTAGGGACGCCCATATTGAGCCTGTAAAGGGCAGCCCGCGTAGAAAAAAAGAATCTTGGGAAGAATCTTTTAAAAAATCTTAAAAAAAGTCTTGAAAGAATCTTTGAAAGAATCTTTAAAGGAATCTTTAAAGGAATCTATGAAAGAATCTTTAAAGGAATCTTTGAAAGAATCTTTAAAGGAATCTTTGAAACAATCTTTAAAGGAATCTTGAAAAGAATCACGTATAGGATCCGGAGCAAGATTCTTTCCAGGATTCTTTTCAAGATTCTTTCTATCCGAAAGCGTTCTGAGAATCTTTCAAAGAATCTTCGAAAGAATCTTAAAAAGCGTCTTTAAGAGAATCGTGAAAAGATTCCGTCCATTAAACAGAAAAATCGTTGAAAGAATTTTAATGAAATTCTTCAGAGGAATCGAGCAAAACCTGTTGTAGCTTTCCCTTGGTGTCGAGACAGTATATTTCGGTACGTCAACGAAGGGTAAACCCCTCGTGTGTAGTCAAACTCAGAAAAGCTTTCCAGTCTTATATATACGCTGAGGCTTCAAACCACTTGCGAGAAACGCGCCGTCCGTTCGCCACCTAGTGACATCATACGAAACACTGGTGGACAATACTCCGCTAGATGGCGTGCGGTCGAAGCGTTTCTCGCAAATGACTTGAAGCCTGAACGTATATAAGACTGCAAAGCTGTCCTGAGTTCGACTATACACGAGGGCTTCACCCTTCGTTGACGTATCGAAATGTACTGTCTCGACACCAAGGGAAAGCAACAACAGGTTTCGCTCGATTCCTCTGAAAATTTTCATTAAGATTCTTTCAACGATTTTTCTGTTTAATGGACGGAATCTTTTCAAGATTCTCTTAAAGACGCTTTTCAAGATTCTTTCGAAGATTCTTTGAAAGATTCTCAGAACGCTTTCGGATAGAAAGAATCTTGAAAAGAATCCTGGAAAGAATCTTGCTCCAGATCCTATACGTGATTCTTTTCAAGATTCCTTTAAAAATTCTTTCAAAGATTCTTTCAAGACTTTTTTTAAGACTCTTCACAAGATTCTTTTTTTCTACGCGGGAGTACTTTCAAGCGTGACTAGCCTAGTAGGGCCCCTACTACAATTAGGGCAATCTAGAAAGGGCCAAGTTGGAGCCCTAACTATATTTATGCACGGGTATGAGCTACCAATTTGACACGGTATCAAAAATATGAACACTGATAGCGCCAGATAACGCGAACATTCTCATTTCCTAGAGATCAACAGCGATGTAACAGGAAAAAAAAACTTTAAATTTCTCACAAGAAACTTATTATTACTCTCATTGCAAAATCAAGAGCTTGGATTTTCTCATTCTGGATATATGGATGCAAATCGCTACTGCGAAGCCAACGATATGGATATATATATAAGCTAACCCATCCGCATCTCGGCGTCCGAAACGTCAGCGCTGATGGCGTCAGGTAACGCGAACATTCTATTTTCCTGGAGAACAACCGCGATGCAACGGAAAAAAGTTTAATTTTCTCACGAGAAACTCGTTGTTACCAGGTCATGGCGTAAAACTTCGCTGCTGGTGGCATGAAGTTTCGACGAATATTGCGAGGTATAACTGGAAGAACGATGGGGAAGCTGAAGCAGAGGATTCCTTTTCGTGAATACGTAACGAGATGTTACGCCCGAGACATTGGTGCAACTTTACCGTGCGCCATTATTATTCCATCCTTCTTGTTGTTCCGATAGCGTAATATCTCATATTTTCATGGATCATGATACACCTCGGTACTCTTCCAGTAAAACAGACGAGCTAAACTTCAGTCATGGCGTCGTTCCACTCTGCAGACTATTTATAACTTCCGTCTGGCAACCACAAAAAATATAGCAAGTATCGCGAATGGTTTACACTATTTTTTTCATAACAGGAGCTGTTACTAGTTTTACGTTCAGTAGTAAATCAAATAATACATACAAGCAACAGGCTTGTAAGTATATAAAAAGTTATTACAATGTCACGATCACGAAAATTTCAAATTCTTGTGATCCTGACATTTAAAAGTCATTTAATAGCCTATATGATCGAAATTTTTCCATTGATCACGAAAATAAAAAAATTTCTGTCGATAATTCAAATAAATCCTTGTGAAAATCATAAAAAGGAGATAAAACGGATTTTGATGTGGTTTTTGAACGAAATTTTTATATATCGATAACAAGAACAGTTTTGTAAACAGAGAAAAAAATCCCGATCACACGGGGTCCTCAAAAAATTTGTTTACATGTTGTCTCCGAAGGCTGAAAGTTTAGGATCACGACAGGTCGAAGTTTTCTGGCCACAAAATTGCTATTCATTTCACCGGAAAATCCAAAATTTTCACGAAAAGATGTAAAAAAAAATCGATCGTATGATAAAAAAAAAAGTAAATTCATTTTAATCAAAACAATGAAAAGTTCCCGAAGTTTATATTCAAATCTAGAATTGACCCAATGTATAGACTTCACCGAGGGAAAAGATTTCATTGACGCCAAAGAAATGAGTGGAATGATTTTTTTTTTCATTGATTTCAACGAAATATTTCTTTGATTTCAATGAAATCGTGCATTTGAATTTCAAAGAGAACATTTCATTGCCTGTAAATAAAGATTTACTTAGTGAGCATATAATAAAGAAACAGTTTCATTATTTTAAAGAGACGTTTTAATTGGTTCAAAGAAACGTTTTCATTAATCTCTCTCTTGCACCCAACCTCACTTTTTTGTTTTGCGGTTCTCCCGAACGAACGGCTTCGAGTTTCGAGGAGCCAGAAGCTTAGCCTATTTCTGCCGTACTTCTTTACATACTCACAAAATTTGAGCTTTATCTGCCGCGTAGTTCAGGAAAAAATAGGTTTCGAAATTTTGAGCTGGTAAGAAGAAGGTTTCATTGAATCAGAGACGATATCTTTGAAATCAATGAAAAAGGTTCATTGGTTTTAAGAAATGTTTCTTCGAATCAATGTCACTACTTTTCATTGAGTTTGAGATCATTAAAAAAAAACATAGTATTGAAATTCAAGTATTTCATTTCATTGGCAAAAATTTCCGTGAATCAATGAAACTTTTTCTCTCGGTGTTCTGATAAACCTGTCGCGAAAACATCCTAGCTCAGATTTTTTATATCCGTGAGACCGATGCTTCATTTTATATTCTGTTATGACAATCAATGCTTGTCATTTTCTTTGACGTGCTCATGAGAATTCTGCAAGCCACAAAGTTGATTTATGTGAGTCATAATACACAGAGAATATATAACAACTCAATCATATTTTAACTGGTATGAATATCAATGTATCCCTGTCTAGGGTATTGAATGGAGGTTATACTTCAGGGTGTAGTCAGGGCGCTGTTCGCCGAATGGAAAAGTCGCGGAATCGATGCGAACTCTTGCTCCACTTGCGTAGCTTCATTAATCCCCTTAGCAATAGCTCGAATACCCCAAGAACGAGGGGGAGCAAGATGAGTGAAGCTTCTGAAGACAACTGCCGCCGGCGACGTGGAGTTTGTCCTCCTTTTCCTGCTGCCCATCAAGCGGGACGCAAACTTTTGGCAAGGCCGAAGCCCGATGTACATACACTATTTCCCGTGAAGATTGGTTAACTTGGGCAACACGACATTGCACCCCAGCGGCTTCCGCTTACGTTTCCATAGTTTCTGATAGGGCCAACATTCGAGAAGGAATTTACTATTAAGATCGAGACAGTAATTCCAAGAATAGTCGTCATGAATTTTCCCAATGGAAATTAATGCGAATTAGAGTTACCAGTATAGCTACCATTAAAAAACAACGGCTGGCGAGACTCCCACATTAATTATTAAACAAGGATACTATTTTAAACTCTACGTGAACTTTTACAGTGACGTTCAAGCAAAATACCGGATGCAAGCTTTAGAATTAGATGGAGACAATTTATAAGTACTGGTTATGGACACTTTAATAATTTTCCCATTTTCAAGCCCTTTTGATGGGAACCAAATATCATAAAATTATATTTGTTCGAAAAATATATCTAGAGCGTTCGCTTCAAAGTTTTGTCGAATAACGCAAAGTGTTGAGAATTTGGTGATGAGCGGATGACACTTTCATTATTGATACAGAATTTTTTTCCAAAATATACAACGTTATTAAAAATCATGATTAACTACAGGCAGAGAATTACAATAGCCACGAAAAATGTATCTAGAGCGTTCGTCAAACTCTTGTCGAATTACGCAAAGAGCTGAGAATTTGGTGAATCAGTGGATGACACTCTAATTATTGATACAGATTTTTTGTAATGAAGACGAATTGACGTTAATATGAAGATAATTGTTTCCAAAATATACAACGTTATTAAAAATCATGATTAACTACAGGCAGAGAATTACAATAGCCACGAAAAATGTATCTAGAGCGCTCGTCAAAATCTTGTCGAATTACGCAGAGTTGAGAATTTGGTGAATCACTGGATGACACTTTAATTATTGATACAGAATTTTTTGTAATGAAGACGAATGGACGTCAATATGAAGATAATTGATTCCAAAATATACAACGTTATGAAAAATCATGATTAACAACAGGCTCAGAATTACAGTAGCCACGAAAAATGTATCTAGAGCGTTCATCAAAATCTTTTCGAATTACGCAGAGTTGAGAATTTGGTGAATCAGTGGATGACACTCTAATTATTGATACAGAATTTTTTGTAATGAAGACGAATTGACGTCAATATGAAGATAATTGTTTTCAAAATATACAATGTTATGAAAAATCATGATTAAACACAGGCGTAGAATTACAATAGCCACAAAAAATGTATCTAGAGCGTTCGTCAAAATCTTGTCGAATTACGCAAAGAGTTGAGAATTTGGTGAATCAGTGAATGACACTCTAATTATTGATACAGAATTTTTTGTAATGAAGACGAATGGATGTCAATATCAAGATAATTATTTACAAAATATACAACGTTATGAAAAAACATGATTAAATACAGGCACAGAATTACAATAGCCACGAAAAATGTATCTAGAGCGTTCGTCAAAATCTTGTCGAATTGCGCAAAGAGTTGAGAATTTGGTGAATCAGTGAATGACACTCTAATTATTGATACAGAATTTTTTGTAATGAAGATGAATGGATGTCAATATCAATATAATTATTTACAAAATATACAACGTTATGAAAAAACATGATTAAATACAGGCGTAGAATTACAATAGCCACGAAAAATGTATTTTAGAGCGTTCGTCAAAATCTTGTCGAATTACGCAAAGATTTGAGAATTTGGTGAATCAGCTAATAATACTTTAATTATTGATACAGAATTATTTGTAAAGAAGACGAACTGATGTCAATATGACGATAAATCTTTCCAAAATATACAATGTTATGAAAAATCATGATTAAATACAGGCACAGAATTACAATAGCCACGAAAAATATATTTAAGCATGGGGGTTGGTCACAATCGGTACTTTTATCCTACATGAATAAGGATACTGGGCAGGTGCTCTTTTACAGGGATCTGATGGTTATATATGCATATCTATGTGCTAAAGTACATAGTGTACACATAAAATCGATCGATTCAAGGCAGATTACCGTGTACGACGTCGCGGTAATCGATAAAAACCCATTACACCGGAGTAGCCTTGGCGACGAGTCTATCGCCCCTTTGGGTAAGGTGAGACGAGCTCTCTCGGTCGTGCTATGTTGGTAGGTAATGCGCTGCCTCTACCCCGATCCTGCGGTTTCATCGGTGCTACTCGCGCAGGGCTGAGCACCCTCTAACCCCCTTACCAAGGCTTCTAGACTAATTAAAGGGGAATTGGCATGATACCAGCTCGATAACGCGGTCCCCTTTCGATTCTATGAAAATTCATAGGACCAAATAAACCGAATCGATTTTTTTCTTTATTTCTTTCGGTAATTCTGTGGGCGTGTCGAGTGGGCTAGTGAAAAATCTGGTGAAAGATTGAAAACGAAAACTCGGACGAACGTTGAACCACCAACCGCGTCGTGAGATTCACGATAAATATAAAATAATGAATGCAGTACATTCAACGGATTTATGAGGTATTTATGGATTTATGGAGTTTGAGACTACGGCTGGGCTCTGGAATCTTCCAATCTATTTCTTAACTATGAAAACCACCCCCAGGCCAGCTATTCATGAATTCTTCTCGTGGCTCTTGGCGTTCTCTCTCACCCGGTTTCTCCACATCCTCTCACCGGAAGGTATCGCTGGAGAAGAATACTGAAGAAAGCACGGGAAGCGGAGAAGGAACGTAGTGCGCTCAACATGGTGGCAGCTTTTATGGTACAATAAAAGTACGGTTTTGCAGTAACCTCGCAATGCGTCGACACGCGCAAAAGTATTTTTCTTACATCGATGTATCTGTATACCGACTTTAACATTACGCGCAGCTTCGAGGTCCGGACGCATCTTCTCCAGCTGAAGAAAACATCAGCGACGTTACAGTACTCAAAATACAGGCTGATTCAAAGTTTGACAATTTTTATTTTTATTCAATAAAATATGTGATTCAAAGTTTAGATCCTAAATGCAAGAATCAGTTGTCGATATAAATAATATTTTTCCCGTCTTCGCCAAAATAACGTCAAAATTTCGTGCACTTAACGTGGGAGAAAAAACGGTCCATTTTTTTACCAATATTTCGTGTACATGCGCATTCCGGTTTCATTACTCCCTTGGGAGGAAAACAGTTCATTTCTGCCCGGCGGGAATAATGAAAACTGCGCGTGCGAACTCGTCAGGATAAAAAATTAAGAAGAGTGGCAGACTGAAGAAAGACCAAGTATAAGTCCAAGACCCGAATATTAGGCCAACAGGATACAGAAATTAAAGTTATGAGTAAAGTACTTGTGATATGTTAAAACATCTTACATAGTTTAATCTAAACCTTTAGATAGTTAGCTGAAAAAGAATTTTCAACAAAGAATTTTCAGCACATTTCGCTTCATTTTACGATTTTCCCAGAAGGGCTATAACGGTTTTTAAGGACAACTTGTGGCTAGAAAAGTGCTGATCCCACCGAAGATATATTCACATAAAAATTCCGGAATCCTAACAAATATGAATACATAAGTATATCCACGTTTCTATAGCCAACATAAAACAAAACTGATTATGAATCACCCTATAATGTACATAGAAGCTAAGGTGTACCGATGAAGAGGTGCGTTATCACCGTTATCCAGGCGGACTCTGTCCGAAGCTAAAAAATGTGAGATTTTACGACGTGCGAGGTTGGCTAAAGGAGGGAGTCGAACGTTATCCTCGACGGCGAGGAAGTTGTGCCCTCGAGCCAGTGGCTATAATAGTAAAGCATCACATAGAAAAATCCAGAGCATCCAGAACATCCGCGACGAGCGTGTAGGAGGCGTATAAAATTTAAGTAAACAAAATATTGCTCCTCCCGTCAATTACAAAACAAAAGTCGTGAAAAAAGAAATAGGGTTTGCATCTTCATTTTTGGTTGGTTTCTCATGTTGGTTTCTCACGACATTTTCTCGACGCAATCCATTCACGTTTAGCAGTTTGAATTAGCAATATAACCAACACTTATATTAATCGTAGGAACACAGATGAAATACATGCGCCATACACGGAAAAAATAACTTGGTTAAATGTACCAATTTTTCATTAGTTAAACAAAATTGGTCATTGTAACCCCTATATTATCACTAGATTTAATGTCACACACTTGGTTCCCTCGCCAACGGCAACTTGGTTAATACACTCAGAGTAATCGTAATAGTACAGTCAACTATAAAGTGACAACTATTAATTTTTAGTCCATACAACTATTTTCATAGTTATGGTAATCATGAAAATAGTTATGGTAACTATTTGGTAGTTATAGTAATTATTTGATAGTTGTGGCAACTATTAAAAAATTGATCGTACGAACTAAAAATGAATAGTTGTCACTTTATAGTTACTAATACCATAATTGTCTCTCAGTGTACTTAATGCGTATAACCAACAGAAATAGTTGTCGTTACCAAGAAATTGTAGTTAGTGTGGTCTTAAAGAACCAACCACGAGAATTGGTTCCTATGACTTCTGGTCCGACCAAGTTTTTGGTAGAATTGAAGTCTACCAATTTTATTGGTAGGTACATCTAACTATTTTGGTTAGTACCATGTGGATCAACCATTTTCCAGCTAAGAAAAATGGTTAATCCAGTCAAGTGGATTAGTTGATCCAGCCAAGTGGATCCATTTCCAACTAATTATTCTAACTAAGTATATTGGTTGCCCCTGCCAAGAAAATGGGTTATTCTAATTATTTAATCGCAGTCGACCCGATCAATAACTTGGTTCTTCTAACTACTCTAATCCTACCAAGTTCCATTGGTTGATGCAACCAAAAAATCGCCTGGCGCGTATTATAACCAAGACAATTGATTGGAGGTAACCAATTTATTTGTTGCGCCAACCAAGTTGTTTTTTTGTGTATGTATATATCTCTATATTATAAAAAGATCTCGCCACCGCCGAGTCAAGAATCGAGCGATATATAGGGCATCCCATGCCCCCCCCCCCCCCCCCCCCCGAATTTTTCTATGTTTCCCAAGGGCCCCAAAGCCCGATTGTCTAAAGTCCTTTTCGAGACCAATTTAAACAAAAAGGCAATGAGGGCGCGCGAACCTCTACACCGAGGGAAAAATATAGTTAACACATCTAAAATAGTTTGGTAAAAAAACCCAGACAACATAATAAATGGGATCGATCTTGGAAGTTTGGAAATGTTTACTTATACCATGAATAGAAACGCGATGCACGCGGAGGGGCGCTCGCGAAACGTCTGGGCATTTTCGAGCAACTTTAAGGTTATGACGACGTAATTTGAACAACGATCGACGCTACACTGGAGCTGTATCTTTCGTAAATCTCATGTCGTACGAAACTACAGACGTTTTGCAGGCTGTCAATAGACTTTGCGTTGTGAGCGCAAAATATAAAGAAGTATGAGATGCGTTGTATACCGTTGTACAACGTATAAATAGTACAGCGGGCGACGCCTAGTAAATCTGTGTATGTGTCTGGAAAAAAATTGCCATTTTTCCACTTTGGATCCCAATTACTATACGAATCAGGCAATTAGTACTATACTTTTCTCTCGGTGTAATACATATATATAATATAGTGGGAACGTTGTAAATACGCGCTGGAACGTCGAAGCAATTCATAATAAGTCCATGTTCTCTCTACTCCAGAGATGTGCTGCTGGCGACGGCTCGACGCGCCAGGAAACAGAGAGACCGACTTGCCAATTTCACGAGTCACTACTTAGACTGGGGTTTAAGGTCAGGCG
The DNA here is from genome assembly GCA_963970395.1 of Ephialtes manifestator. Lineage (NCBI taxonomy): Eukaryota > Metazoa > Arthropoda > Insecta > Hymenoptera > Ichneumonidae > Ephialtes > Ephialtes manifestator. Next base: position 25,667,573 of record OZ019976.1, on the reverse strand, counting down.
CGAGATCCTCTCGTTGGCCTTTGCGGATGCTAGAACCGCACGAGGCAGCCAGCACGTACGTATCGTGGTCACAGATGGACGGACAGACCGACCAGGCATACGTACTACTATGCAGAGTCCGTATAATACGAAATGTCGTGGTGGACGCGAGTAACCGGCATTACGAGTTTTCCCTCCATAGCATTCTTGGAATTCCCAGCAAAACTCGTAGCAGCCATAGCAATACCAGAAAACTCGCACGACATTTGCATTTTATTATCGCACACTCGGAGTACACGCTGTATGTACATATTGCAGTGAGAGTACATGCGCGAGAAGTGCGTCAAAAATTTTGACGTAATGCAGAGATGAGATTAGCGAAGACATTAAAACATACGAGAGGGTCAAACACGTGGAGCATTTCCTAGTCCAGTTGACACTGCAGGCGCCCCGATTTGCTGATATACTAATACTAACTTGTTCTCTTCTAGAGTCATCATAATCAAGAGTCGCGGTAGCGACTCGACGCCAAGTTAAAAATTCTTTTATATTTCTGCCAACGAGCATGTCACAATCATAGATTTTGCAGCTACTGGAAACTTTGATATGTAGAATCTCCGAGCCAAAATAGTACATTACGATACTAGTGCGAAAAAACTTTTTCTGACGAGTGTGAGTTTGCAACACGAGCCTTAGGCGAGTTTTGCAATCACACGAGTTAAGAAAACGTTTTTCGCACGAGTATCGTACAAACTTTTATTTCACGAGGTGTGTAAATGGGGTTTAATGCACGCAAAGCGTGCGTAAAACCGGGTTTTACGCACGGTGTGATATAAAAGAAATTCTATAGAACTTTTTCATTAATTGTTGACGTGAACTTCAATTAGAATTAGGTTATTCAAGCTACGTTAAAATAGTACATACTTATATATAGAGTTTTTTAAATTTATAACATTTTTTCAGTTATTAAGGAGGTTGGAGCGCTCCACACTAGTCAAATCAGTGCTAAATTTTTAAAAGCGTTTCTACAATTCCAGATGGTTTAATAATCTGTTCCAAGGTGTTAATCACATAGCAGCATTAGTTCTTGATATTCAAATACATTCACAGCTGTCATATGAACAGTAAATCGATCAATATCTCCAAATTTCCGATATCATGTTTTTTCATCCAGTTTTGTAAAAGGGTAAACCGTAATATCGGTCCGATTATGACGGAACATAGCTCATTTTGATCAGTGGACGATCCTTAATCTATTGACCGTCTGGATTTTCTATAGTATCAGACGTTCAAAAGTTACAGCCATTTGTATACTTGATGTTAGGTTATGATTGGATAAACAAACGGTTGTATCTTTTCAACTACTAATACGATTTTTAAAAATAGACGGCCAATCAATAGAATATCTTTTAGTAAACAAAATGAGCTGTTGGTTGTCATAATCGGACTGATATTATGGATACAATAGGGTCAAACACGTGGAGCATTTCCTAGTCCAGTTTACACTGCAAACGCCCCGATTTGCTGATATACTAATACTAGTTTGTTCTCTTCTAGAGTCATCATAATTTTATACTTCTGCCAACGAAAATATCACAATCATAAATTTTCCTGCTACTGGAAACTTTGCTATATGGAATCTTCGAACCCAAAATGAAACTACGTTCTACATTAGTATATATATACAGTTTTTTAAAATATATAAATCTTTTTTTTCAATTAACGATTTACAACATTTTTTAATCACACTTAGAAAAAAAATTCAAGAACTAAATCAGTGTACATCCTCGTTGAAACGAGTTTTTTCGTTAGAACAACCAAATGTTTAGTTTCTTCAATAATCATTAGATTCAGTTGTCTAAAATTTATTTGCGGTAACCAAAATATTTGTTGTACTAACAAAAAATTAGTTTGAACGAAGGTGTAGGCTAATTTGGTCTATTCAAACTTTTTTTTTCTCAGTGCAGGTCGTCAATTGACTAAAGCGGATAATAGGGTCAATTTTAAAGCATCCGATATTGGGCCCACTACCATATGACTCTTGTTGGCGTGGCGACGATAGTCGATAGTTGAACGAATAGCTGGTATAGCTGTATCTATCATATGTATTAACCGCGGTATCCCCATGGCTACATACGTGGGCAAGCGTGCCTATACCCATATATACGGCCAACTCCCACGCATACAAGGAGCATACCATACTCTCGAAACGTGCAGAGGACGATGACGTTGGAAATTATCTATCGTTCATACATAGAGAATACTTAGTTGTTAGCCATCTACTAGTGATTGGCAGTATTATTACGTATCTGTCGTAGAGATGGGAGGAGTAATGCCGCTCTGTAAGAGACTGCAGTTAGGCTGACAAAGGATCCAAAAGTAATACACAGGAAATGAACCATTGGTTAGTGAGATATGCATTCAATTTACTCTACATATACGCAAATAAAAAAAGTCGTTGTGGCAACCAATTTCAGTCACTGAACCCAAATCGAAATTGTAGTCTCAACTATATTCGACTGGTAACGAAAAATAGTACGTTAGACCAATGATTTAGATCCAGCGACTATCGCAGTGATGGCCAGTCTAAATTATTGGTTGCACCAACCAACCGATGAGATGAGGTATGATGTCAGGTGGTTAACGATGCATCTACCAACGAGGTTGTGGTTCGTTTAACTAACTGAGTTTTTAACGCTATGCTAACTATTCCAGTTGGTTGTCAGAATCGATTAGTTAGTTTCTGCAACAATTTTTTTCGTTCATTGTAGGTACCAAAACTCTACAAATATTCATTTTATCTCTAATCTTGAAAAGCAACCTTAAGGCGACCATGACTCTTCTCGAACCCTTCTGGGGTTTTACGTAATGGATCTCCACAGATCTATGAATGGATTTTAGTATTAACATGATTTCTAATTCTAATCTAATCTGAAATCTAATTGACTAACAGTCACTGAACAAAGTGACTAACAGTCACTGAACAAAGTGACTAACAGTCACTGAACCCAAATCGAAATTGTAGTCTCAACTATATTCGACTGGTAACGAAAAATAGTACGTTTAACCAATGATTTAGATTCAACGACTATCGCAGTGATGTCCAGTCTAAATTATTGGCTGCACGAACCAACCGATGAGATGAGGTATGATGTCAGCTGGTTAACGATACATCTACCGACGAGGTTGTGGTTCGTTTAACTAACTGAGTTTTTAACGCTATGCTAACTATTCCAGTTGGTTGTCAGAATCGATTAGTTAGTTTCTGCAACAATTTTTTTCATTCATTGTAGGTACCAAAACTCTACAAATATTCAATTTATCTCTAATCTTGAAAAGCAACCTTAAGACGACCATGACTCTTCTCAAACCCTTCTGGGGTTTTACGTAATGGATCTCCACAGATCTATGAATGGATTTTAGTATTAACATGATTTCTAATTCTAATCTAATCTGAAATCTAATTGACTAACAGTCACTGAACAAAGTGACTAACAGTCACTGAACCCAAATCGAAATTGTAGTCTCAACTATATTCGACTGGTAACGAAAAATAGTACGTTTAACCAATGATTTAGATTCAACGACTATCGCAGTGATGTCCAGTCTAAATTATTGGCTGCACGAACCAACCGATGAGATGAGGTATGAGGTCAGCTGGTTAACGATACATCTACCAACGAGGTTGTGGTTCGTTTAACTAACTGAGTTTTTAACACTATGCTAACTATTCCAGTTGGTTGTCAGAATCGATTAGTTAGTTTCTGCAACTATTTTTTTCGTTCGGTGTAGATACCAAAACTCTACAAATATTCAATTTAACTCTAATCTTGAAAAGCAACCTTAAGGCGACCATGACCTTTTCCAAACCCTTCTGGGGTTTTACGTAATGGATCTACACAGATCTGTGAATGGATATTAGTATTAACATGAATACTAACTCTAATTCATTGATAATGAATTAGAAATCGACTTATCAAAAAATGATAAGCTGATCAAAAATTCACAAAAAAAAAAACGATCCGATTACAAAATGGTGTTACAATCGTACATAAAATGGCGTTGTGGTGAAAATAAGATCCACATAAAAAATTTCTGTAACTTCATGAATAATTTACATCCCCTGTCTCCTGGAAAATTTCCAAAAATGGATCAACGGTTTATAACCCCAAGAAGTGCCAATCCTATATATATACAACTACTTACTTTTTTATATCAATGCTTTGCTTTATAATTAGTAATACTGCTCTCAGTGTCTACGTCTGGTGACACGAAAAAAAGGTTAAAGGTCGAACTTACTTATACCATTAAGGACTAGTACTCTCTATAAACATGTAAGATGTAGAGATACTCGTATGCCATAAATAAACATACTCAAATTATCGTACAATCCATCGTTATCTTAGTACTTATAATTAGGATAATCGATATCTTCTTTGCCCTTCCGTTAGGGTCTGGCCATGTTTTACTGTGAAATATGCTCATAACTATTGTCAGAACGGTTATTTACTATGCCAATGACTACACAGTTTATTTGTACATCTAGCAACCTTCCTTCCTTCCACCTACGAACGTATATCTACCCACTATCCAGACTACGTACGAACCAACCAACCAACCAACCGGCTCTCCTACGTATCGAGCCATTCTCGTGTCGTGTGGACCTTTGCCAAAGGGTCTCTGGCCTGCTGCATCGTGCGAGCTATAGCTGGTGCAACGACGATGCACATATGGTGCATCTGTGTCGGGAGTGAGTGAGAAGTACGAGACTTTGCGAGTGAGAGCGAGAGCCAATCGGGGCAGAGAACGACGTTCGCAATGCCGACTATCCGACGAAGTGCAAACACACGAACCGACCTCTCTGTGCTGGGTGCAGTAGGCCCTGCAGCTTGCACACATCCTGTGGCGTTATACTAGTTGGTGTATACTATATATATGTTGTTTCATACACAGGGAAATATGCACAGCGTTTCACGCGATGTGTATCATTATATATATATATCACCTGGCCAGCACCGAAAAAAAATAGCTTTTAAAAATGATAAAATGTGCAGACGACCAGCCCCGGGCGAAAGATCGATCGGCTCGTCCGACAGTTCAGGCATAATCGCTGTATCCCAAATTATTCAGTGCCTCGATAGTAACAGTGACGAATGATATAGAGAATAGAAAATTAAGCAAATATACGGTTTGTTTGTTAGTTGACGTTTGCGCTGAAGCAACAGAAGATATTGCCGTAAATCGGACAATTGACATCGGGCGATATTCGTTTAACACGTGTTTATTAAAAGAAACATTGGAGGATTATGGCTTTCATTCTTTTTGCAGTCTGTACGATAAGCGTTTGAATGAATGAGAAAAATGTGAATGTAGTTAGAAATAAAATGAATTACCTTGACAAGTGATCGTATACGCTTCAGTAAGCTTGTAAAATTGGAAAAAATGCTTTATATCCGGATGGTCATTGAAAAATATTATTCTACTAATCGTAGTAAGAAAAAATCTATTAAGAAAAATCGTTTTGCCTGTGGATCATATACATGGACCGAGCAACAGCGAGAAACTTGAGAAGCGCATGAGACATCTGTTGGCGCCGCCGCGAACTAGTTGCATTGCCAGAATCCTGGGAATTGGTTTGACTTCGCATTGGGGTGTAGTTGAAAATGTTAATTACACTTATATATAGTTTAATTACAAGATTACTATTGTTTATTTTCAGAGGGGAAAAATCGGAAGTTGGAGACAAATGGATGCACTCGCACGTGTGTTAATATTTCCCAATGGGCGTACGACTTCCATGAATGGCAAATCAAACAAAATCGATATGTAGTAATATATATGTATATATGTATCTGTCATCCATGCAGTAATTCGAATTGCTATACTCCATAGAGAATTCTGTTTAATTTGCACCTATCGTTATATAGATGGATTCGGGCTTTAGTAGACATCACAAATTGGGCTGTCGACTAATAAAAACAGCGACGAAGGAATGGACAGCGTGGCGATAAAAAGAGTGTGCGAGATTTTTTATGCGTGCATCCGATGCAAAATTTCAACGTCGATGACGGATAAATTTTTGTCGGTGACGAAACGCACGATAAACCGAATTAACAACGGATGTATAATATTTTTATTGGCAATCAAATCATAGTTATAATTTTTTACAGAACAACATTACAAAGAAATAAAATAATCGATTTGAAAACCTTCAGCGCGAAATTGGCGGTGCACTGTTAAAAATATTTGAAAATTGAATGTACCTGTAATAGAAGTCGAATAGCATATATTCATTTTTATTGTATTTGTATATTACATTTAATAGAAAGGTTCAGCACAAAAACATCGAAACATAAAATTACAAGCTGATTTTTTTATAGATTTGTGCCACAGTTGGGCATTAATATGTCGATTATCGGTATTTGTATCGATTATTAATTCATTCAATATTCATTATTAATTTACTTACCGCATTTTACAAAATTATTTATCTATAGAATTATTCTGATCTCAATATACCGAAAAAAACCGACGTACACTAAATCTTTATTTCGACATAAATAAATTTGAGAATGACGTTAAAATTTTATTGGATTCCAGTTTTAAAAAAATTCATACATTAAGCATTTATAGAAACGTGCAAAAAAGGAGAAGATCTGATTGGTGTCTGTAAATTCCAATTTAACCTCAGTATTTCGAACATTCCAACGCTCTTGTAGAATTGTGATGTTATATTTGAGGCATCCCGTAATCTAGCTGACTAGATGTAATTATAGGTAATTCCATGAATTTAACAAGCTGAACCTATATCACCGTCTGAACTTTGCAAAATATTTTAGTGAGAAAACGAATAGTGCATTATAAATTTTGCTTCAATTTGTTTATTGATCTTTCGATGACCGTTCTTCGCTATTTTGGATATCCAATGCATTAAGGAGGTTATACGACGTTAGTGTTTACAATGTGCATTTTCTATTAAGCTACTATTTTCGTTCGCACAGACAGAGTAAATAGTATAAGATTGTATGTTCGATCGAGACAATCTGTCGTCGTTTCCAGACTGAATGATGAAACCATAATAAGACTTTTGATCTCGATAACATCGTCCAGACGGGTGGATTAAAATAGCCGATACCTATATAATTGTGAAAATTAGCGAGAACATTGCAGGCGCGGTATTGAGGTACGGAAAGCAGTGCGGTGAATCCACGCCACAAACTCGCCCCTTTCAAAGTAATATATTATAAGGACTAACCAAAGCTATAGAACTTGCGGTCACGGGATTATCGAAATAGACGGGCACAAGGAATTTCCATCTAGTTCTTGTGGCGCAGATGAAAATGGAGGGAATAGCGGCCTGTGGGTATGAACCTATACCAAAATCGATTCACAAACGATGTTCATCTAAAAAGTCGGTGTCGAGATCTCCCAAATATTGAATTAATCGAAGTGTCGTTGAAGTCGTTTAATCGTGTTGTGATTGATTGTGATTGATAAGATTTTTCGACTAATTTAGTAGTCAAGCAACAAAAAAAAAGTATGAAAAAACTTTAAAAATCTTCTTCTAAAAAATCGGTGTCGCGATTTCCCAAATATCGAATTAATCGAAGTATCGTTGAAGTCGTTTAATCGTGCTGTGATTGATTGTGATTGATAAGGTTTTTCGAATAATTTAGTAGTCAAGCAACAAAAAAAAGTTTAAAAAGACTTTTTAAAAATTTGATTCTAAAAAATCGGTGTCGAGATTTCCCAAATACCGAATTAACCGAAGTATCGTTGAAGTCGTTTAATCGTGCTGTGATTGATTGTGATTGATAAGGTTTTTCGAATAATTTAGTGTTCAAGCAACAAAACAAAGTTTAAAAAGACTTTTTAAAAATCGTCTTCTAAAAAATCGGTGTCGAGATTTCCCAAATATCGAATTAATGGAAGTATTGTTGAAGTCGTTTAATCGCGCTGTTATTGATTGTGATTGATAAGATTGTTCGAATAATTGAGTAGTCAAGCAACAAAAAAAAAGTTGAAAAAGACTTATTAGAAATCTTCTTTTAAAAAATCGGTGTCGAGATTTTCCAAATATTGAATTAATCGAAGTATCGTTGAAGTCGTTTAATCGTGCTGTGATTGATTGTAGTTGATAAGGTTTTTCGAATAATTTAGTGTTCAAGCAACAAAACAAAGTTTAAAAAGACTTTTTAAAAATCTGCTTCTAAAAAATCGGTGTCGAGATTTCTCAAACATCGAATTAATCGAAGTATTGTTGAAGTCGTTTAATCGTGCTGTGATTGATTGTGATTGATAAGGTTTTTCGAATAATTTAGTGTTCAAGCAACACAAAAAAGTTTAAAAAGACTTTTTAAAAATCTTCTTCTAAAAAATCAGTGTCGAGATTTCTCAAACATCGAATTAATCGAAGTATTGTTGAAGTCGTTTAATCGTGCTGTTATTGATTGTGATTGATAAGATTGTTCGAATAATTGAGTAGTCAAGCAACAAAAAAAAAGTTGAAAAAGACTTTTTAAAAATCTTCTTCTAAAAAATCGGTGTCGAGATTTCCCAAATATTGAATTAATCGAAGTATCGTTGAAGTCGTTTAATCGTGCTGTGATTGATTGTGATTGATAAGGTTTTTCGAATAATTTAGTAGTCAAGCAACAAAAAAAAAGTTGAAAAAGACTTATTAGAAATCTTCTTTTAAAAAATCGGTGTCGAGATTTTCCAAATATTGAATTAATCGAAGTTAATCGTGCTGCGATTGATTGTGATTGATAAGGTTTTTCGAATAATTTAGTAGTCAAGCAACAAAAAAAAGGTTAAAAAGACTTTTTGAAAATCTTCTTCTAAAAAATCGGTGTCGAGATTTCCCAAATACTGAATTAATCGAAGTATCGTTGAAGTCGTTTAATCGTGCTGTGATTGATTGTGATTGATAAGGTTTTTCGAATAATTTAGTGTTCAAGCAACAAAAAAAAGTTCAAAAAGACTTTTTAGAAATCTTCTTCTAAAAAATCGGTGTCGAGATTTCTCAAACATCGAATTAATCGAAGTATTGTTGAAGTCGTTTAATCGTGCTGTTATTGATTGTGATTGATAAGATTGTTCGAATAATTGAGTAGTCAAGCAACAAAAAAAAAGTTGAAAAAGACTTTTTAAAAATCTTCTTCTAAAAAATCGGTGTCGAGATTTCCCAAATATTGAATTAATCGAAGTATCGTTGAAGTCGTTTAATCGTGCTGTGATTGATTGTGATTGATAAGGTTTTTCGAATAATTTAGTAGTCAAGCAACAAATAACGTTTAAAAAAAGACTTTTTAAAAAATCACTATAAAAGGTTTAAAACGTGTCTAATATGCAAGGCGAAATATATATCCAGAGAAATCAACCTCGTGGATTTATTTAAATCAAATATGAGATCTATTTCAATTATAAATAAAATTTTATTTGCAGCAAATACATTTTTTTACAAATTATTAAAATTCTATTAGGCCAGCCATTAAATAAATTTCTTCTTCAAATGTCAGAATAATAAAATTTATTTCATTCGAATTAATCGTATTGATGTTGTGTATGTTTTATAAGGTCGAAATAAAATTTTATTAAATTGAAATTTAATAAAATTTTATTTTATTAAATTTTATTAAATTGAAATTTAATAAAATTTTATTTTATTAAATTTTATTAAATTGAAATTTAATAAAATTTTATTTTATTAAATTTCAATTTAACAAAATAAAATTTGTATCTGTAACCCGTATTTGATTAAAATAAACCTATCGAACCGATTTCTCTGTGTGTACGACGTGAAATCGATTGTGAGGGCAAAAAGCTGATATGGATTACCCATTTTTTTATGTCTTTCAATTTTTAAATATTGCATATTTTCTTCAGTGCCTTATTATTCTTTCCAATTTAGGTTTACCCTGTATTGGAAGTAAACAAATAAATAAAATAATCAAATGTAGAAAGGGCAATTTTTTGCAAATCTTGTTCCAGATCTATCTTCAATTAATTTTCTGCCCAGTAACTGGAATTCCCCCTAAGTAAACTACCTTAACTGAAAAAAAAAAAATGTTTGAATTAACTAAATCGGCGTAAAGCCTCAATTCAAACGAATTTTTCGTTAAGACAACCAAATGTTAAATTTCTTCAATAATTATCAGATTGATTTGTCTAAAATATATTTGCAATATCCAAAATATTTATTATACCAACTAAAAATTCGATTCAGTTAATTCAAACATTTTTTTTCTCAGTGTTCCCTCACATTCTCCTATTTAACACAGCATTCTGCGCAGCATACAGTGCGATAAGCCAAGTTGGGCCCACGCGACACACACTTAGAAAAGCATCAGTACTCGCGTGCTCGCTCACGCCCTAATAATATGCGCGGTAATAGAACAAGAGAGAAAAAAAAAAGAAAAAACAGCCAAAGCAGATTTAAAAAAGAAGTACTTAAACGGGTCACCGCCCGATGCTGCGGGATAATTATAGTCGACTTTGCACCAGCACATATGCGACGTCCTTATAAGCCTATAAAATATATATACGTACATACACACATACTTATCTACATATCTACATTTAAACCAGTTCATGCGGGCGTGCAGTTATGTTACGTCTTTCAAAGGTATAAAAAGAGTAGGCAGTGTAAAGAGGAACATTTGAAACTGTTAAAGAGGCGAATGGAGGACGCGCGGCCAGATTATACGAGCGAAATAGAGGCAAAGCGGTAAAGTGAGAGTACAAGAGCGGTGAAGACGGAGAGAGAAAGAGCCGTTGAGAGTCAGGTAGCGAGTCACCAACACTTTCTGCTTCCCTCTACCTCATCCCCACTCCTCCACATCTTCATCCCCTCCTATGACTGCTTTTATCCGACATTCGGGACGACGTCGTCGACGACGTTGCGCGAATTCGCGCGCTCGCATAAACTCGATGGCCCGGCAAAACTGCAACACCGGCTACAAAGTGTAGCACACAGTATATGTATATCCTCCTCTTTTCCTGTACACGTCCACGTGTATTATAGTATACCTGAAGGCACGTAGCGAATTTCCGTGGCGCTTTACCTTAACGCAAGGCCCAAATGCTTTTATTACGTTTATATACAGTATCTCTCGGGCGTTAGCGCCCGCACACAGCTCTCGAAGTAAATCAAGCCTCGTCGTTAACGCGACCATTTCGATCTCATTTCGCGCTTCCAGTTTACCGTCGCGGATCTTCTCGGATACTCTCCGTCCATTCTGAAAACGGCTGAAACGGTAAAAGCCTCGCGAACGACAGTTTCTCAACGATAATCGCATTCGTCGACGAGTATTCTCCTCGTCCTTTTATACCTTCACCCCACAAACTCGGAAAATTTACATTAAAATCTTCACTTTTATTTTATTTTCTTTGTTTATATTGATTCTCAAAAATAGATATAGAAACGTCACTTTTCATGGAATATAAATATTCCGCGAATGTATTATACATTTCTTGGTTAACGGGGCGTTAAAGTTTTTTTTTTTTACATAACACGCACGTTGGAATCTTGCAGCTGTGACTATTAAATGTTAACGTTATCTATTATTAACTAGGTTAATATGTTAGAGTGGGATTCCAGCTGGAAATGATCATTAATAGCTCGGAATTAAGTTATCGGGGCTCTTAAGACGACAACTTTCAAGCCCTAAAAATTCGTAAAAACTTCGAAAAGCGAAAATCATCCAACGGTAACATTTTAAAGTGTTACTATTACTCTCCCGCAAGATGAAATTACGTAATTCAGAAAAACCTAAAAAAAACTATAAGAACCCCACCATAAAAAATACTATTTTCGTAGGGCCTTTTAGGTTTATTAATTCTTTAGGGCTTTTTGCGATCTCGACCTTAATTGCGTTAACTATAGTCTCTTTTTCTCAGTAGCAATCATGAGAACAAAAAAATTTCGACCAATTACCATCTGAAGCCCACTTTGGCATATTTACCCATTATTTTCATTATTGAAAAATTTTCGATGACCCACTCTTGATGATGGGCATAAATTTTGTAGCCAATAAGATTAATATAAACACACACATAAATATTGCCTCATTTCGGGTCGGATTCCAGTCTTGTTGAGGTAACTATTGCAAAAAGAAAAAGTAAAAGTAAAACCATGTTAAATAATCAGTCGAAGTGACAAATAAAAACCACAACAAAAACCATTCAACCATTACTATTATTAATTGTATCTATGTAATAAGAGTAGAATTTTTAAATTTTCATACTGGCTAAGCGCGTTTCAAAAGGTTTGATTGCACATTGTGATATTTTTAAACTTCCGCTTGATCTATATTTTATTTAGAATAAAAGCCGTTTGGTCCTGAATAATTCCACCACCTCAACGATATTATTCCCGTGAAGTACATCCTGTTATCTATTAAACTATTACGCAACAGACTTAATGCACTAGAATCCCACAATATTTCGTTACCTCGAAGTCGTCATCTTGCAGCCATCCCCGCATGTAAAGTTACAATGCCGTAGTTAAGAGGAGAAATGAGAACGAGAGCAAGTTCTTGCTGCCATTCGTGTGTATATATATATATATATATATACATATATATATATGAAAAGGGCGGATACTGGAGAAGGTCGTCACACAGCCAGCGAACTAGAGAACTTCGATCGTATAATCGAGTTTCTGAACAGCCCGCGCGCGTTTCTGCACTCTGCGCTCAGTTCCAAGCTTCGCGTTCTATCCTTGCAGAATACCTAAATAAATCAGGACGAGACAGAGAGTATTACGTATCTATGGTTTAGTGTAGCAAGTACTGCACTCGCTACTGTACCAAGCTGTAGAAGCTCATCTCTCTGTAGCCAGAAGTGTCGTGTACTACTGGCAAATCCGATGAATTCGGGTGAAGGATACATACTCTCGAATTTCGTGACCAATTTCGAGGCTAATCACCTACATCCTGGGACTCCAGAGCCCTCTGTTTTGCTACAAGACGAACGGGCCTGGGTTTCCACTCGAATTGCAAACTACAGATAATTGAGATAAATTAAGATGCATGGATCTGTTTCACGGCTTTGGTACAATTTCCGTTCTCGATTGTACAACAATAACCTACATCTGTGTCTCTATCTTTTCTATCGCAGTGCAAAAAAATTAATGTGGCAAAAATAACAATGTAGTCATTTATGCCACAAAAACGATCATTCGTATTCTTATTTATTCTATTAGATAATTTTTTATGAGTCTGTCGAAGCTAAAGGGATTTATTCAAATTTTTATTCCCGATAAAGAAATTAAAAATAAAATATAAAATGCAATTAAACTAAGACGTAAAAACAATAAGAATCTAGATTAGTTAAGCCCCAAAGAAGGGTAGGGATAATATATGTATGTCAAAAACTGTAAAAATGTGATACTTATTAAATAAAGAGACTTGTTGAACTGAACTGAACTTTATGGGTGTAATAAGTAATAAACATTGTTGTCAGTTCAGAGACAATCAATGTTTACAAATAATGCTACAAGGCGAACGAACGTGGGTTTCCACTGGAATTGCAAACTATCGATAATTGAGATAAATTAAGATGCAAGGATCTTGAGACAGCTTTATTTTATTTCCTAATATTTTATCCAAACAAAGCTAACACTCGGCGCGACCTGGGTCAATGGCTGCCGAGGCTCTATATTCTCTTTGTCTAATTAAGATATTTAGGGCGCTAATTAGTTTTCAAGATCTAATAACATGTCTTGACAGCTAGCTCTTACAGAGACGAACATCCACAGGGAGGGTAATGGAAAAACCCAAGGAAGTAAAGTACATAATCAGAATCGAGATCTGTTCGAAAGCATGAAATATAAATAATGGTACTCATGGAATCTTATCCAATCTGAATTTATTGATTATTTCACAACAATTTCGTCTCCTTGTCTCTTGTTAAATTTCCTCAATCCTTTTTATCTTTTTGTCTAATTGCCATTGATGTACAATACCACTAACATTTGTCAATTACAAATTTTCCACTATTTGTCTCTTTGTCTCGATATAATTCTGATCTCAAGGGGCTACAATAAGCTGGAACTATATTCGTCACCTCGAGCGCTGACTTCCTCATTCGGTCACAACGGATCGAGAAGTGTTGTATAGATCCCGTTCGATGTGGCCCTTCAACGAAATCGTGGGAAATCAATAATTTGGCGCGTGCGCTGTCGACTTCTATTCTTTCCATCTAGTCAGGACGATTATGGACTTTCCTTTTTGCGCTGCCCGCGCCAAAAGGAAAGTATTAAAACAGTATTAAAAAGGATGCAAAGTAGAACCTTGCACATTGCTTCCTCATTATTTTTCGCTTCTTACAAAGCTACCTCTATGAGGAAGTATGTTATTCAATTTTTGGCTTCCTCATAGAAGAAGCTTTGTAAAACGCGAAAAATAATGAGGAAGCAATGTGCAAGGTTCTACTTTGCATCCTTGTTTTAATTAGATAAATATACATGTTGCGGATTCGCTTTTTCTATTTCGTTATTACGTTATTTCGTGATTATTAGAGATCCGAAAGTGAATGTGATAATGTATGTTATAAAAAATAATTCAACATTTCATAAAATCAAAAATTTCATACTGTTCGTCACTAAATTATACATATATAATGGCTGAATATTGTTTCATTTATATACAAAATTTGAGCTCGCTATCTTAAGTTTTGCAAAAGTTACAATAGAGTGATAATGTTAATTTGTTGAAAAATTCAAAACATCATAAAATTTTAACGGTTCAACCGATGTTAACCAAATTCAATAGCGATCACCGGCATATGAAAGCTCACATTCATACCAATTTTAAGATCAATATCTCGAAAATTGAAAGAGTTATCGCGTAAACAGACATTTTTCAAAAAATTAATAAACGCGTAATAATTTAACGATAAAGTGGATTTTAACAAAAATCTGTATGAACGATGAGGCTTGATCCCTCTATCTATGGTCGAAATTTCAGCATGATATCTCAAGGCATTCCCGAGTTATAAAGGTTTACATTTTCCGATCGTGTAACATACACACATACACACACACACACACACACATACAGACATTTTTTCTAAATCACTTTTCTCGACGTTTTGGCCCATTCTGAGTGTACTGACATGAAAATCTCGAAAAAAAAATTTTTCATGAAAACAAAGCTTCCTCTATGAGGAAGCAAAAAAGTATGAAAAGTATAATATCTCAAGTATGATCTATTGGACTGAATTAATACTAAAAAGTATTAGACCGTATTATTAGTTTTAAGGGTCCGGGTCGACATGTCCACGGTTTTCGGTATCCAGGTCGATATCTCCATGGTTTTTGGTGTCCAGGTCGATATCTCCATGGTTTTTGGTGTCCAGGTCGGTATCTCCATTGTTTTTGGTGTCCAGGTCGATATTTCCATGGTTTTTGGTGTCCAGGTCGATATCTCCATGGTTCTTGATGTCCAGGTCGATATCTCTATAGATTTTGGTGTCCAGGTCAATTTTTTCATAGTTTTCAGTGATCAAATCGATTTTTTCATAGTTTTCGATGTCTAGATATACTCCCACTTGTTTTTTAAGTAACTAGACCGGACTGGATACTGAAAATTGAGGTGCGATTAACCTACAGCTCAAAAACTGTAAACAAATATAATTTTTACAACAAATATTATGAATCGATCGACCTGGACTCCGAGAACTATGAAGATATCAACTTGGACACTGAGAACTATGAAAATATCAACCTGGACACCTAAAACTGTGGAGCAATCGATCTAGACAACTAAAACTATGAGCCGCTCGACCTGGACATCGAAAGCGATGGTAATATCGACCTGGACACTGAAAACCATGGACATATCAATCCGGACCCTGAAAACTAATAATACGGTCTAATACTTTTTAGTATTAATTCAGTCCAATAGATCATACTTGAGATATCAAGAGTCGCGGTAGCTACTCGACGCCAAGTTAAAAAAGAAATTAATGTTGCCTTCACACTACGATTTGTCTGTCGCTACTGCTACTCTATTTATTCCGAAGGCGGCCACTCACCGGCCGTTTTCAAATTATAACTCGAATTATGTTTGATTATACTTTTCATACTGTTTTTAATACTGTTTTAATACTTTTCTTTTTGCGCGGGTGGTGCGTTCTTTTGAACCGAGGTTTTGACAATTCGGGGTACTATAATCTTTGACAATTAATCCCAATTATAATTAACAATACTCGCAGAATCATAGAGTCTTATACACTGTACGCCATTTAGGTATTATTTTATTTCGCAATTAGCCCTCGAGGTGTAAGTCTGGCGTGTGACGTCGAGGAAAGACTATAAAAGTATAAATTCTCGTGTCACAATCTGTTGCACGGCTTTGGTACACATTTCGTTCTCGATTGTAAAACAATAATCTACATCTGTGTCTTTATCTTTTCTATCGCAGTGCAAAAAAATTAATGAGAGAAAAATAACAATGTAGTCATTTATGCCACAAAAATGGTTATTCGTGTTCTTATTTACTCTATTAGATAATTTTTTATGGTTGTAATAAGCTTGTTGTCACTTCAGAGACAATTCGGATGGTTTGCTAATGGGTATTTTTTTTACGCTTTTTTATCAACCCATCAATTTGGCAGTTGCCGAATTTGTTTATCAATTCTATTTACAATTGAATATTGATTACTTTTAAACAATATCCTACCGCGTTGCTACGAAAAAATATTCCATTTATTTTATTATACAAACATGAAAAAAGGAAACCCATCAATCTCGCCGGGGGGCTGGTAAATATTTTTTTGGGTCAACTACGTCATGAATTATACTATGAAGAATTTTTTTTCCAGTGACTACATTCGCTTAGTAATTATATTTTAGATTAAATAAGGGTTTTTTATGGACGATTTTTTATTAAAATAAATTCATCTATCGAATGAATAAACATATAAGAGAAGATCAAAGTTAATGGGATGCATTTTTAAAGTCCTACATTTAAAAAATAGCACGGGTTAATATATCACCCAGCAAACGTGTAAAAAGTAACTTCATAGAAAATATGCGTAACTACCGACTGTGTAACACATATTAACGGTGTAATATTTCACAGATACTAAAAATAAGATAAAAGCACCATAGAGTTCATTCCGATCCATTTTCATTGTAAATAGTGTTCGAAACATTACAAAATTAATTTTATCCACAAAAGAAACAATTTTCCTTTAAGTAAAAATTCCTTGATTCGCGAAGACCTACAAAGAGTAACAAAACTAAAATCACCAATAAGAACCAATGGAAATAAAATAAAAGATGATAAAGATACTATCCCGGAACTAACGACTACTCAATAACAAAAGAACGGTACGTATTGGTTTATCAAATACACATGGAAGGAAACTGCATGTCTATAGATTCGATATCGGTCTGCAGTATTCTCTTCTTTCCGAATGTTATTAGAAATAAAAAAAACCGTCTCTGGAAGCACGGAAAGCGGAGTAGTAGTCTGCGGTTGTTGTTCGTTGGCCGGAGGCGCTCGGTTCGCTGTGTAGTCCGAATGAAAGAGCCCCAGGAGGCGCGCAGACAGGCGAGCTAGTACACATCGTCCTCGTCGACCGCATCGGAGTTTCCCAGTGGCAGACTCCCTCAAACTCTCGGCATCGGCGAGCGCCGCGTGTACCTCGGGAACACAAAACCCGGTAAACCGTTTGGCGGTTGGCCAATAAGCGTCGCATAATTCATTTGACTTTTCTCTCTCTCTTTCTCTCATTTTTTCTCTCTGTGGTTATCCGTCTTTTTCTCATTCTTGTAGTCACTTTTTTTATTATTTTTTATCCCTCCTCCTATACTATGTAGATGATACAATTTATTATAACTGTCGAAAGGACCTCGAGTTATAAATTATGGAAATAATGTTTAGGTGCGCCAATGCGCAATAAGTGCTCTGCGATCTACGTTGTTACAGATGACTGGTTTATGTACTGGTGTCACTGTAAAATCGTGAAACGTATGCGCGAGCAGCAGCAACGTATGTGGGGACGAGAAGATGCGGCATGAAGAGCTTGCCACCGACATTATAACATCGGGAGCACGTGATGCGACATAAATATTTGATGGGTTTCGCTGCTGTTGCCACTGTACCTTTCTGTCGCAGACTTTATACCCCTAGATCGAGTAATAGGTATATAGACACGATATGCTGAGCCTTTTGCGAGAAAAGCGTCCAAAGCAACATTATCGACGCCCAGATGTTGCCACTTAGACGCTTAAGCCACAGAGCATAGGGCAAAGCGTTAACCAACTCGATATTCGTCATTCGCTGCTACGCTTCGATTAATTAATTATACATACAAAACCAGATGGTTGTGACGATGTGCACTACCAGCGAAGATTGCGGTATAGAGATATTTGTATATATGTATATGAAATTCAGTGTATAGTTTGGTATATATGATATGGATACACTGAGAGAAAAACATATCGTTGATTTAACGACTTCGTATGATAAAACGAATATAGGAAGGCTTGCAATGTTTTATGGTCGAAACGATGATAATATGGTTCAATAAACGATACTTGCAAGGTTATTCGAAACAAACGTTGACATCGTATACACCGAGAGAAAAAGTTTCATTGATTGGGAAATCTTTGCCAATGAAATGAAATACTTGAATTTCAATACTATCTTTTCTTTGAATGATCTCAAATTCAATGAAAAGTAGTGACATTGATTCGAAGAAACATTTCGTTAAACCAGAAAACCTTTTTCATTGATTTCAAAGATGTCGTCTCTGATTCAATGAAACCTTCTTTTACCAGCTCAAAATTTCGAATCCTATTTTTTCCTGAAGTACGCGGCAGATAAAGCTCAAATTTTGTGAGTATGTAAGGAACTACGGCAGAAATAAGCTAAGCTTCTGGCTCCTCGAAACTCGAAGCCGTTCGTTCAGGAGAACCGGAAAACAAAAAAAGTGAGGTTAGGTGCGAGAGAGAAATCAATGAAAACATTTCTTTGAACCAATGGAATTTATTTATTTGATTTCAATGAAATAGTGCATTGCCTGTAAATATAGATTTATTTAGTGAGCATATAATAAAGAAACATATTATATGCTCACTAAATAAATATATATTTACAGGCAATGCACTATTTCATTGAAATCAAAGAAATATTTCGTTGAAATCAA
The DNA here is from genome assembly GCA_963970395.1 of Ephialtes manifestator. NCBI lineage: Eukaryota > Metazoa > Arthropoda > Insecta > Hymenoptera > Ichneumonidae > Ephialtes > Ephialtes manifestator. Next base: position 25,648,430 of record OZ019976.1, on the reverse strand, counting down.
TGAAAAAAAAATCAATCCATCCATTTCTTTGACGTCAATGAAATCTTTTCTCTCGGTGTATGCAACGAAACGGCATTTTTGGAACTATTATCATTTTGAGGTTGCTACTATAATTATATTTGCTATAAACATAAAATAGAGACATTCCTCCTGGGAATTATATTGATGGTTCATCCAACTATGTTCTTATATTTGCTATAATCATAACATATAGACGTTCTTCCCGGGAATTACAGTTTATAGTTAGATTATCGTTGGTTTAACTATATTTTTTTTTAATTACCAGATTTTTCTCTCAGTGTATATGTGCGAATGCTGCGACGCAACGAGCAGCGCAAAGTGAATATGTGCGAGCAGGGATATAGTATGTTAATAATCGATTGTACTGAGTGTGTTATATGCGCAATTATGATATGTCTCGGATTAACAGATAGCTCTGCTTTTGGCAGATCGAAACTTATGCCATGTTTATAAAATAACACACATGATACTTTTAAGTTCAGAGATAAGAATGAATATTGTGATCGACGGTTTCCGGTTTTAATAAAGTCGTTTCAAAACTTTCTACACTTTTTTTATTTGCATTTAAGAGCCCTGAAGGAGATTTGAGCATTTTATAGTAGTCAAAATGGTTTCTATATAGTTTTTTGCATTGAATGATAGTGATGGAGAACTATATGCGTTACAGCATCTGTGTTTAAACCAATAAAATCAAATTTATTCTGCAGTAAAGCGGCGATAGATTGATCAATCAAATTTACAAAAAGTTAAGGTTCTGGATAATATAAAAATGGTATTAAAAAAACGTACTGGAAATGTATAATTTTGGGATACAGTAGAACCTCGTTTATCCGAGGTAATGTGGGGAGGACGTACCTCGGATAGCCGAAAGGTCGGATAATACGGAAACCATACACAATGCATATAATGAGGAATAGTTTTATCCATTTTATCCGAGTTTTTCCGTATTATCCGAGCGTATTCCTCGGTTAACGCGGAGTGCTCGGAAAGTCCGGTGGCTCGGATAACGCGGAGCTTCGGATAATCGAAGGCCGGATAAACGAAGTTCTACTGTAGTTTGTGAAATAGTAGAGTTAGTGACAAATATTGGTTTTGGAGATTGAAAGTGGGACTTGCAATTACTCAAGATGGTATTTAAAATTTAGGGATAGTTTATGAAGTAGTAGACTTTTATTGACAAATATTCATTTCGCAGGTTAAAAGTGGGGCTTTTAATTATCTAGATCAGGGGGGGGGGGGCTCAAAATAATAGATGCCTCATGAGAGAGGGGAGCTTAGGAGGATTTTGAATAATACGTCAACTTATTTTTATAATATAGGCAGATAACGGATACCAATTATTGCAATAAATTATAAGCATTCTGTCAAAAGAGTATTAAAAATATTTGTTTAATTGGAATAGTGCCCATAGCTAATTATTTTTAGATAAAGTTGTAACAATTTTACGACTTTTTGAAACTTACTTTCTGTTAATTAGTATTCCATAAATATTTAAATATTAATTAGAAAAAAAAAACGAGGGACGAAATGTGAAATGTGGTATCGGATGAGATGATATAACGTATATTGTCGCAAATATCATGTCTCTGTTTCCTTAATGGTTTTCTTAATAGATGCTAATGCAGAGCTTAGAAGATAGTAGGAAGAGCAAATGATGTAATTTGAAGCTTAGTAAGGAAAAATGGTCGTATTTGCGGATTCCGATTTCAGCCGAATCATGTAGAACCTTTATACACTTTTTTTTATTAGCATTGAAGGGCCCTTAAAGTGCTCGTCTCAACCGGCACTAAAATCACGAAACGGCCGCATATCCTTTTCGCCATTCATGGAGATCTGACTACGTGTACCGAAGGGTATAATAAAGTCGGATGTCGATGTAAATGCGAGACATTTTCAGACTAAGTTAGAACTAACCTTTCATATTAAGGTACGTATGATGCTGTGTTATGTTCGTGGACTTTGTCCCGATCTTTATTTCTGTTATCATAGCACTACTTTATGGTGATTATCGATTATATGCGACAAATAACGGAAAAAAAAATTTCGCTATTTTTTCTTTGACAAAATAAAAATGTACGATGCGATCCAATCAAAACTGCACTGTTTGTCAAATATATGCAGAATTTTTTTATTAAATTTAAATTCAAATATTAAAAAAAAAAATTTTATATTTCGATGAAGCAATTACCCTAAGTTGACAATTAAAAAATGTACTAAATAAATCATTTTTCATTGACGAAATAAAAATATACGATAAAATTCAAATAAAATTCCAGTTTGTCAAATATCTGCAGAATTTTTTTAAATTAAATTTCAATTCAAAGATTTAGAAAACATATTTGTACTAATATAGCAATTAATGTAGCTCTAATGGAACAATTACGCTACGTTGTCAATTAAAGAATTAAATAAATCATTACTTTCTTAAATTCGATTCTTTAATACTGCAATTCATATAAAATGGAATTACATAACACAGCGGTTCAAAAGAACCTATGAAATCGTGGATCAAATATCAAAAAATAAAGTCGCGCGTAGGCCTGAAATCCTCGCCGAATATGCAATCAATTCACCAGGAAATCTATTTCGACGCACACCATAGAAATTGTTATTACTATTGAACGGGAAAATATTTTGTACTCCCTTTCGGTAAATTCGAGCGAGTGGCAATCCGTGGATATAACTTTTTTTTTTTTACTTTTCAGTTGCAGGGCTACAGAGGTAAATTGAATACGTCAGGTTCACCGATATCATAACCGAACGACTGCAAAATTAATTGACTAACTTTGCATCGAACCTCACGATTTTTGCCTCTCGCTGTTTCAATCGCTACAGAATGAAACGAATGTGAATGAAGTTATGTGATATATATTTATACATATATATATATATATATTATATCGGATATAGTGCCTGAGGCTCGCTTCAAAAAGTTATAACGCCAAAAGCACCGAAAAGATAAAAATTTCAGTAACGAGAAATGACTGAAATTTTTCAATTCAAAATCGTGAATGGATTTCAATATTATTATGATGTTGCTCTCAACGATATTCCGGATATTTTAATGATAAAGCCGCAAATCTTTGAGTGAAGTTCTTTGGTAACTCTAATAAAACACAGCAGAGTGAGTTACAGGACTTCACAATTTAAAAAAGTGCGATTTATCCATGTTATTGAATAAAATTCCAAAATATTCATAATTTTGCTTCCTCATAGAGGAAGCTTTGTTTTCATGAAATTTTTTTTTTTTCGAGATTTTCATGTCAGTATGCTTAGAATCACCTAAAACGTCGAGAAAAGTGGTTTAGAAAAAATGTCCGTATGTATGTATGTGTGTGTGTGTGTGTGTGTGTGCTGGGCTTCGAAAATTCAATCTCCTCTCACTCGGTAACCGTTCGAGCGATCCGGCTCAAATTTGGCACGCAAGTAGAGTAGCTGCCCCTCTTTGAATGTTGTGATTTTTGCCAAAATATGTGAAGTCATTAAGATTTTATGTTGATTTTAATTTGTTGAAAAAAGGGCGTGGTCGCTCTAACTTTCGTAAAAGTTCGCCGATTTGGCTAAATAGTTCTTCATAACTGAAGATACGTTCAATGTTGTATGGTATTGAATTTCGACGAAATCGGTAAAGCGGTTCGGATTTTATAGAATTTTGAATTTTTCGAAAAAAATAGATTTTGATCTAAATTACGTCGAATTTCAACAAATGAACAGAAATTTTGTACAGACGAAAAATAACATTAAAAAATGCCATGTACCAAATTTGGTGATGATCGGTAAAGTCGTTCGGATTTTACACCATTTTTCATTTTAAAAAAATGTAGATTTTCGCTATAACTTCCGGAAAAGTTGAGAAAGTACGACAAAAATTTGTATCTAATCAAAATTAGATGTAACGGTGTTTGCAGAGGTGATTTATAGCTGTATAAAACACCTCTGCAAAAGAGACACAAGGTATAAAAAAAAAGATGCAAAGTAGAACTTTGCACATTGCTTCCTCATTATTTTTCGCTTTTTACAAAGCTTCCTCTATGAGGAAGTCAAAATTGAATAACATACTGCTTCCTCACAGAGGGAGCTTTGTAAAAAGCGAAAAATAATGAGGAAGCAATGTGCAAGGTTCTACTTTGCATCTTTTTTATGTAAAAAATTTGTTTACCTCAATCTGCAAATAACGAGAAATGACTGAAATTTTTCAATTCAAAATCGTGAATGGATTCCAATATTATTATGATGTTGCTCTCAACGATATTCCGGATATTTTAATGATAAAGCCGCAAATCTTTGAGTGAAGCTCTTTGGTAACTCTAATAAAACACAGCAGAGTGAGTTTCAGGACTTCACAATAAAAAAAAGTGCGATTTATCCATATTACTGAATAAAATTCGAAAATATTCCTAATTTTATGTAAAAAATTTGTGTACCTCTATCTGCAAATTAACTTTGGAATACAAAATTCTTTGTAAAATTACTGGTGCAAGTTGTGGATGCAAGAGACAAACCCTGTCGAAAAACTATTGTAAAATAATGATATTAATTTCGACAAAGAAGGACGTTGTAGCTGCAATACGCAATGACCGTATGTTCAATAACAGAACCCATAAATTAGTCATATTCTGTTTATGATAACGTGAGGAATAGTCGAGGCGTAAAATTCACAACCACACTGATCAACTCATATCTCTCTGCTCGTTGTCCAGGATGATTAATTTGTGGAGTAATTGGAAACATTATTTCGGATATTTGTATATCGAATATTCGTGCATCGATTCGATCATTCAAAGCCGTGCTTATAGTCGTTGCTGCTCTGACTTTCCAACACAGGAAATTGTGAAACTACCATTTTTTGCATCGTAATAAATTAATAATTGATCGGTTTTGGCTGGTCTCATTATCATCATGTACAAACTGAGAAAATATTTATTATTCCTGTAATAAAGGTATAATAAATAATTGTTGAATACTCTGTAATTAAACAATTTTTTGTATGTTCACGAAAACCATGAAATTAAATCATCCGGTGAGATTATGTAATCATAATTTTCAAAAATACGTTAAAAAATGGGAGTAGCAATTTTTATTTCTTGCTACCTCTACTCATGGCACACGATGGCAATATTGATTGAAACAAGCTTGTAAAGTAGGTTTTTGAAATTATTTTCCACTAAGAAATCCCTCTTTGTAAAGAAGTATGTTGATTAAATTTATTTTCTGAAAGATAAAAAATAAGGACACAGCAATGAACAGAAGATTCTCTGCTTGTAAGCTTATTAAAATACTGTATAGACCAGCAATCTGCCCAGAATTTTTATAAATTACCGAACCAACAATTTTACAAAAATGGCAGATATTATAACTTTTCATATCTATTGCCAAGCCCGAGTATCGCAGTTGCAGCCAACTTTGCTTGTAATTTAATTTACGTAGAAGGTTTCAGTTGAATCGCTTTAAATTTACACCAGTCAGAATTCTGCATTAAAAACTAAAAATAGACTCATATATTTTTAGAGGATGACGATTTTTATTTATCTCACGACTATAGCCAGTTAGCAACAGTTCCACTTGAGCGTTGAATTACTCAGCTCGATACACCGAGTCATCCACGAGTTATAAAAGTTACATTTAATGCAGTAATTTTTTTTATTTAATTTTTTAGCCACTCTGCCGATTTTCAGTAAATCATATACCAGCCAACTTTGGTCAACAACTTCTGTTCGATAGATTAAAATTGATCTGAGTTAGCGGCTTACGTCATATTGCATAAGAAACCGGAATAAAATATTAACGCCAGAATAAATTCCAATAGAATGGATCATGGATAAAGGACATCAACTGATCCTCTGTCATTCCTAATTTAGGTTTCGATATTGCGATTCCATCTGGACAGTTAAAAGATTAATCTTTTATTTTTGGAACACACAAATATCTGACACGTACTCTTCTCAGGCCGTTTGGCATGATATTTAAGACAATTTTAAGTATCCCGAAATTCGCGATCTTACACCGAGAGAAAAAGTTTCATTGATTCACGGAAATCTTTGCCAATGAAATGAAATACTTGAATTTCAATACTATCTTTTTTTTAATGATCTCAAACTCAATGAAAACTAGTGACATTGATTCGAAGAAACATTTCTTTAAACCAATGAACCTTTTTCATTGATTTCAAAGATATCGTCTCTGATTCAATGAAACCTTCTTCTTACCAGCTCAAAATTTCGAAATCTATTTTTTCCTGAAGTACGCGGCAGATAAAGCTCAAATTTTGTGAGTATGTAAGGAAGTACGGCAGAAATAGGTTAAGCTTCTGGCTTCTCGAAAGTCGAAGCCGTTCGTTCGGAAGAACCGAAAAAGAAAAAAGTGAGGTTAGGTGCGAGAGAGAGATCAATGAAAACGTTTCTTTAAAACAATGAAACTGTTTCTTTATTATGCTCACTAAGAAAATGTTTATTTCCAGGCAATGAAATGTTTTCTTTGAAATTCAAATGCACTATTTCAATAAAATGAAATGTTTCGTTGAAATCAATGAAAAAAAATTAGTCCACCTATTTCTTTGGCGTCAATGAAATCTTTTCTCTCGGTGTAAATTACTAAATATTTATAGGTATTGTAATATGTGCTAATCTTCATGATTAACTTGTAATATTTGTATTATTGTAAATAGTTTCAAGTTATTTTGTTCACGGTTATTTGCATTTTTTAAATCTCTTTATTTAAGGTCGTTTTAACGACAATCACTATTAACAATCTGATCCATAGATTGATAATTACAATAAAAGTAGGAAAAATAAATGAAAAATCTTTATTGCAATTAATATTTTATTATAATTTAAATAAAATAGTAATGTATCCTATATAATGAGTCTTATGTCATAAAGTTTCGTAAGTCAGGTAGACATCATGTTTTTTTTATAACTTACTATGAGGTTTTTGAATAAATAAATGATAAATCATAATTAACAGCTCATGAAAAAAAATTCTTTAATCACAGAGCCACGTACAGCGATCCCAATGTAATTAATTTTGTGCGTAGGTAGTTCGCGCAGTGGTTTTACGAACGCGTTAGCTCCTCAGCAAACGAAATAAAAATTTAAAAAATAACTAAAATCAAAAACGAAAATGAAAATCGAAAAAATAATTGAAACATCTTTATTGCAATTAATATCATTTATTAATTTGAATCAAATAGTACTGTGTCCCATATATATTAAAGTTTGAACTAAAGCCTAAACCATCACAAAGTATCACTTAGCTATAGAGCGAAATTAGTAATATTTCTGACATTAGAGGAATAGATATTTATAAAAACATGTTTTTTAATTTCAATCGAAAAAGTCACGATAAAATTTACAAAGAGTGACATAAATATATATCAGTACATAAAAATATTATGATCGTTAAAAAAAAACATTTTTCATTTATTTGAGTCAGAAAATTTGCCAACATTTAAGAACCATCTTTTTTTAGTTTCACTGTGTAAAGCGCTTGTCCGTTACACCCAGACAAAATATCTTGTTAACGGGACTAGAATCTACGCATCGGAAATAAAATTTCTTATTTGGATGCCGACATATTAGACTTCCATTCACCGAAATTTTTTTTTTTTAAATTTGTAATTAATATACTTATTGAATAGTAAATATATTCAGATCGAAGAAATATTTACATGTATTTGGGCGTTTTAACTAGATCTTTTTTCCGGATTAACAAAGTATTTAGTAGCAATAAATAAAATATTTTTTTAGTGTCCGCTACACAGTGAAAGTTAATTCAAAGAAATAAATATGTTAGAATTTAAAAAACTGAAAAATTGAATGAAGTACATCTTTGTTGGAGGGAAAGTAAATTTTGGTTGAGTGAAATAATTAAATGTTTAGTAGATAATTTTAGTTAATATTACCAAATTTCTTTTCTGAGTGTAAAAGCTTAACATCTCGGCAAACCTTTCTATGAATGACCTTGTCTATTTCTCTATTCCTCTCAAGTTCGATCAACCGCAACTTACGTAAGAATAGTTGAGTCAGAGAGTTGTATTGAGTGAGTAAGAGAGAGAAAGAGAAAGGGCTGTTCCGCGCACGGCCGCTAAGTGGCAATTAGCAATTCGCAATTAGCGTATACGCGAAGGGTAAGCACTCCGCGTGTGTTCTGGTTTCAATTGCTAGACATTTACGGCTGAGAACCGTAACAGCGCGGGCTTCGTGCTCGATCCTTTGTACCTGAAGAGTAACACACCCAAACTCCTCTGCGATATTCTGTAGCAACATACCCCGGTCTTTCAGCAGTAGCAGTAGCTGTTGTACTTACGATATGTATTATTATGCGCTACATATTTAGTTAGCTGTAGTGCTATAAAGACGTAGAGAAATCCAGAGAGTAAACGTATATAGTATATACTATAACAACCATACGTCCAGCTATATATATGTATGTTTCCAAAATCCATGTTCGTACGTAGCCTTCGCCGCTGTACTTCGCGCAATTACGCGAACCGTTTAAGCGAGCTGCCAAAATAAATGAGCACGCTCGTGCGCAATTAATTACGAGGCTGAGAGCGAGCGAACTATTAACGACGGCACCCCAACGTGGCTGCCGTCGTTGGTACTTCTCGCCGCTTCTGCTCGAAGCCAGATGCATACACTTTTCGTTTGCTGAGGAGCTAACGCGTTCGACAAACCACCGAGCGAACCACCTACGCACTCCAATGTGATAAGTAATCACATTGAAGTCGCTGTACGTGGCCTTGTTCTTAGAGAATTTTTTTTATTGTGAGCTTTTAATTATGATTTATCATTTATTTATTCAAGAACCTCATAGTAATAAGTTTTGAAAAAAAGGATGCAAAGTAGAACCTTGCACTGAGAGAAATATTGAGATGGTCCTGATAACTGAACAGTGATAATTATATTTAATTAGTCCAGGTGATTATTTTCGTAGTTACATTAATAGTAACGTAGTTAGTGTAACTACAAAAATAGTCACCTGGACTAATAAAATATAATTATCACTGATTAGTTACCAGTACCATCTTAATTTCTCTCAGTGTGCACATTGCTTCCTCATTTTTTTTCGCTTTTTACAAAGCCGGAAGGAAGTTTCTTTATTTTATTTTTGGCTTCCTCATAGAGGAAGCTTTGCGAAAGATGAAAATTATTGACGAAGGTGATAATTTTTGACGTTTTACGAAATCCAGAGCGACAATAAATTTTTAAAAAATTCAAAATCACGTAAAATCCGAACCGCTTTACCGATCATCACCAAATTTGGTACGTAGCAGAGCTGAATGTTATTTTTCCTGTGTAGAAATTTTCAGTCGATTAGTTGAAATTTTACCTGAATTAGAGCAAAACGAAAATTTTTCAAAAAATTCAAAATCTCATAAAAACCGAACCACTTCACCTATTTGGTCCAAATTTAATACCAAAGATCGTAGCACTTTGTTCAATTTAATACCAAGTTTTAGCCCGATAGCTAAGAATTCGTACGAGCTAGAGCATTTACGTACGTTTTTCAAAATATCAAAATTCTTATAAAACTGAAATGGGTTAAGCGATTTTTGTAAAATTTATACCAATTGAAGATTAGTCAGTACTGTATATGTTGTTTAAATTTCAGCTGATTCGGTCGAATACTTTATAAGATACAGTTATATGAATTTTTGGCCTTTCATCACACATATACATACGTCCGGACAATTTTTCTAAACCACTTTTCTCGACGTTTCAGACCATTTTAAACGTTTTAACATGAAAATCTCTAAAAAAAAATTTTCATGAAAAAGTTTTCTTTATGAGGAAGAAAAAAAACAGGATATCTAGTTGACTTAGACTTTTAACTCATATACTACTGGTGAAAACTTTAATTTTATTTTATAACTAACCTTTTAACTGATTGCCTAAAGTTTACTAAGTTTTCCTTCCTATTTTATGCAGACATAACCTCGCAATTTTAATCATTGACGTTCACAAAACAACACCAATCTTCAATTGGCCAATCCAAACGTAATTTATTTAATCCGCATAAAGAAACAGGACTGTTAATTACACCTCTGGGTGTTAACTTGACAAAATAATTATCAACATTCATCTAACTTATCTCCTTCAAAAAATAAGTAGATGATAGGTGCCAATAGATACCAATGATTGATTTATGTTTGGTGAGTTTAAATATTAAGGAAAAAAAATTGTACTCGATGTGTTCACACGATATTCTTCGGCGCTTTTATTTATTTATTTCTTTATTTATTTACCTATGAAAAATAAGAGCTATAAGCATAATTAACATGTATAAATTTATTATTATTTTTGTAACACTATTTCAGTTTTTGAAAACAATCAAATGAAGTATACATTTATGAAGAGGACTCCGATGTGAATCTAAACCAGAGTTGTAAATCCCCATTGATTCATGAGATATAGTTTACAGTACAATTTGTTTTGTAATTATGATTTCATAATAATAATATGTAGTGATTATAAAATAGAGTGTAAACATTTGAATAGCTGAAAAAAATACTAATTTTCGCTTTAATATTGCAAGAAATAGTGGAAAAAATGGAAGAAATAAGTAATGCATTACTTATTTTTTTTCCATTTTTTCAAAAGGATTACCGTGAATTTTTATTGAAAAATAATAATTTTTGCAGCCATTCCGAAGTTTAATCATCGTATTACAATCGCTACATGTTATTATCATAAAATCATAATTATAGAGCTGATCGTATCATCATTATTATTTCTACAAGTATTAGGCATTTACAACTCTGGTCTAAACGTAAAAGGAAGACCTTTTAATTTTCTCTACGACCGAACATTGCCGCAAAACTTATCTACAATACTAAACACCATGACTCAGTATGTATGGGCATAAACGATTGCATTTATGTTGAATTTTTCACAGTTTATGAAGCTGCGAACTTTCAATGACATAATAAAACAATAATTGCTGTGGCGCATTTCTGCACAGGACGGATATGACGATATATGTAATTAAAATCGATAGTCAGATACTTCGCACAGGGAAGAATGAGTTATTTTCTGACACACAAAGTATGATATCTGCTTGGTAGTGAGTATTAATGATCAAGCTGGCAATCGATTCATTGCGGTGACTTGTTATATACTTCGAATTCCATAGTCCGGTATTAATAGTTTCACTTAATTGTAAAGGCAATCAAATTCCAATTTTAGCTAACAAAGATTTATGCCCGCCGGAAGTATGAAGATAAAAATAATTTTTTGAACCTAAATATATTTATAGATTAATAATCTGTTAAGTAATGACTTTTAATAATGACTATATTTCAGTTCATTTTGCTCTCACTCCATTATAGGTAAAAATAAATCTACCGGATTTACATAATAAAACGACAAAAAATAAAATGAAAGTAACTTACTTTATTTCTGAAAGCGTTGCTTTATATTCTCATAAATGGTTAGAAATTATGTACAATTTTCTACTAAAGATTGATAGTTCTGGAATAATTTTGTAGAACAACATTTGAAAACATTGTTAACACAAATTTGAAGTACCAATAACATTTATGCAAATTCTCAAGACTAAAAAAGCAATAAATATATTACGTAATTTTTTCAAACTTTTATTTATCTAGAAAAATCTTCGAAAATTACGCGGAATCGTCTACTGAAGATTTTAAGTATTACATGTTTGTAAATACAATATTTAACAAAATTACATAAAAAACATACGACAATTCTGACACTAAATTCCAAAACAATATTGCAGCAGTTTATTATTTCACAAACTCTAACGCGTTAAATACACCGAACATTAATTCTTCATCATACTTTACTTATATATTAAATCCAACAAACATGAATACTGCCCAAATAATTCCAATCGAAATACATTACTCGCCATAAATCAAATTTTTGTATCGACAACCTGCCAGAAACGCTAGGATTAATGCATGCATTACTGGACCATCAACATTACACTGCAACACGGTATTCTTTATCATACTTATATATTAAATTCAATAGCCACCAATATTGCCCAAATAATTCGCATCGAAATACATTAATCGTCATAAATTTAAAAATTTTCTAATTTTTGTATCGACAATCTGCTAGAAATGTTAGGATTAATGTATGCATTACATTAAAATTACTTTGAAACACGGTGTTCTTCATCATAATTATATATTAAATTCAATAGCCACAAATATTGCCCAAATAATTCGCATCGAAATAAATTACTCGTCATAAGTCAATTTTTTTTCAAATTTTTATATCGACAACCTGTTAGAAACGCTGGAATTAATGCAGCACGGTATTCTTAATCATACTTATACATTAAATTCAACAGCCACGAATATTGCCCAAATAATTCCCATCAAAATACATTATTCGTCATAAATCAAATTTTTACGGGTGGGAGTCAAAATAGCGAATGGCTAAAATAGCGAATTTCAAAATAAGGAATGTCTGAATCTAGAATGGCCATCATTATGAAATTCGCTATTTTGACCCCCATCTTATTAAAATGCAATTAAAATAGCAACTGGCTAAAATAGCGAATTTCATAATGATGACCATTCTACATTTAGACGTTCATATTCTGAAATTCGCTATTTTAACCATTCGCTATTTTGACACCCACCCGAAATATATTATTCGTCATAATGCAAAGGTTTTTCCAAATTTTTTAATCGATTTTTGTTAGGAACGCTGATATTACTGCATGCATTACGGGACCATCAACATTACACGGCCACACGGTATTCTTAATCATACTTATATATTAAATTCAATAGCCACCAAAATTGCCCAAATAATTCCCATCAAAATACATTATTCGTCATAAATCAAATTTTTGCGGGCGGGGGTCAAAATAGCGAATTTCAAAATAAGGAATGTCTGAATCTAGAATGGCCATCATTATGAAATTCGCTATTTTGACCCTCATCTTATTAAAATGCAATCAAAATAGCGAATGTTACATTTAGACGTTTCTTATTCTGAAATTCGCTATTTTAGCCATTCGCTATTTTGACACCCACCCGAAATATATTATTCGTCATAATGCAAAGGTTTTTCCAAATTTTTTAATCGATTTTTGATAGTAACGCTGATATTACTGCATGCATTACGGGACCATCAACATTACACTGCAACACGGTATTCTTAATCATACTTATATATTAAATTCAATAGCCACCAAAATTGCCCAAATAATTCCCATCAAAATACATTATTCGTCATAAATCAAATTTTTGCGGGCGGGGGTCAAAATAGCGAATTTCAAAATAAGGAATGTCTGAATCTAGAATGGCCATCATTATGAAATTCGCTATTTTGACCCTCATCTTATTAAAATGCAATCAAAATAGCGAATGTTACATTTAGACGTTTCTTATTCTGAAATTCGCTATTTTAGCCATTCGCTATTTTGACACCTACCCGAAATACATTATTCGTCATAATGCAAAGGTTTTTCCAAATTTTTTAATCGATTTTTGTTAGGAACGCTGATATTACTGCATGCATTACGGGACCATCAACATTACACTACAACACGGTATTCTTAATCATACTTATATATTAAATTTAATAGCCACCAAAATTGCCGAAATAATTCCCATCAAAATACATTATTCGTCATAAATCAAATTTTTGCGGGCGGGGGTCAAAATAGCGAATTTCAAAATAAGGAATGTCTGAATCTAGAATGGCCATCATTATGAAATTCGCTATTTTGACCCTCATCTTATTAAAATGCAATCAAAATAGCGAATGTTACATTTAGACGTTTCTTATTCTGAAATTCGCTATTTTGGCCATTCGCTATTTTGACACCCACCCGAAATATATTATTCGTCATAATGCAAAGGTTTTTCCAAATTTTTTAATCGATTTTTGTTAGGAACGCTGATATTACTGCATGCATTACGGGACCATCAACATTACACTGCAACACGGTATTCTTAATCATACTTATATATTAAATTCAATAGCCACCAAAATTGCCCAAATAATTCCCATCAAAATACATTATTCGTCATAAATCAAATTTTTGCGGGCGGGGGTCAAAATAGCGAATTTCAAAATAAGGAATGTCTGAATCTAGAATGGCCATCATTATGAAATTCGCTATTTTGACCCTCATCTTATTAAAATGCAATCAAAATAGCGAATGTTACATTTAGACGTTTCTTATTCTGAAATTCGCTATTTTGGCCATTCGCTATTTTGACACCCACCCGAAATATATTATTCGTCATAATGCAAAGGTTTTTCCAAATTTTTGTATCAATTTTTGTTAGGAACGCTTATATTACTGCATGCATTATTGGACTATCCACATTACACTGCAACACGCTATAGATGCACCGATGCTGTATGACAGGAATTCCACTACGTCGGAACGTCGATAACTACACGCCAGACACTCTCGTTTGATCGTACAGAGGTATATATCGGTTACACACCTTGCACGATCTGCCTGATACGCTCGACGTTGACCCCGGCGGGAAACGCAGAAGGCGTGAGATACGCGCAAGTAGCACGTGACCACGACCACTACAGCCGCCACCAGCACGGGCCGTCAGAGCTCGAGGTACACGTGCTCACCGGCACCGAGCAGGACTGTCAAAAGCAAAACTTGATCCGTTGGTCGCGAGATCTCGCGATGACGAAGCCCGTACAGCAGCAGAGCGACGAATTTCGTATCTACGGAACTTTCACTGCGTGCAAGGATCCGTAAGTACGAGACGTTAGAACGTGAATAACCACCGAGTGTCTCGTGAAAGTGTTGCTGCGAGTTCAGGTCGTCTCGTGACTTACCGGATTATTAGAACGCGAATAAAGCATCAATTTAAAACGCTTCTCGCGCATCATAATCATCATTAACATTCGCTTCTTAAATACATCTTCACACATCACTTTTATATCCGAGACTTGAAAAAACAAAAAGATGTTCAAAACAACCGGTCTAAAGAATGCGTCGATTAAAATCACGTTTTTCGTCTATTTATATATCGGAGAAGCTATAAACGAGTTTAACACCAACGAGATTTTCGAATGTCAAGAACAGTAACGTTAAATTAGTTTCTTCGGCAGCAAATCTTTCAACGTACGTAAACATTCATACGAAAGGCCAACACCACGTGCTTTCAGAAAGTGCAACTTTCGATATTGACATTATGAGTCGTGACAATTATTTCAGAATTAATATCCTTGATGGAAATAAAGAAACAATGTGCAGATAGGAGAAAAAGGATTGGTATGAATATTCTTCGGAGAAGGGTTCGATAGTTTCTCGACAAAGGGACCTCGTGGCACGAGACAGACCGGCGCGACTGCCAGACAGTAACGACTGGAAAACAAGGACGGATGAAATAAGAAAGGAGACGAAACGATAGGCGCGGAAGGTTAGAGTCCGAGAATCACCCTTCGGCACGGTGGTAGTAGCGACAGGCTTTTGCTTTTACACGCGAGAGATCGAGATACATCAGTAGTATAGTGTAACACTTGATTCTCCTAAAAACGTTATATTATTTTACGAGACTCACCTCGTGGGCTCGTGGATGCTGATGACTGCAATGTCTGTGCTCGAACATTCCACTCACAATGTCCACACCGCACATAACAACGAAAACAACAAACGGCAGTAACGCCACGGTGCCGCATTGCATCTTCAACCGCACTCTAGCCGCCATCACAGGCCCTCGCACCCCCAAAGCATGACACATACTGAGCGCCGCGGCCGACATCGCGCAGTTATATAGCCCCCGACGCGACATGCAGGGCCGCACCGATCCGACTGAAGACCCGTGCGCTTCTGCGCACACGCGACACAATACAAATTCAGCAAGGTGTATAGATATATATATTTATATATATGGGGCATTCCACCGGTAGTCGACAGAGTCGCGACAGTCATTTTTTCTTCTTTTTTTGAGATGTTGTATATAGCAATATAAAAAAAACAAGCTCGATTTTTTTTAGATGTTAAAAAAAATTTGTGTTTTTTTAATTACCTAAAATCTGATTTTCTCAAAAATCACGTCAACGATTTTTCTTTTTTTCTTGCAGTAAATTGTGTGTCCAAAAACAAAATTTTTGAAGGCCCAGAGTGGCGCGAGGTCTAGATTAATAGCAGCTAAAAATAAAACAAAATTTTTAAAAATGTAAAATAATACCACAAACTTAAATCTCTCTTAAAGTACGTCGATGGTTTTTTAAAAATTTTTATAGTAAATTCTGTGTCCAGAAACAAAATTTTTGAGACTAGAACGAAAATGAGGGGCAGTCTAGAATAGCAACTAGAAATAAAATTCTTTTACGAGAGAATTTTATTTTTAGTTGCCATTCTAGACTGCCACCAATTTTCGTTCTAGAAATAAATTTTTTTTACGGGAGAATTTTTTATTTTTAGTTGCTATTCTAGACTGTCCACCATTTTCGTAATAGTCTCAAAAATTTCGTTTTTGGACACAGAATTTACTCTAAAATTTTCTTAAAAAATCATCGACGTACTTTTTGCGAAAAACAAATTTTAGGTAATTAAAAAAATACAATTTTTTTTTTAAATCTAAAAAAAAATCTAGTGTTTTTTTTATATTGCTCTGCACATCTCAAAAAGAAAAAAAAATGTATATATGAGGGTCGCGACCCTGTCGATAACCGGTGGAATGCCCCATATATACGCAGGTTGCAAACGATTACATATGTTCGCTGATAATATACCGCATCGAAGTTCTTACGAGCGCGTTCATTGCTGGTGTTTTTATTTTTATGGCTTCTATGCGACTCGTATAAGACAAACTCGTATTATTAGCATACATCGACGATTATTGACTATAGCGGACGACAAGAATTCAATTATGGCACTCCTTGTTGTACACAAATTGCTCGAGACCTAGATACTACATGATAAACGCGCATCCTATAAAACGACACGCAATCACAGTGCAATCGGTTTTGTTGTCTGCATGTGGAGTTTTTATTTTTTTGGTTGTATTGTTTAAGTGTTGTCGGCAATATAGAGCGCTACTTGCGCGCATGTGCGCATGTGCGACTCGATACACTTGAGTACAAGTGCACTTGGAAGCAAATACGAAGTACTGTTATCGCGATATAGGGACATACGTGTTATGCGTTCTAGCGACTAATTGATTGTCAATATCCATTTCTGCGACGTTAATAATGACTGATGGAGATTGATAGCGAGAGCCGTTGATGAGAACGAGGCGGTTCAAGGACCTCTTTATAGTGAGTGCATTAGGATATTCTGATTAAATATATAAATGAATCTAATGGAATTGGAATCGCATGGATTTTTAGTTTGCTTTTTCATTTACTTACGAAAGTGGCTTCGTGCTTTCTCTGCGTAAGTAATAACAGCGCAAATGCAAATGTAGGGTCATTCTAGTTGACACATCGCGCGCGCGGACTCTATATGCTCGTTTGTAACGCTCGTGCTCTCGAAACTGATGGAGTTGCGCATACAGCATGGAATCGTTACCATGTTGTTCCGCGAATTAATTTCATGAAGAGGTTTGATCGTGGGAAGGGCTATAAAAAAAACAAATAACGCAATTTGTATATAAAAAAAAACTTTATTGCACAAAAATATTTCCTTTAATAATAAAATGTTGGAATAATAATTCTTTAAATTTTTCAATGTTGGACACTTTTCGGAGCGAAAATAGTAGTTTCAGTTCCTCAAAATGAAGAATTAAGGACAATCGGTGACGACTGTAGAGTCAAATCAGAGATAAATTTTTGTAATCGATTCTTTAAAGTTTAATGCATTAAATAATAGCTGTGGAGGGTGATTTGTATTGAAGCATGTAGACTTAATCCAGAGAAAGATTAATAATGACGGATTTGCATAAATATTAACTGATTAACGTTTCTTTTCAATGGGATACATTTTCGTTCAGTTTATTTCAAGTATAATCTGTAATTCTTGGCCGATTTGAATGAGTGACAGCTCATTCTCTACCTTAAAAGATACTCTACGAACTGACCGCCTAGATATTTCATAGTGTTAATTGTTTAATAATTCTAGACTGTTGTTTAACAAAAATTAAAATACTTTCATAAACAACAGGCTATAATTACAAAACGATGAACACTATGAAATATCTAGGAGGTCAATTCGTAGAGTATATTTTAAGAAAAATAATGAGCTATCGTTCATAAAAATCGGCAAAGGATTAAAGATAATACTTGGAAAAAACTGAACGAAAATATATCACACTGAAAAGAAACGTTAATCAGTTAATCTTTATGCAAATCCGTGACTATTAATCTTTCTCTGGATTAAGTCTACATGCTTCAATACAAATCACCCTCCACTGTTATTATTTAATGCATTAAACTTTAAAGAATCGATCGCGAAAATTTATCTCTGATTTGACTTTGGGAGTGGCCACCGATCCTCCTTAACATTTTACCAGAATTTAGGGAATAAAATTTTGAAAGATTCTTTTAAAGCTGTTCCTTTAATGTAGGAAATATAATAAGTTGGCAGTAAACCGGTTTAAAATCTTCATCTGTTGTTACTGCTAATTTATTACAAAATTATGGATTAAGTATATTTTCGTCAAATATGGATTTTTAGACAATTTGATTCACGAGTTTTTATTGTAACATTTTAGCAACTTAAACTTTACGCATGCGAATGAATTAACAATGTAATGAATAGTGAACGAATTTTTTTTCTCCTTACACATTAAAATTAATGGAATTGCGTCAAAGGACGATGTCGCTCCAGGAATTACTTTTGTAAAGTGGATTGGTTGTGGATAGGACCGTAAAAAATAACAAACGGATATCGTAATTTGTATTAAAAAAAACTTTAATCCGCAAAACCAATTTCTTCATAAATTAAATGTGATAACAATCCTTTATATATATATACCGCAGCCGATTGATAATATATTAATGTAGGAGGTCTATATACATAGTTAGAGATACAGAATCGATTATTGAACTCCTCTTATCGTTCCATAATCTCGAAGTACTGATTCGTAGCTCCATAAACGCTTTTGCTTATCGAACATTGCAAATTTTCGAGTACCATGATTTGCTTGTTCGGCAATTATCGTTTACGCAATGCGGACACCTCGTTAAAAATTTTGGATTTACTGGCCGATTGGCTAGCAAATGCGAGCGAACTATGTCCGTCATAGCGTCGATGAATATCGGATGATCGTTCGGTGCTGCGGCTCTCCTGATTTCGTCAATTCCCAACTAAAAAAAAAAGAATTTTGTGTTTTTTTTCCAATCAACAACTGCACTAATTTTTTTTTCGCCTAAGAATTTACCTCTTCAGCCAATTCGTGGCAGTATTCAATGTCCATCTCGTGTAGAGTTTCTATATGCTCGTTGACGAATGCTATTGGTACTAAAACGAAGTGTTTTTTTCCTTGTTTCACGTACTGCTTAATTGCATCGTCGGTGAAAGGCGCCAACCAAGGTAGAGGTCCAACCTAAGATTTATCGTTAGTTGAAAAAAAAAAAAAAATTACAATTGAAAATTATCGACAATTCAAAGAAATTACAAAATCAGTAAAAATCCTCTTTGACCGCGGAAAAATCGAAAACGAAAACGCGAAAAGAAAAATAACAATTGAAAATGATCGACAATTCAAAGAAATTACAAAATCAGTAAAAATCCTCTTTGACCGCGGAAAAATCGAAAAAAAAAAAACGCGAAAAGAAAAATAACAATTGAAAATGATCGACAATTCAAAGATATTACAAAATCAGTAAAAATGCTCTTTGACCGCGGAAAAATCGAAAAAAAAAACGGGAAAAAAAATAACAATTGAAAATGATCGACAATTTAAAGAAATTACAAAGTCAGTAAAAACCCTCTTTGACCGCGGAAAAATCGAAAAAAAAAACGCGAAAAGAAAAATAACAATTGAAAATGATCGACAATTTAAAGAAATTACAAAATCAGTAAAAATCCTCTTTGACCGCGGAAAAATCGAAAAAAAAACGCGGAAAAAAAAACAATTGAAAATGATTGACAATTCAAAGAAATTACAAAATCAGTAAAAATCCTCTTTGACCGCGGAAAAATCGAAAAAAAAAAACGCGAAAAGAAAAATAACAATAGAAAATGATCGACAATTTAAGGAAATTACAAAATCAGTAAAAATCCTCTTTGACCGCGGAAAAATCGAAAAAAAAAATGCGAAAAGAAAAATAACGATTGAAAATGATCGACAATTCAAAGATATTACAAAATCAGTAAAAATCCTCTTTGACCGCGGAAAAATCGAAAAAAAAACGGGAAAAAAAATAACAATTCAAAATGATCGACAATTTAAAGAAATTACAAAATCAGTAAAAATCCTCTTTGACCGCGGAAAAATCGAAAAAAAAAAACGCGAAAAAAAAAACAATTGAAAATGATTGACAATTCAAAGAAATTACAAAATCAGTAAAAATCCTCTTTGTCCGCGAAAAAATCGAAAAACAAAAACGCGAAAAGAGAAATAACAATTGAAAATGATCGACAATTCAAAGATATTACAAAATCAGTAAAAATCCTCTTTGACCGAGGAAAAATCGAGAATAAAAACGCGAAAAGAAAAATAACATTTGAAAATGATCGACAATTTAAAGAAATTACAAAATCAGTAAAAATCCTCTTTGACCGCGAAAAAATCGAAAAAAAAAAACACGAAAAGAAAAATAACAATTGAAAATGATCAACAATATAAAGAAATTACAAAATCAGTAAAAATCCACTTTGACCGCGAAAAAATCGAAAAACAAAAACGCGAAAAGAAAAATAAAAAATTGAAAATGATCGACAATTTAAAGAAATTACAAAATCAGTAAAAATCCTCTTTGACCGCGGAAAAATCGAAAAAAAAAACGCGAAAAGAAAAATAAGAATTGTAAATGATCGACAATTTAAAGAAATTACAAAATCAGTAAAAATAAGCCTCGAGCAAGTGCCGCGAGTTATTCAATTGACGACAAGTGAATTGAAGGCCGTTTAATTTATCCGTCTATCTCAAAGGACTTTATTCTCGAATAGACACGCATTCTCGATCCTCCGACTATTTATTTATCGTTTATTCAATCATATCCACTTAGAAAAAAAAATACCTTTGATTGCCACACTAAACTGTACGGATTCTTGTGGTTGAGTTCCTGCATTACCGCATGAACGGTAGCGCCTACTTCGGATGGATAAGAATCACCTCGGTTTACTGCCTATTTTTATCATAAATCATTGAACAATTATTTTTTAAATATCTAAAGTTTGAAAATAAAGAAAGAAATAACAACCTTCAGAGGCAGCGAATGAGCGGAAAAGAGTATTATGACATTGTCTCTTATGTCTTCTGGAAAATGTTGCAACTCTGTCTTAATTCTTTCAGCAAAAGTTTTAGCTAGAAGTGGGTGAGTCGCCCATCTATCGATAATACTCCATTTCATATTCTTTGGCAATTCTCTGTGAATAATAAAAATAAAAAATTAAATAATCATAATAAATAATACAATTTCTGTCTGTTTTTAAGCATAATTTGTGCTTTTTGAGCTGATTGTGTCTCTAAAATTCATAAACCTCATTACCTGTTTTTGTAATATTTGTAAATAGCGTTAAAGCTAGATCCAGTTGTAGCGCAGCTATACTGCGGATACTGAGAGAAAATTACAGTGTGTTCCGGCGCATCACTAAAATAGTATCAATATAGATAATTTTTGTCTCAATATTTTTCCTCTGTCATTAAGAATATATTCTTACTCCTCGATTTGCTGTAATGTCATGTCCGTCAGAGGATCGGCATAACGAAAAGCTACATAATGCTTGTGAGGTGCCGTTTCAGGGGAAACTTTGTCCAACTGTTCGCACAGAAGTTTACCCTGAAGATCGGTCCATTTGAGAATTGGCGAACCACCTCCTATCTCCGAATACTTCTTTTGAACATCAGGAGTTCGTCGCTTGGCGATCCATGGACCCAATTGACTGCAATACGCATCTTAAATAATTTCTTCTTGGAAAAATTAAAAATCGCTATATTTTTTTTTTCTTTTCATTTTAATCAAAATTATATGAACCTTTGAACTGGCAGTTGTATCATGTCCCGATCAGTCATAATTCGTAATAAATACTCAGCGACTTGGTCAGTATGACTAGGACCACCCATATTTAACATCATAATAGCAGTTTTAGGTTTAAGATTTTCATCATATTTTGGTTGTGCCGCAACCGCCATGCCTCGTATCACTACCGGATAGTTGCGAACGCATTGCTTTCCTGAATAACAATATCATTAACAAAAAACTTCGTTTTATTGACGTACTTTTTTTTTTTTTTCGAAATTATTAAATCTCACGCAACGATATTATCTCGACTCCGTTACTCACCGAACGACAGCATATTTGTCAATTTGACAATACTCATTGCGACGTGTGTACTAGTTTTATGTCACTTTTATTCACGATAATTGTATCCCGGCAATTTCGCGGTAGTAGGATGACACTCGATGACACGATAGTTTCGGAAACACTGAATATTCTATCGTTTCGCTGCGCAGGATTAGGTTATGTATTCGGCTGCCGAAATCAGGAAGGTTGGGTCTCAGGTTTTAGAAGTGCCGCGTGTGTTGGGTTCTGCTAGTGATGTAAAAAAGCCGTAATTTTCTAATCCGGTAAAATTACCCAGAAAATACATTAACTTTTAAAAAATCTTGTTTTGTGAAATTACAATCACAACATTTATTCGTCATTTTGTCGTAAAAATGGGTAAAAATTGAAAAAATACCGGTCAGAATTTATTTAGGTAAATTTATACTCATAACAAAATAATTACCGGTCAATCGCATTTTGATAAAAGCGTGACCGGAAACTTTTTCAAATGCATTTCTTGTTATTAAATTTCGGTCAGTTAATGATAATAAATTCTTTTTCTCTAATACTAATTACTACAGGATTTTTAAAAATTGTGCGACCTTCACTAGGAAATAGTGATTTTATTATAAAAATTAAAGGATGAACTACGTGACGAAAATGGTAATTTGTCAATTAGTCATATTCCGGTAAAATGACCAGTCACGTTTGTTGCTCACATCTCTAAGCGAGTGTGTTGGTTTTTGCATTGAGTTCGATTGCGTCGTGCAGGGCCGGCGACGATATCCACGTGTAGTGACGACAGTTCGATATAATAAAAGAAAAATAATTATGTCTGAGGATCAGGAACTTAATGCATCGGAATTAGGCACGCTTGAATAGTGAGTGAAACTAACATAGTAAATGTGCATAGTTTCTCAGTTCAAAAGTCTTTTATTTATTGATTTGGAATTTTATTCACAGTTGGGAGAAAATTTACGATCAGGAAATAAACAATTTTAAGGATCACGGTGACGTTGGTGAAGTGTGGTTCGGAAAGCACAACGCTCAAAAAGTCGTAAGGTAAATATATTTTGACGATGTGCATGACGTTCATCTTGAACACTCGATTTCAACGGAGAAAAGTGCTCGGACTAACAAGCTCTATGGGAGTTTTGCATTTGATACGAAATTGCCACTGCAGCTCCATCTGTGATATCATAGTGGAACGTAGTAGCTGATTCCTATACTTCTTCTGAATTATCCAGTTGAAATAGTAGTTTTGTGTATCCACGGAGTATCAAGAATATTATATTTGTTCTCGTACCTAGATCGAATTTAAATAGTCATGTGGTAAAGGAGTTCGATATCTGTAGCTTGAAGCGTTCGTAGCATTATTCCTGTGAAAAAAGGTTCCGTTGAAACGGCGCTGCTGTCGGTTTGATTCGAATCGAATGAATTATTTCACGATAATTGGATAATTTAGTGTCTTCACACGAAGATATTCAGAAACATTGTCCCTGACTTGGGAAACTTAATAATTCTAAGAATATATACTTAGAACATACCCAGATAGAAATATGCGACACGGGGACGACACGGGGCCGAAACGGCGAAGCTCGTCGCTAATAAAAATTTTAACAGCGAGGATCAATGGTTAGCGCGCGAAGCGCGGATTCGCTGTTAGTGATTTTTAAAATTGGGACTTTATTCCGTTTCTGATTTCGGAATTGACAGATCCGATTTCCGGTTGGAAAATCCAATCTAATTTTTTTTCTTGAAGATATCGAATTTTGGACTTCACTATCGTTCTCAAGTCGCATATTGTACCTCAGAAAGTACCTATTACATGTCTTTTTACGATGATTTAAAAAAAAGTCACTTTTGGTCCGTTCTTCTCAGATCCGACTTTTGGTCGGAAAATGTAACCTAATTTTATTTTGAATGATATTCTGTAATATTCGTATAATTTCTACCCATGCACCACTTCTAATAGCAATTCACGAAACTAATAAAATGGCACGAATTCTTATTTCGAAAATGCAAGTTATTTTATCCACAATAATCTGTAAAAATCATAGTAATAAACATTTTGATACTGAGACTCGACGGTTAGCGCGCGAAGCGCGCATCCATTGCTAGTATGTTCAATGTACTGTACTAGTGTATAAAATTACAAATTTTTATATTGAATTTCCTAATAGTCCAGACGCCAGAGGGGGTTCTGTGTGCCATTCGAGGTCCGCGAAATATTCTTTTTTCTCTCATAACATACGCATCGAGCGTATGTTACGAGAAAAAAAACCGTTTCGCGACTCTTCATAAATAATTATTTTTTGTTCTGCTCGTGTTCGCATTTATTTTTTCATATTCCTCGGTTCATTGGGCAAAATTAGTTCCTTTACATTTTTTTTTACAACTTATATTTTCGAAGTTACTAATTTGTTAAGAAGAGCAATTTTGGTCTAATTGCAACTTTCAACAATTTATTGCTCCAAATCTATGGATTGTAGAGCAAAATTGTATGGGACCTTTTCGTCTCAGAATTGACAGGACTATACAAAAAAAAATATCCAAGTTCAAAAAAACAACAATTTCTATTGTTAATATACAATTGCGATTAATAACTAAACGACCGGGTTTTCCGCAAAACACCTTATATATTGATGTTCAGGAGGTCAAAACCTATCATCTGCATCAAGAATATTTCGCGGACCTCGAATGGCACACAGAACCCCCTCCCTCTGGCGTCTGGACTATAACTTTCATAGAATTTAGTAGAAAGTATTGTAATTTTACATCTGACTTGCATATCAAATTTAATATACTAGTGTCTATAAACGAGCTCCCTTTACCCGTGATGGAAACTCACAATATATACTTTTAGCAGTGCAAGCGCGCGAGTAAATTCTGGTAATTTTATCATTTATAAACAAAAACTGATGAATATGATAAAAAGCGCTTACTATTCGAGCAGTTTAAGGTATCTGTAACGTTGATTAACGATACCATACATTTTCTGGAGAATAGACTGGAATATGACTTATATGTAGTGCAAGAACTGTCTTATCTTATTTCTACTTAGCAAGAAGGAACCTAATTGATCCGTATATTAAATAGTAAATAAATTATTGTTTGTACTACGACAGGTGTATAAGCGAGCAACTTGATGTATCGCCTACCGATAAAATAATAGACATCGGCTGCGGTAATGGTTGGACCCTCGTTGAACTAAACAAGGAAGGTTTCACTGACCTCACCGGCGTCGATTATTCCCAAAAGGCCGTGGACCTAGCTTCAGAAGTATTACGCAACAACAAAGTTGACTTGACGAGGGTACGATTGATGGTTTGCGATATTTTGGATGTTGAGAATAGCTCACTGCCAAAAGATTTGAAATTGGTACATGATAAAGGAACTTACGACGCCATCAGTCTCAGTCCCGTAGATCCTCAGGGCCATCGCACTAAATATATCGCAAACGTTCATAGCATTCTTCTGCCTGGAGGCTATTTAGTAATTTCTTCTTGCAATTGGACAAAAGACGAATTAATAACGCATTTTAAAAAAGGTGAGAAACATTCCCTTTATTTTGCTAATTTTTGCTTCCTCATAGAGGAAGCTTTGTTTTCGTGAAAAATTTTTTTTTCGAGATTTTTATGTCAGTAAGGTAAACGCCCCGGTACCCAACCATGTACCAGTCTCCAACCACTGACACAAATATTGACTAAAATTAAGAAATTATGAATATGAAATAAATAAATAACTAGTGCTACCATTTTTGCAATTCTTTATGTCTGCATAGGCCAATAATAAAAATAGTCATTAATTTTTTTGTTGACGTTTTTTAAAGATATTGTGCACTGCAGACGCCGCTCAGAGGATCGGCGCATATCTTTTAGCTAGTTCGTTAAGAATTGGCGTAACATTGTTAAGCTTATCATGCTGTTATTTCCACGATTTCCACAATAATTCGCGGCTTGTGGTATTCGCGAATAAATAGACTTTATAAATCTTCCATTAAAATTTGCGGAAAACCACTGTTAAGTCGTCAATTTCCATGGTTGGCTATTGGAGAGCATCCGCAGTATGCTGTACCGATATCCAACCGCGGCCTATTCCCGGCCAACACAAACTCAGCGAACGTAACCTCTATGGCAAGTTGATGCCGGTTGCACGTCACGGTGAGCCTTTTTATTAGTTATTATTTATTATAAATTATCCTAAACGTTGCGTGTAATTTAAGAAATAAAATGAAGTTTCAATGAATCGCATAGCCTCGTATCGGCGGGTGGTTGCGTATAGGGGCATGCTTGGTCGGGTATTTAGACATTACCTGAAATCGGTGGTCGGGTACTAGTCCATCGACTTTCTCAATTGTTTCCTAACTTTAATAAAAAGCTATACCCCTGACATGAATTAATGGATGCTTTTAGTAAAGTAGAAAAGCTAAGCTTTGCATTAGTTATGGTTACAATTATAGAAAGGTCATTTTAGTATAAGAAATATAATTTTACAGTTTCCTGTTCTCTAAAATGGTCGGCTATTGGGGCGTTTACCTTACACTCAGAATGGTCCAAAATATCGAAAAAAGTGATTTCGAAAAAATGTCTGTATGTGTGTGTGTGTATGTTACACAATCGAAAAATGTAAACCTTTATAACTCGAGAAGGCCTTGAGATATCAAGCTGAAATTTGGACCATAGATAGAGGGATCAAGCCTTATCGTTCATACAAATTTTTGTTAAAATCCACTTCATCGTTAAATTATTACGCGTTTTTTAATTTTTTCAAAAATGCCTGTTTACGCGATAACTCTTTCAATTTTCGAGATATTGATCTAAAAATTGGTATGAATTTGAGCTTTCATATGCCGGTGATCGCTATTGAATTTGGTTAAGATCGGTCGAGCCGTAAAAATTTTATGATGTTTTGAATTTTTCAAAAAATTGACATTATCGCTCTATTGTAATTTTTGCAAAACTTAAGATAGCGAGCTCAAATTTTGTATATAAATTAAACAATATTCAGCCATTATATATGTATAATTTAGTGACGAACGGTATGACATTTTTGATTTTATGGAATGTTGAATTATTTTTAAAAATATACATTATCACATTCACTTCGGAAACGCTCTAATAATCACGGAATAACGCAATAACGAAATAGAAAAAGCGAATCCACAACATGTATATTTATCTAATTAAAACAAGGATGCAAAGTAGAACCTTGCACATTGCTTCCTCATGATTTTTCGCGGTTTACAAAGCTTCCTCTATGAGGAAGCCAAAAATTGAATAACATACTTCCTCATAGAGGTAGCTTTGTAAACCGCGAAAAATAATGAGGAAGCAATGTGCAAGGTTCTACTTTGCATCCTTTTTTTTATCAAAACAGAA
Source organism: Ephialtes manifestator (assembly GCA_963970395.1). NCBI lineage: Eukaryota > Metazoa > Arthropoda > Insecta > Hymenoptera > Ichneumonidae > Ephialtes > Ephialtes manifestator. Next base: position 25,620,682 of record OZ019976.1, on the reverse strand, counting down.
ATCTTTTAAAAATGTAGGATTAACTATAAGGTAATTGAATATCTAGATTTTGATGTTGTCCGCACTCTCCACACACCAGCTTTCTCATTCGGAGGCAAAGTAGGCGAATCGTTGTCGGGAGTCGTATTCAGAAAAAAATAATAAGGTAAGAATTGTTTTTTTTTAGATTTTTAATATTTATTTGGTGCACAAGATAATTTACAGTAGGACACAAAAAACAATAATCACGGAACAGAAAGAACTATATATGTATATATATATGAATATTAACTAGCATATGACTACTCGTTAACATACAAACTTTACAAAATACAATACAATATAACTCTACGAGATATATATTGGTAAATGTATAATATGATATGTATTATGAAAATCTGTTAATATAACGTCCACGCTAAGCGCATATTTCCTACTGGATGGCGATAATGCTATCGACATTGTGAGAAAGGTGATGGTAATTATTTTCTAATGATTACGAAGCATCGGGAGAAAAAATTGACTTTGGATGCATTTGAATTTGCTCGTACTTTTTTTTTACATGTCTAGCAGAAAACCACACGGGCGCATTCGAAGGCATAATTGGCTTGCGAAGGCTTAATATTTCTCCGCTTGCATGTAATAAATTTAATTAGAAATTTATATTTATATATATATATATTGCTAAGGCGGACGATTAAAATAATCAGAGGACGCAATTACTATATGGCGTGTGCGATAGAAAACGCCCATCGTCGTAGGCGCGAGACACTTTGCTATCGTATAATACAAAATCTCGACCGGATGAAAACTTAATATATAAAAAATGTACAATCTTCGCGTGGCTTAATACGGCGTAATCGATGCAAGTAAATAATGTTTTAAAATCCCTTCGCGCTCAAATGTGATGTCTGGCCCAGATATTCAAAAGTTTCGCTACATTTTTCTTCGCATAATCAGACAAGATCGTAATATCAAAACATTTTAATATCAATTTTTTTAAAACTCTAAAGTGATTCATTATTTTTTTTTTAATTCGTTGAGATTTATTGCAGAACGAAGATTCAAAACGTAATAATATACAGAAATAAGAATACATGTTACTTCTTCATTACATTTCCTCGGAGTCATCTCCGGTAATCGTTAATTCACTCCTGTCGACTTTCAGACATTTTTATGTGCTTTTTTTTGCCTCCATTGAAATGATTTATGTTGAATAACCGACGTTCTGTATAAAAAGCAACGCCACCGCCATTAGCGCGACGGAGGAAAATCTTGTGATTGATTCAGCGCCTGTGAATGAAGGAAAATTATTAATTGAATATACAAATTGAGAAACAATGAAAAAGAAAAAAACAAACATTTTACATGGTAGAATTCTTATTTAAATCTTACCACTGCACTCTAGATTTACTTCGTAAAAGTTCTCTTTACACTGGCAGGTCTTTTCTGACGCCGCATTATCTTTCTTGATGCATTCTGATCCGTCGCCGCATTCCGCATGATCATTGCATGGAACATGAACACCTAAAAAAAAAATTATAAATACGCTTCTAATTTTAATCCCAATCTTTTACCTATTTTGCAATATTCCTACAATCATATATACCAACAAAAAAATAATTCCGGCATAAAAATCTGACGACGTAAAAAAAAAAAGAAGAGGGTGTTTTAAACGTCACCTCCTTCGTGCTCTGCCGTACAAACATGCGAACAATATAGCCTGAATCACGCACCCGCTCAGCAAAATCACGCGCAGGATTTAATTAATTTATTTATAACGAAACATAACAGTTCGAGTGAGTAAGAAATAATTTTGTCTATTTTTTTTCATTTCAGGTCCAAAAAGTAATGCAGAAATACCGGAGAAATATTAGCTATTAAATATTTGATTTGCTGCAATTACGGTGTCGTTTACTTGCAATAAATTTATACATGTGAAATTTATTTTCGGCTTATTCTAATTTTTAATATCCCTTCGGTATTCCTGTAGACTGGAAACAGAAGGAAAAATTGGAACGATGACGCTCGTTGTTATAAACACTATCGCGACATGAATTTTGTGGAGTCATGGAGTGTACAGGAAGGTACGGCAGGGATGTCGTAGAGGGCGCCTTACCCCACGATACCATTAAGGACGCTAGCCAATTTGCATAGATAGCTACGGCAGAGATTGTACGCCTCGGGCTTTATGCCTACAAATGTATTACGGTTACGCACGTAACTCTATGTTAATTCGTGACGAAAGGGATTGTGAGGGTACCAAGTCCAGAAGTATACTATCGACTAAACCTCTGAAACCTGCTGAATCTCTGACCTTGTGTGGCAATAACCCGAGAAGAAAAAAAAATACTACGAGTTTGATAAAAAAAAAAAAAAAATAACTCGCAAAAAATTATTGTCACGATACGAAGCTGGCTATTTTTTCTGGCTACTTGGTTTTATTGATTGTATAATTTCTCCTGTTTGATAAAAAAAAAAAAACTCGCAAAAAGCTGGCTATTTTTTCTGGCTACTTGGTTTTATTGATTGTATAATTTCTCCTGTTTGATAAAAAAAAAAAAAAAACTCGCAAAAAATTATTGTCACGATACGAAGCTGGTTATTTTTTTTCTGGCTACTTGGTTTTATTGATTGTATAATTTCTCCAGTTTGAATCAAGTCTAGACTTCGTTTTTGCCTAGTGCCCAGCAAAAAATCATCGACACGATATTAAACTTGTTATTTTTTTCGGACTATCCTTTTATCGATTGTTCAATTTCTTCGGATTAAATAAAATCTAGACTTTGTTTTACTTGGGATTCTTATTATTAAAGGGATTGTGAGGGTACTAAGTCCAGTAGTAGACTATCGACTAAACCTTTGAAACCTGCTGAATCTCTGACATTGTGTGGCAATAACCCGAGAAGAAAAAAAAATACTACGAGTTTGATAAAAAAAAAAAAACTCGCAAAAAATTATTGTCACGATACGAAGCTAGCTATTTTTTCTGGCTACTTGGTTTTACTTGGGATTCTTATTATTAAAGGGATTGTGAGGGTACCAAGTTCAGTAGTACACTATCGACTAAACCTTTGAAACCTGCTGAATCTCTGACCTTGTGTGGCAATAACCCGAGAAGAAAAAAAAAATAGTACGAGTTTGATAAAAAAAAAAAACTCGCAAAAAATGATTGTCAGGATACGAATCTGGCTATTTTTTCTGGCTACTTGGTTTTATCGATTGTATAATTTCTCCAGTTTGAATCAAGTCTAGACTTCGTTTTTGCCTAGTGCCCAGCAAAAAATCATCGACACGATATTAAACTTGTTATTTTTTTCGGACTACCCTTTTATCGATTGTTCAATTTCTTCGGATTAAATAAAGTCTAGACTTTGTTTTACTTAGGATTCTTATTATTAAAGGGATTGTGAGGGTACCAAGTCCAGTAGTACACTATCGACTAAACCTTTGAAACCTGCTGAATCTCTGACCTTGTGTGGCAATAACCCGAGAAGAAAAAAAAATAGTACGAGTTTGATAAAAAAAAAAAAAACTCGCAAAAAATTATTGTCACGATACGAATCTGGCTATTTTTTATGGCTACTTGGTTTTATTGATTGTATAATTTCTCCAGTTTGAATCAAGTCTAGACTTCGTTTTTGCCTAGTGCCCAGCAAAAAATCATCGACACGATATTAAACTTGTTATTTTTTTCGGTCTGCCCTTTTATCGATTGTTTAATTTCTTCGGATTAAATAAAGTCTAGACTTTGTTTTACTTGGGATTCTTATTATTAAAGGGATTGTGAGGGTACCAAGTCCAGTAGTACACTATCGACTAAACCTTTGAAACCTGCTGAATCTCTGACCTTGTGTGGCAATAACCCGAGAAGAAAAATAAATAGTACGAGTTTGATAAAAAAAAAAGAACTTGCAAAAAATTATTGTCACGATACGAAGCTGGCTATTTTTTCTGGCCACTTGGTTTTATCGATTGTATAATTTCTCCAGTTTGAATCAAGTTTAGACTTCGTTTTTAGCTAGTGCCCAGCAAAAAATCATCGACACGATATTAAACTTGTTATTTTTTTCGGACTATCCTTTTATCGATTGTTCAATTTTTTCGGATTAAATAAAGTCTAGACTTTGTTTTACTTGGGATTCTTATTATTAAAGGGATTGTGAGGGTACCAAGTCCAGTAGTATACTATCGACTAAACCTTTGAAACCTGCTGAATCTCTGACCTTGTGTGGCAATAACCCGAGAAGAAAAAAAAATAGTACGAATTTGATAAAAAAAAAAAAAACTCGTAAAAAATTATTGTCACGATACGAAGGTAGCTATTTTTTCTGGCACTTGGTTTTATTGATTGTATAATTTCTCCAGTTTGAATCAAGTCTGGACTTCGTTTTTGCCTAGTGCCCAGCAAAAAATCATCGACACGATATTAAACTTGTTATTTTTTTCGGACTACCCTTTTATCGATTGTTCAATTTCTTCGGATTAAATAAAATCTAGACTTTGTTTCACTTGGGATTCTTATTATTAAAGGGATTGGGAGGGTACCAAGTCCAGTAGTACACTATCGACTAAACCTTTGAAACCTGCTGAATCTCTGACCTTGTGTGGCAATAACCCGAGAAGAAAAAAAAATAGTACGAGTTTGATAAAAAAAAAAAATCGTAAAAAATTATTGTCACGATACGAAGCTGGCTATTTTTTCTGGCCACTTGGTTTTATTGATTGTATAATTTCTCCAGTTTGAATCAAGTCTAGACTTCGTTTTTGCCTAATGCCCAGCAAAAAATTATCGACACGATATTTAACTTGTTATTTTTTTGGGACTGCCCTTTTATCGATTGTTCAATTTCTTCGGATTAAATAAAATCTAGACTTTGTTTTACTTGGGATTCTTATTATTAAAGGGATTGTGAGGGTACCAAGTCCAGTAGTATACTATCGAGTAAACCTTTGAAACCTGCTGAATCTCTGACATTGTGTGGCAATAACCCGAGAAGAAAAAAAAATACTACGAGTTTGATAAAAAAAAAAACTCGCAAAAAATTATTGTCACGATACGAATCTGGCTATTTTTTCTGGCTACTTGGTTTTATTGATTGTATAATTTCTCCAGTTTGAATCAAGTCTAGACTTCGTTTTTGCCTAGTGCCCAGCAAAAAATCATCGACACGATATTAAACTTGTTATTTTTTTCGGACTACCCTTTTATCGATTGTTCAATTTCTTCGAATTAAATAAAATCTAGACTTTGTTTTACTTGGGATTCTTATTATTAAAGGGATTGTGAGGGTACCAAGTTCAGTAGTACACTATCGACTAAACCTTTGAAACCTGCTGAATCTCTGACCTTGTGTGGCAATAACCCGAGAAGAAAAAAAAATAGTACGAGTTTGATAAAAAACAAAACTCGCAAAAAATGATTGTCACGATACGAAGCTGGTTATTTTTTTCTGGCTACTTGGTTTTATTGATTGTATAATTTCTCCAGTTTGAATCAAGTCTAGACTTTGTTTTTGCCTAGTATCCAGCAAAAAATTATCGACACGATATTTAACTTGTTATTTTTTTCGGTCTGCCCTTTTATCGATTGTTTAATTTCTTCGGATTAAATAAAGTCTAGACTTTGTTTTACTTGGGATTCTTATTATTAAAGGGATTGTGAGGGTACCAAGTCCAGTAGTACACTATCGACTAAACCTTTGAAACCTGCTGAATCTCTGATCTTGTGTGGCAATAACCCGAGAAGAAAAAAAAATACTACGAGTTTGATAAAAAAAAAAAAAACTCGCAAAAAATTATTGTCACGATACGAAGCTGGCTATTTTTTCTGGCACTTGGTTTTATTGATTGTATAATTTCTCCAGTTTGAATCAAGTCTGGACTTCGTTTTTGCCTAGTGCCCAGCAAAAAATCATCGACACGATATTAAACTTGTTATTTTTTTCGGACTACCCTTTTATCGATTGTTCAATTTCTTCGGATTAAATGAAGTCTAGACTTTGTTTTATTTCGGATTCTTATTATTAAAGGGATTGTGAGGGTACCAAGTTCAGTAGTTCACTATCGACTAAACCTTTGAAACCTGCTGAATCTCTGACCTTGTGTGGCAATAACCCAAGAAGAAAAAAAAATAGTACGAGTTTGATAAAAAAAAAAAAAAACTCGCAAAAAATTATTGTCGCGATACGAAGCTGGCTATTTTTTTTGGCTACTTGGTTTTATTGATTGTATAATTTCTTCAGTTTGAATCAAGTCTAGACTTCGTTTTTGCCTAGTGCCCAGCAAAAAATCATCGACACGATATTAAACTTGTTATTTTTTTCGGACTACCCTTTTATCGATTGTTCAATTTCTTCGGATTAAATAAAGTCTAGACTTTGTTTTACTTGGAATTCTTATTATTCTTCGGACAAATAAAAATCAAGGAATGTTTTAGAAAAAAATTATGTATAGTGACTTCTCGGTCAGTTTATCCACTTTTTTGACACTCAGGATTTTCTTATCATTTGCTAGATTTTTGTGAATTCTTTATAGTTTTTTTCGATAAATTTGTGAAGTGCTGTTTATTTTCAAACTCTTCACATTTCGGATGCAAAAATAAGGCAAGAAAAATTCAAGGTATTTTTAGAAAAAAATTATCGAATTATTTTTGTTTTTCTGATTTCTGAATTCTGATTTGCCGAATCAGATGTATTCGATTTTTCTAAATATTTCATAGAATTTACAGGGATTGGGGTGGAATCCACAGAAGAATCAACACTGCGGTCATCGAACATCTGAGAGGTATGAACAGAAAACAATATTTGTTATTAATCGAAATCGCATGATATCGTCATTAAGTAAATTTTTGTTGATTGTTTCAATATTCGATGCGTTGTCAATTTTTTGGGAATTCAGAAAACTTCAAACAAATTAATTTCATTATTTTGTTTTTGCCCAAATAAAAATAGAAGTTAAGATGTAACTGCAATTGTCATAAAAATTTAATAAAACCTAAACATTTTCAACCTTGTATTTTTCGTACATTATTTTTCACATCCAAGATAAGAATAGATTTGAAAACAAATGCAATTTCGAAAATTTCCAGACGCATAATCCAAAACTTCACAGAAGTAGCAAAAACCTGGATAATTATGATAAATGTCTGAAAGATTCAACAAAAAAGTGTCAGAGCTGGCAGAGACTGCCTCAAACTTGTAATAAAAAAGTAAGATTAAAATCTGCTAATTGGTATTTTAATTAACGTTCTTAATATTTAATTTCACTCATTCTAATTAATGTTGTTAATATTTCATTCCGAAGCATATCGCAATCATACAGAGACCACGCAATACGACTGCTAAGTTATAAATCAGTGCAGTTATTAAAACTACTCCAAAATAATTAAGAAATAATTCAATTGTTTTACCCTTTGCTTTTTTGGGACACATTCCATTGATTGGCGCCGAATAATCGCCACAGAGGCAATACGTTTTATCGTTACTGACTAAACGATCCGGCATACAGGTTGTGTTCTGAATAGCAGTGCAGTCCGATTCCATCCTACATTCCCTCGCCTTTCCAACTGTAATTAAAGTGAAAAAAAAGGGTTAATGCCAATGTACCGTAATTTATAAGAGAAGAAGGCTGAAAAATGAATGGGGTGTTCGTTGTTGTGCCGTCGAGTTGTTGCAAGTCCTTGACGTAATTGGTTGACGCGTTTACTTTGTCACGAAAGGAAATAACACACGCGTGCAGGTCGTGAAGCTCGTTGTACCCTTCAGGGTAGCTCCCCTCATGTCACAGCTACCCTTGGCTCAGATAATGATCCAACATGTGAGAGTGAAGGAAACAAACTTATAGTTTCTTCTACGCGAGTGTTTTAAGTCCTCCGGGATATCTGCTCGCAAAGTTCGACCTGGTTTTTAACAAAATGACCCTGTCGGTGTCCGGCAAGATACATTAGCATGCTTACACTGCCTGGTATGCTTGGCCTTGACACTCGAACGTAAGATCCCCTTGCGAGATATGCTACCCGGTAGAAGAAACTGTGCTTAACTTATACGATGTAGCAAAACTATACACAGTACGTTTTTTTTGTTCAGGCTCAACAAAAAATATACCGGTACCTCAACTTCCTTCAATACTTATCGGACGGTCATTTGTCGGATATCAATATGAATCATCAAAATTTTGAAACGAGATTCGTGGAGTAAAAAATAAGGAGTCATTTTTATTTGATATTTGCTGTATTTACAATAATTAAGAGCATCAACTGAATTAGTTATTAGCGGTCATTTAAATATAAATACACATTTGTATGTGAAAGAGACATTAAATAGAAAAAAATTCTATATATTATTTTATATATTAAGTATTTCTATATATTATTTAAAAATTTTTTTGATTTGGAAAAATTTGAGCTTGGGGGTAATTGGGGGGATTTTTAGAAAAATCAGGACCAAGAGAGACCATTTATGGGGGGACAGAATAATCCGAGCTAGAGGCGGTCACCCATATGAGTACTGACCCTAGTGTTTATTACTTGGATGGGTGACCTTCTCTAGCCCGGATTATTAAGTCCGGATATATAAGTCCGAAACCAGATTTGCAAGCGCGTTAGCTACAATAACTGCTAGTATATATATATATATCAGTACATATATATCAGACAAAATCATCATGTGGAGACAACATTAATTTTCTTTTTTAACTTGACGTCGTGACGCTACCACGACTCTTGATATATAATACAAAAATATGATTTCTGTTTATAGTACGTTATATTTTTCTCGAATTTGTGTATTAATATGAACGATCGAAATTATCGACTAAGTTTTTTTAATCCCGGAGCCAAAAATGAGGAGTGATTTTAACAGGAATATTTCATTTTAATTGAATGTCCTGTATTTAAAAAAAAAAATTGATATGGTTCACTAAAATGAGTAATGGTAACTTAACAATTCAATTTTGATATCTTTTTGTAATAAGACAATTTATCAACAACGAAATAAAAAGTTTTTTTGAATATGAATGGTGCTAAAAAATATCCTTCATTTTTTTTTCTAAATGAAAATTTAGCGGGTGAAAATTCAGGATGTAAACTTCATTCCGGCGTTAGAATCGACGCAATTATTCGATTGCATAAATTATCTTTGTTATTGTTTAGTTTTCAATCAATGTTCTGAACTTATCTATCACGTTGCATCTGAGTGTACGTGATGTAATGTGCATCACGTATACTCTGAACAAGAATTTCCGGTCAGCGTGAGGAATAACATATTTATCATCGAAATCGGTGATACATGACGAAAACTAGCAACAATTGAAACATTTTCTAAAAATTACTATTTTCGCATATGGTCACAAATATGTAATGAAAAAAATGTAGCTGTGTTGATGAAATCTGTGTTTGCCAAAATTTAACCAAATTATTGGTCCGTAAAACCAACAAAACATGCTCTAACAATTGTTAGCATCGTTTGACCAAAATGTAATTGAGTTGACCAACATACAACTATAACTAACTTCAAATTGGCCCAAAGTCCGGCAAATGCAAATTTAGTCCATCCAATAGTTTCTTTTTTTCAGTATGTTTGCTGTGGTGGCAGAATTTTAAAGAGCGTATGCATGAGGACGATGATTTATCGTCCAGAAAGAAGCACAATCAGGACATACATGTCGAAAATTTTATTATCGTGTAAAATGTAAATTTTACTGCTATACTAGATTTTTTTTGTAATGCACATATCAAGTATAATAACTTTATAATTTTCACGGATATTCCGAGTAAAAATCAGTTTTCACACCATAAAATATCCAGCAATGCTCACTTTGTGAGAATTAACACAATTATTGCCCAAACATCGGTAATTATTTTTGTGTCCTACTGAATTATCGTTAACAATTTATCTCCCCTAGAAGATATGTCCTTGTAATCTCACCGGGTGTCGGTGGGGGTGGTGGTTGATTCTGGGACTGCGAATTGGTTTTTCCAAAAGTAGTCAAAGCGCTTGTGGAGAACGGTGCGGAAGAAAGTATGATGAGAACGATTGGTGCGAATATCTGGATCATCGCTTCTTTCTTCATTTTTAATCAAAAGTTTATTCACAAGGGAGACTTTTCACTAACACCACGTAAATATTTTTCTTGTTTTTAATATTCAAATTTTCGTTTTCAAGTTCTCGATTTTTAAAATTTATTTTTGCACTGGAACAAAAGCGCACTTTTTATTTTATCAAAGTGTTTTTAAAATTTTTTAATCCTAGGCGTTCCTGAAGAGGCTTGCGTCGTTTATTCGAGGTTTCTTACTTCTGGCCCTGTTTCACGGACTGCGTGTCGCAAAGGCGTTGGAAGGCCTTTTAAGCGTTTCTTCCAACCCCCCACTACGACTTCGCGTGCTTCCCGCCACTGTGAAACGAGCCACCTCCGTCTGACCAAAACGTGGTTAACCTACTCGCGAAGAAACATTGCGGGCGAGAGAACAAACTCGGCTATGCAATCATGAAAATCGATCGACACGGTATCGACAGCAGTTACAGAATAATGACTCTAATTTGTGTGTATTTGGAAAGCTTGATAGTAAAGCTAATAGGAATTTGATTGGAGGTGTAATTTGACAATAAAACGCAGAGATTAATTGTCTGTGAACAATAGAAAAATTTTAGTGGTCATAGAACCAAATTATTTATCAATCGATATATCGAGTGTAATAAGATGGAGAATTCCATAATTATATATGCGAACTTGGTTAGCGAAGATGTAGGTTTCGATATCGCACTGTGGAAAAGTTCTTGGTAAAGTACGAGTAGTCATCTCGTAACCTTTCGAACCTCTGTATGTATTATCGGGTCTTGAGATTGAAAATGGGGTTGTCGGGTCTCGAAATCCCCAGGATTACGAAAACCTGCCATTATTCTTAATGTTTTGTCCGCAGTTTCTAATATAGGGTTTGCTCAATTGGCGTCCTTTTTTTTCTCTCGTGTGCACCGCGTTATCGAATAGTTATACGAGGCCTCGTTAGGTGCAACAAAAATTCCAAGACATTGTTAATTTCGCTTGAGCACGAGAAAAAAAAACGTTGCGCAAATTGTATATTTTCGTAGCAGCTCTAAAAACTACATGTGAGTAGTTTTTATATATTGCTCGGATAAGAAAAAAATAGCAAAAAACAATCTATATTATTTTGTACTTATGGTGATTGGTACTATTCGATCGGTATTTAAAAAATGGAGATAATCCAAATACTTATGCCATCCCGTTGATTTATCGGGTTGAAACCAAAAATACACTGAGAGAAAAGATTTCATTGACGCCAAAGAAATGGGTGGATTGATTTTTTTTTCATTGATTTCAACGAAAAATTTCTTTGATTTCAATGAAATAGTGCATTTGAATTTCGAAGAGAATATTTCATTGCCTGGAAATAAAGATTTACTCAGTGAGCATATAATAAAGAAACAGTTTCATTGTTTTAAAGAGACGGTTTCATTGGTTCAAAGAAACGTTTTCATTGATCTCTCTCTCGCATCTAACCTCACTTTTTTGTTTTTCGGTTCTCCCAAACGAACGGCTTTGAGTTTCGAGGAGCCAGAAGCTTAGCCTATTTCTGCCGTACTTCCTTACATACTCACAAAGTTTGAGCTTTATCTGCCGCGTACTTCAGGCAAAAATAGGTTTCGAAATTTTGAGCTGGTAAGAAGAAGGTTTCATTGAATCATAGACGATATCTTTGAAATCAATGAAAAAGGTTCATTGGTTTAAATAAATGTTTCTTCGAATCAATGTCACTACTTTTCATTGAGTTTGAGATCATTCAAAGAAAAGATAGTATTGAAATTCAGGTATTTCATTTCATTGACAAAGATTTCCGTGAATCAATGAAACTTTTTCTCTCGGTGTAGTGCATTCTGTTTCAAAATCTGACCTCCATGTTATTCGGATTCAGTTTGTATTGAAATTGGAATCCTATTTTTAAGAGTATTTTAAACCGGAAACGTCCTGCGTCGTTGAAACAAAGTTTTCCAATATTTATAACAATCTCGATTGTTCACTTCTTAATTGAATTTAAGCCATTGTTTCAAGACTTAAGTGGAAAATTCATATTGCTAACCACGATCATAGAAACAGTGGTTTAAAGATTTTTCTAAAATGGATAACCTGAATATTTCAAATATTTTCCGATACTTTTATCTAAATTGTTCGGCTATTTTCACCGAATATTATCCATAATTTTTCTCAGAAAGTTTAAGAATATATACTTTTTATTATTTTGCAGAAAACATATTACATTTCCTTAGACTGATATTCCCGAGAAATGAAAGTTCCAAGTATTTTTCTAATAAAACGATGATTTTTCTAAAAATACTAATTTTTTATCGGCGAAGTATGCGGAGAATTTTAGAGGAAACATTGAACTTTGCTTGACACTTATATCCTGAGTCTCTCAATAAGTTTCTGAACTTTCCTGAAACTGGTAATTTTTAAATAGTGTACAAGGACATTTCGGAATCCCTCTAAAATGTTCCGCTTATTTCGTTGAACAAAATCTTCCCGCGTTTGCTGAAAATCTTCAATCTTTTTCCAACTTATTTTAAAAACTCAGAATCAGTTTAAATTCTTCTGGAAAAACATTTCAAAACACAAAGCGTAAAAATTTCGGAAAATAGGAGATTTTCATACATTTTAACGTCGAAAATTAAATTTTTTCAAAACAATACCAAAATGTATGATTCAGAGAAAAATACTTCCTTTATCTAAAAAGCAAGAAAATCGAAGAATTTTCAGAAAATTTTCAAAGATTTTCATTCAAATTTGCAGACATTTTCAGTCATATCGACATCAGCAAAATGAAGGTTTACCGAGATATTTTTCACGGTTTGTATTGTGACGATCCTTTTCATACACTATTAGAAAAGATTGGAAGTTTTTATTCATAAACTCGTCACCGAAATTGAATATACAATTGTGGTATAAAATCCATGTACTTTTCCAGTAAAATTAAAGCAAATTATTAAAATTCAAGTACTTTAACTGCAAAATTCAAGTAAATTATTGAATGTGCTGTACCATACATTAATTTTTACATCACACTTGTATACTAAATTTAATATACTAGTTTATAAATATAAACTTCCAGTAAAAGTACACTAAATTTCAAGTAGATTTTTTTTTTGCAGTGTTGGCAGTTTAGTTTACTATATTGCTATATTTGTTTCATCTGCCACGATATTATATTTGGATTATCGCCTGAGTTGGTTCTTGTTGTGTCTACATCAGTATTTTGTATGTTATAAGAAATCGCATGCCGAGGGTCTTCGTGAATATACCTAACGAGACAGGTCGTTGCAGTTGCAAAGGTCCGTGCGCCCTGCTGTGCAAGCACACGAAATCAGCCGAAAATTTATAGCGTTGTTTCAACTACTTTATAGTCGAATACCTGGGGAAATGTGTCTTTCCTGCACGCTATCTTCGTGTATCGCACTTTGCCTCACACCCTTAAGAGAAAGGACACTAAACTAGTCTCTGTTTGTCTTACGAGTACCATCATTTTATTTGTACACTAAAAAAAAATTCTATTGCGGGCTGCCAAAAAGAAGTATTTTTTAATTAACTCTAGTTCTTATTCGTTCAATCCCATTTAACATACAAATATTACAGGGATATTTCGAATATTTAATTACACAGGAATATTTCCATAAGCTTCCAATCGAATATTCACAAATATTTAATTGCAATATTGTCAACTTAAAGTTCAGAAATATTGTTCAAGGCAAAACAATTGCCAATCATATTTTAAATATTTCTGAACATTACTTGTGAAACAAACCATCCCATTTCTTCAACAATATTTCACTAAGTTTCAAATAAAAGATTCCAGATTAGATTTTGCAAATATTACAATGGAACTTTTTTGCAACATTCCAATACATTTCAAATGGAAATTTCAAACCTAGTTTAAGATAGTTGAATTTTAAATGTTTTGTATTTCGTGATAAAAAGAAATTCACCTCATTCTCTTGAGTATCATTCGATTTGAAAAAACTGAAATTTAATCGGGAAGTCGCCATATGATTATTTGGAAATCGGAAAACATTCTGACAGAAATTGGAAGCCTCATTAGAACTGGAAAACGTGGCATGGTATCGATTTTTTTTCCAAGATTGTCATGCACCATAAATCTTCTGAAAGGTTGTTCTATCTTCATTTTTTAATTCATTAGTCTTTGTCGACAGAACACATGGGCGATAAAAGTATAACGTTTGTACAACTAGTCGATAGTCTAGTGGTTAGCGCGATAGACATTAGGTCGTTAAATAGGTTTAATAGGTAGGTAGATGTAAGTCTTTGAAGCGAGAATCTACGTTTCTTTCAACCGCATTCACCTCTGGAAAAAATATATTTAATGAAACTCTAATATTGTTATATATTTTTGAAGCAGAATCGCTTTTTAAAATTACTCATCCTTAATTCGACGTGGATATGCTACATAGGTGAGATTGTGAGTTCGAATCCTGGATGGGATTTTTTTCCAATAAATAAGATTATTAACAAGGCCATCCAATAGTGCTGCATAAAAACTCGCAATCAAAAAATTATATTAAAAACACAATATTGCTCTGTAATATTATTGAAATATTATATTTGCAACATTTTCAGCGAATATTGCAAGATTCCTACAATATTTTAGAAATGTTTTAAACATCTATCACAATATTTTCGCAATATTGCATTATTGCAAAGGAATGTTTTAAGAATGTTTCAGAAATATTTCGGTGCTATGTGGGTTTGAAATAATAAAATATTATTTTGCTTATTTTAGAGTTATTGTTTCGATCTCGTATGGAATTGGAGGAATTAGAATTCAAATTAATTTGATAACGCTTTTTTTGGCAGGGCTCAAACGAAGGATTTATTGAATCAATGACATTTTTTTTCAGTGTACATAAAAAATATATCAAAATTCACAACCAATTTACTACTGACTTTTTGAGAACCTTTCACGAACACAGCACAGTCACATCAGCGATTCCTGCTTCGTAAATTCTTAATGGTAATTGGTGGGCGGAGATCGACAAAGTACAAGTTTGTTTACTGAAAGTCGATCGATATCCACAAAATCAATCACACACATACACACAGTTGAAGGAAACATGCGCAAGGTTTGAGCGAAGCTTAATTGAAAACGGAGATTCAGGGCAGGAAAAACTCAGTGAAATTACTAAGTTAACCTTTCGCGGTGATTACAGTATGCCATTGTGAAATTCAAGGATACTAGGTACAAGAACAACGACGATCTAGAGTTCTATTCTTAAAAATTCTTTTGACATATTTAGAATGTAAGGATCTAGTAATTCTTTTATTTATCGTAATAGCAACTGAATTTAAGGTAGTTCTGTCGGTACGCCGGAGTCATAAATCTCAGAGTCTATATGACATTAAAAAATAATCATACGCATCACTTTGACTGCCACAATAATAATATAAAAAATAATCGAGAATCCTTCGAAATTGTCGTAATCAAATTAAAACGATTATTTGTAAATAGTTGATATGTTTAGTGCGGACTTGACTTCATTTTTACGATAATTAGGTTAGGAAACGTCATTTGACCCGGTATCGTGCACTATGACCTTGGTTCAATTAAACATTATTCCAGAGACTTCACCTTTTTTCATGATGCATCAATTCCTGAATGATTTGCGAATCCGTAGTACTTTTTATTTTTTCTCTATCTTTGATCTAAATATGTTAATTTTCGATTTAAAGATCAATTTTTCCAGCCCTCCCGTGAGCACCGTGTAAAAAGATCGATTTTCAAGTTTTAATTGTTCATTCAAATACTCGGTAAAAGCCTTCAAGATTTTGTGCAAGTAAAATTGAATAGCTAAATTACAACATGTCAAAAATTCATGCACATGAGTTTGGATTGCCTTCGCGACAGAACTACCTTAAGTTTATATAACTTTTTTTTAAATAGAGTTATGATAACCATAAAATATTTGTCGCAACTATAAAAACATACTTGGAACAAATTTTTAGTTACCGTAACTACGAAAAAAAAATTGCATGGACTAAAAATGAATAACTGTCACTTTGCAGTTGCCAGGACTTTTATAATTTCTCTGAGTGGAATGCTCGAGTGTTTCAAGAGATTATAGACCTTACTAAATAGTAATAAATATTAGAAAGTGTTTATAGTGTTTAAATGGGTTTTCAAGAGACACGTGTTAAGTTTTTTGTTGGACACAGAATCGGAATCAGTTGGTAAACATATGTTCTTCATGGGCATGCAAATGAATAGCCACTTCAAAGTCTTTCTCTATCCCAATTCTCGAACTAAGGCAAGCCACCTCTTTTTTTATTTGCTGCTAAGCTGCATTCACTGCTCTCAATACTCGTGGGAACGAAGTTGATGAACGAGTCTCATAGGCCAGGCAAATTTTCATACAAAATAAACAACCTTAAAAATGTAGACGATCCACAAAAAGTTTTATGTCGTCAGAACCCTGCGAGATCATCGTTAATTATAGCCAAAATGAATTTACTTTTCTTTTGCAAATTATACTATTTACAAGACCTTAACTAATTCCATTGACGAGTTATTTGTGATGCCTACTTAATTCTGACATTAATTGCGTAGTACCTCTTAATTGTTAGTCCATGTAACAATTTTTATAGTTATTTTAACTGCTTGCATTGTTACTATAGCTTTTATTATAATAACTTCGTTCAAATAAGTTAGTATATAACATTTTTAGGGTATTTTAAAACACTTTTGAAGAATATAAATCATTTTTTTAAATTAAAAATTGAATTGTTAAAACGTTTAATCATGGGTATGTATTCCTGACGCCTCGCCAATGGAGTAGAAAATTTACGGGAAACATGAATGTTTAAAAAAAATTAAAATATAAAACATAAAAAAGTCAGGGATTGACTTGTTGTTACCATAAAATTGCATTGTCGGCAAACGTAAAACTTTTATAAAAAAATCTAAACAAAAGTTTTTGCATTAGGAAGTCTAAATGCTTTCATCACAGTCGTAAATTTTTTAAAATACTTTTACCATTTCATGAATTTTTCACTTTTTCCATTTTTGAGGCTCATTGATAATGTAATTATTTTAACAATAAGAAAATCCTTGGTTTTCTCTTTAGGCAAAAATTTTAAATTTCATATCACCCACAATTTCTCCGGCGATGAGCCTTCAGTAAGATACCCAAGAATAACTGCTATCGGCAGTTCATTTTTAATAAAAAAAATTAATTAATATTGTTCACATAACAGTTCAAATTAATATAGTTTAAATGACAGTTTCATAATCATCTGCATATTTTTTTTTTTTAAAACCCCAAATAACCACCTTATTTTCGGCGTCCAAAATGAGTTAAGCGTCCCCTTAAGCGGCGTCCTTAATGAGTTAAGCGTCCCCTCAAGGGATCTTTCCAGTGTGACGGCCTGAAAAATCGCCTATTTTCACGATTTTTTTTCGGACGGTTACTATACGCCGATCAATTTGAAATTTTGATGACTTATTAAGGTAATCATGAATGACAGAAAATGATTTTTTATAAGACGATTTTTATTGTTTAAATATATTTTTTTAATTGTTGAAAAAAATGTTGATAAAAAAGATAGCCTCATGGTGGACATCCTAGGGGTTGCAAATTTGATCTGAAAAAAAAAAAAAAAACTCAAAGGATTATTAATTAGTATGCGATTAGCTATCGCGCTATGGAGGCTTTTTTTCGTATCAAAGTTGACAAAATGGCGGCGGTTTGAACAAAAAGTACCGAATTTAGCAGTTTATTCGACAGTTTTTCTTTTAAAAAAATAGGAAGTTTAAAAAAAAAAGTTTCCATAACACGATAGAGAGTAGCGTGAAGAATGTTCTCCTAAAATTTGAAAACGATCGGTTGAACACTGTTCCCTGGAGAATGTTCACCGTTTTGAAAAATGTCGTTTGGAAAAAAACGCGTTTAAAGTTTCGAGTGTAGAGATTTCATACAAAATTCATATAAGTTCGCGCCAGATCACTCGCCGCTGCTCCGAATCCTTTTCGCTACACTGAAAAAAAAATGTCACTGACTCGATAAATCCATCGTTTGCGGGCTGCCAAAAACAAGCGTTATCAACTTAATTTGAATTCTAATTCTCCAATTCCATACGAGATCGAAACAATAACTCTAAAATAAGCAAAATAATATTTTATTATTTCAATGTTAAATGGGATTGAACGAATAAGAACTAGAGTTAATTCAAAAACACTTCTTTTGGCAGCCCGCAAACGATGGATTTATTGAATCAATGACATTTTTTTTTCAGTGTAAGAATGGCTATTGCCAGCGAAGTATTCAAAATTTCGCTTAAAAAATTTGAGAGGATGTTTTTGACCGTATACACTAATGGATAAGACAAAAAAAAATCGATTTTTTTTTCACACTGTAAAGATCCCTTAATGGTCGTCAGATCTACCATAATTTCTCTGAGTTTACAATACTGAGTGTACAATAGTGCAGACTGTATAATGTAAGCTGCACAAAAAAAATATAGGCCGTGTTTCCAACGATTAAACTGTCAGGAAAAATGATAATAGTTCGATAATTATTCTTCTCCATAAGCGCAACGTTATCGAGTTAACCACAGAGCATACATCGTATCGAGTTACCATATAAAGTTCAAGGTCCATGCGCACAAATGTACAAGGCCGATATATTCGTTGGTGTTGAAAGATATGCGAGAGGCACCCCTTGACATGTTGACGCAATCTGTGAATGTATGTTATGAGGCGTATCAACGCTGAAATATGGATAAATCCGGGTTCACGAGAATTTGGATAAAGTTATTAGGTTGATGAACCTAAAATAATGATATTAAGTATCTCTTAAAATATTTATTTGTTACGTACTAAGGATACAAAACGACATTATATTATTATTACGTAGAATTTTTTATCTCAACGCAGCACATATTTTTGAAACTACATAATATCGGTACAATTAAAGGCCTGTTCAATGGAAAATTATCGAACCATTCGTCGCTATCCAATTTGTACAATTTCACCCAACAGTGCATACAATTTAACCTGCCAGTGCTGACGATCGATATGCAAGGATAACATTCCATTTTGTAAAGGAACTTTTCTAGTGACCAACTTCAAGCTCTGCATAAGGAATGTGCTCGTAATCATCTATGTATACAAGCGACAGAGTTATTAAAGGCATATTCATTTAGGTCATTCTTTTGTGGAATTTTAGCGCAACATTTGTTTCTCAAATTCTGGAAATCTTGAGAATTTATTTATACAGGCATATCCAGGTTTCTTGATTTTTATTTCTCTGCTGCATCGATTCGTTGCAGCATACAATTTAACGAATGTACTAATGCACTTTAACGCTTCTCTTCGTATGAAAAAATATTTTCATCTGTTGTGCTGACGTCGCTGATGATCGTTGTTGTCAAAAAGTCCATGAAGTCATCTTCTTTGACGTTGTAGTTAACTACTTTGACGCTTCCGGGAATATTCTCAACCATGTCGTTAACCTCCATTGGATTGTACCCATTACCACTGCCAACGAAGCCATCAGGATCGAAGGAATCGTCTCTTACACCGCACATCATCGCTGGTTCTTGTCCCGAAGATAGCGCGTATGTAGCAAATACGAATAAAATCCAGACGATGAACAAAATGAAAAGCAACAGCAGCACGTAGAAAATGACTTTCATGAACTGCAGGAAGAGTTTGCAGCCTCTGCTTCGCCGGGTACCGTTAGTTTCCGAACTGTCGTTACTGACGGTGTATATCATCGGACCTTCCTCGAGGGATGGCTTTTTGCCTAAAGAGAATAAAAATATAAAATAAGTACTTTCAAACTCAAGAATTAAAAACTCATTTAATATGAAAAATCAGTGCTCGCATCGGATATCGGATATCACATTAGAGCTGTTCAAAAAAACATAATTTCTTTATAATCGGTTGCTCCTGAAATGCTGTATTGATTATCACAAAAAAAATGTTTTCGCGAAAGCTGGGAGTTGTGCGATGATATTAAGTACTGCCGAATCAAAGCCAAAATTCATTAAAAACGACGATTTTTAGAAATTTTTTTTTTTACTTGGTGAAGCGCTCATGGAGATTGTGGTTGCTTTCGATAGACTATGAAATTGTGTAAAGGCAGAAATATGTTCGGTAATGTTTAGTACTGCCGCATCGACATTGAAGTTAACAAAACAAAAAATGAAATCCTTTAAAACATTGAAATATTCATCTGCTCATCGACTATTTCGCGCGTTATCAAATGACAAAATGGCTCATGAAACGGGAGTCCTGTATGATCAAATTTAGTACTGCCCCATCGATATCGCAGTTTCCCAAAATTCGAAAATCGCTTATCATCATCATGATTACGATCATACATGACTCCCGCTTCAAGAGTCATTTTTTCATTTGAAATCGCACGAAATAGTCGATGAGCAGACGAATATTTCAATGTTTTGAAGGATTTAATTTTTTGATTTTGGTAATTTCAATGTCGATGCGGCAGTACTAAACATTATCGAACATATTTCTGCCTTTACACAATTTCATAGTCTATTGAAAGCAACCACAATCTCCATGAGCGCTTCGCCACGTAAAAAAAAAATTGATAAAAATCGCCGCTTTTCATGAATTTTGGCCTTGATGCGGTAGTATTTAATATCATCGTACAACCGCCAGCTTTCGCGAAAACATTTTTTTTTTGTGATAATCAATACAGCATTTCAGGAGCAGCCGATTATAAGTAAATTATTTTTTTTTGAACAGCCCTAACGTCACATGCCATTGTGGTAAGCAAGCGAAATTTAGTTAAAATAATTAAGTTCCGAAACCATCGAGCTATTTATTCTTAACGAATGATTTGTATATCAAAACAATGTTATAGCGAAGCGACTAATTTAGCAGCATAATGGTATAGTAAAATAAATTGTGTTTCTAACAGAGTTAACATTTAAAAATATTTGGTATTTCATAAATTGAGAATAAAAATGATGATTTTTTTACACATTTTAAAATTTTAAGACGAACAAAATGCATCCCCGTGGATCCATACGTCGAAAATTAAGTACGGCGTGCCATTTTTTTTCTTTTTGCTTGTAGTGTCGAAAATAACATCGACAAAAAAAATCTAAAATATATGGCCCCTAGAGAATTTCAAGGCAAATAAAATGAACCGTGGATCTTCGCAGGACGCAAATTAAGGGAGCTATAGCGTGTCAAATTTTTATCATTTTTTTGCTGGTGGCGTCGAAAATAACATCGATAAAAAAATCTAAAAAATATGTCCGCTAGAGAATTTGAAGACGAACACAATGCACCCTCGCGGAGCCTCGTACCATGAAAGTTGAGAAAGTTACGGCGTCCCGAAAATTTTATTTCTGAAATGCTGATATCTTCAGGGCCATGATTTATGCAATTTTTTTTTCGTACTTTTAAAAAATTGGAGCATTAATAAAACAAACCCTAGTATATATACATTCGTGTAAGCTGTTTTGAGAATACAAAAAACTAATAAGACTCAAACGCACCTAACAGAACAAAAATATCCTACAGAATTTTCATTTAAAAATTGGAGCATGAAGAAAACAAAATCATAACTAATAAGAGCATGACTTAGCATGACGAAATGGATGTTGAAAAGACACTCAATCTTTAATTATTCCGTAACACATAAATAGTATCAAAATTACCGAGTTTCAAAAAAGTAGATATGAGGGATTCCACGGGACTTTCGCCACCCCCAAAAAAAAAAAAATCTCAAATTTTATCTAAAAATCAGGTTCAGCGGTGTCTATTGATGGACCAAATTTCAAAATTCTAAAAAAATAGTTCACCGGAATATGCAAATTTTTTCGTTTTTTATCGTTTTTCATTTAATCTGTAATATCTCAGAAACTATTGATCGTATCAAAATCATTAAAAGACGAAAATGTGCATTTTTTTATGGCCAACAAGAAAAAAATATATTCAAAATTAATTGCTTAATTTCAGGTCACATTTTATGGAAAAAACAACAAAATTATTTTTTTTTTATGGTTGGACTTCAGATTTTTTCATCGGACAAATTGTCTCGGAATCTTTGAGTGATCGCCGAATTTTGAGTATTTTTTTTTTCATGGGATGGCCCAATGCTATGACGTTACAGCAATCTGAATGTTTTTAATATATATAAAAAAATCCATATTCAAAATTAAAATTAATTAAAATGGTTGGACTTCAGATTTTTTCACCGGACAAATTGCCTCGGAATCTTTGAGTGATCGCCGAATTTTGAGTATTTTTTTTTTCATGGGATGGCCCAATGCTGTGAGGTTACAGCAATTTGAATGTTTCAAATTGCTGTAACATTCAAATTGCTGTAACCTCACAGCATTGGGCCATCCCATGAAAAAAAAAATACTCAAAATTCGGCGTTCACTCAAAGATTCCGAGGCAATTTGTCCGGTGAAAAAATCTGAAGTCCAACCATTTTAATTAATTTTAATTTTGAATATGGATTTTTTTATATATATTAAAAACATTCAGATTGCTGTAACGTCACAGCATTGGGCCATCCCATGAAAAAAAAATACTCAAAATTCGGCGATCACTCAAAGATTCCGAGACAATTTGTTCGATGAAAAAATCTGAAGTCCAACCATAAAAAAAAAAATAATTTTGTTGTTTTTTCCATAAAATGTGACCTGAAATTAAGCAATTAATTTTGAATATATTTTTTTCTTGTTGGCCATAAAAATTTTTGAAATTTGGTCCATCAATAGACACCGCTGAACCTGATTTTTAGATAAAACTTGAGATTTTTTTTTTTTTGGGGGTGGCGAAAGTCCCGTGGAATTCCTCATATATTTTCAAAATAAGCTCAAATGCAAACCTAATTCACTTACCTTGAAAAAAATTCGCCGTCAACTTCATGATGAACGATTTGTGGTCGACTGCGATGTCCTGAACTGCTCCTCACTTTATGTGGACGTCTCCAGCGTATTCCCAAGTTGCTGTGGGATTTTACAAAAATCAAATTAAAAAGAATGAAGCGGATAATGCAAGCAGCGTCGCTGGGACTTCCACTCGGCCTGGAGATTCCACCTCGAATCAGTAAGTCGACTACCTCCGTACGCGATAGTCACGAGACTCCTGCGGTTGTCAACATTCAGCAGTAAACAACTGAGCCAGTATTTAATGTAACAAAATAAAAATCCACTTGTACTATTAAAAAAAAAAGAAAATGTAACTCTACATTAAGTTCATCCCACACGAGTCAATGTGAGAGCTGTTTGGTAAATATTAAGGCCGGGATTTTCCGAACATCTTTCGCGGTACTCGTTTGCACGATGACGCACGAATATACCGGTTTCTTCGGTTCGAAGCTTGAGATGGTTAATGCTGACTGCGTACAGCATGGAACGTAAAACATGGCACGCAGAAGAGAGATACATTGGTACAGTAGAATTCCCCATATCCGTGAAATAATGCGAAAACTAGGAAGCGATGTGATGAGCCAATCACGTTCGATTCTACCCACCACTTGCGTCCGTAAGATACGAATAGATGATAGACATATAATACATAGACTGCGCGTTTCCTTCAAGAGTTGTACGAACTTCAAAAAGAGACACTATGCTTAAAGTAGTCCTTCTTTCTTTGTCTATGGATGCTTGGAATGGGCATAGACATATAATTCCTCAGTCCCACTACCATTCTACTTCGCCAATCGCTGCGCTGCTAATCAGTCCCACTACCATTCTACTTAGCCAATCGCTGCGCTGCTAAACAAGGATAGAGGGACTATTCTACATCAGCTATCTCTTTCTTAAGTTCGTACACACTTTCAATGAAGAAAAAATAGGGAACGCGTAGTCTATGTATTATATGTCTATGGAATAGATAAGCTAAGAGAGATTCCACTGTATTATATATGGCGTCTCTCTTTCTCCCACGTGTCTTATCGAAGGGTTCACGCAGTTGAGCTCAAACATATAACACACGAGTGAGAGCCAAGGATACTGCGAGGCGAGTGCTTGGCATGACGTCACGCGCTTGAATGTTCACGAGAAATATGTAAGCCAGATTTTGACTGTCACTTTATATGCGTGCAAACTTTTCGTTATTGTTATTATTTCATTCCGTATAAAAGTTTATAAAAATCGTACTACGTTGAATTTCATGATTGACATGGCATGAGAGATTATTTTTATATTGACACACAGTATATGTCCTAAATGATCGTTTACACACACACACACTTAAACACTCGGATGCAGAGTGTTTGTGTATTATTTTAGCCGGGATGTCAATTGCGAGAAGTGATAGTTCACGAGCGGTAGATTTGATGTAGTAACGGACCGTAACGGTATTAATTGCACTAAATATTCACAATAAATAACAAGTTTTTACCGCGTAATTTCGTCGCACAGGGAGGCGCAAATAAATAGATCCTTTCCGTTGCCTTGATCTCCACGAATTGTCTACATCGAGAGTGCTACGCTACAGGAGGCAGCACTCAGTGGGGAGGGAAACGAGTTACTGATGGCCAACGAAGATCTTCGGTCGATAATATCAATTTGGGCTTGATCGATTGAAGTTTTTTGTATATGGTAAGGCAGTTTCTGTAGTCATGGAAACTGCAGATGAATTTTTAATTTCTGTAATGTAGGTAAATGCGATGATACAGTTTTCATAAATATTTAAACACGTTTTGGACCATTTCTAATCTCATGATAGAAAAATCTTTTTAAAAAAATGGGTTAATAATATGTTTTGTGAATAATGTAATTTTATTTTGGATTAATGAACAGTCTGAAATAAGTTTATTTTATAACAATATGCAAAATTCGTTTTAAGTGATGGATAAAAATATTCAAATGTATTTATTAAAAGAAGGTGATTTAAAAACTGGAGGTCGAGTACATCTATTTCTGTCTGACCGTTTAATAATTATGATGCAAAAGTTTAGCAAATTGCAAAAGACCTTCTTTGAATTCCAACCTTTCGTGACATACAACTGGTTAAATACAGCCCGGAGTTTTATTCCGAATAGTAAGCACTCCACATTTTTGCGGTATTTGGACCCTCGACTAGAATAATTTCCAGGTGCATCGAATAGCTTAAATACTTGTGAGGGCCAAGTTCATTGAAACGGAATATTACCGAAGCTGTGTAGCTTTTTCGAACGATCGTTATGAGCCTGACGGAAACTTGTAATTATTATTCGACATAAGCGAAACGTTATCGCGTTAACCATGTACCATAAATCGTAAAGAATTAACATATAAAGTTCAAGGTCTATGCGCAGTAATGTTCATACCTACACGGGTGATCCATTTGTCGGACTTGGAAAGATATACAAGGGTAACTCTTGACTCGTTGTTGCATTCATTGTGTTGATTTAATGCATCAACGTGAACAAAAAGTACGTGAACATGCAGTGTTTCGAATGTGTATTTTCAAAGAGCTTAATCACGTAATTACTAATATCCAAATTTTACGAAAATTATTTATATTCTTCTCACAGCAGATTTTTTTCTTTAAAGAGAAATAAGTAACGATTTTTTTAATGACAATGAGGAGCATCACGTATTGGGAACTACATTCGGTGGCAGTTTCTTATATTATAATTTATTTTAATATCTATACACAATATATTCAAATGTGTTTAACTTACAAAATTGTATTGTCCTATTATTACCTAAAAATGTGTACAGTCATGACGCATAATAATCATTTAAATTTAGCTATCATCGGTTAACCCCGATTCTACCGACAATTCTCGGGATATGTAATCGTCATTCAATTCGTTCAATGTAATGTAACGCTCATGAAGACGATCAATGTGTGAGGCCAAAATTTCCATTTTGTCAAAAAACATTTCCATTGATGACTGAAATCGCTTCGAGGTAATTGCATTGGGATCTTCCATCAAATCTGCTGAAGAGAAAATGGGATTGAAAAATAATTGCGATATTGCTAAATTAATGGTTGTCGTTAAAACTTTTTTGAACTACAAGTTTTTGATACATGGATTTACGTCTACTCACCAGGTTTCAAAATCGATGATCTTTTTCTTCTCCTTGCTGGCGTTCTTTCACTTGATGAGGAGTACCAATTATCAGAATGTTTTAAGGACTCTTTGATATAATTGAATAACATGTTTTCAGCTTTTTTCGGCTCTGTTTTCAACTTTGTATCACCGCACATTGTTCTCATGGCTGAAGGATTCTCAATTTTTAAGAGGAGCCTGACAATGGCATTGAGAATGTGTCGGACATTACGGACATACAATTTCTCAGGATCTTTACCCCGATATACGAATTTACCGAACATAAATTTGTTCGAAAAGTTTTTACTGTTTCCTACTTCAATTTTTTGATAATATAAGTTGAAACATTCTCCTAATACATTGAAAGTCTTCAGAGCTAACGCAGGAGTATAGCTTCTCCTTGATATGTTGTCTGTAAAATGTCTCAATGCACACATCCAGTCCATCGACTCATCGGTTTGGTTTTGAGATTGATGTTCTTCAATAAACAGATCGTGCAGAAGCTCAAATCCTTCTTTCTTTAATTCCTGCGTTGCATTGCTCACGATTGTCTTCATCATAGATAGGACCACCATGAAATCGAGTATACTGTCATCCATGGGAACTATCGACATACTCGTGGCCATCCATGCTAAGTGAATACGACCCCAAAACATCTTCTGCTCTTGTGTCAGCTGGCGAGATTTTACTGCTTCAAGTCTTGCACGTCGCTCGCCTAGAAGAACTTCATCAAGTATATTACAATCTGGCAAATAATTGTCCGGATCTGCAAAAATACCACAAGTATTATCATCACTGAAAATCGTCAAACGAATTATGGTAACGAATGAAGTCAATAATGGGTTCAATTTTCAGTCACAAAGTTGAACTTAAGGTCGTACTAATAGGTCAGCCCATAGTTTCTGTTTTTCCTAATAGCTAATAATAATATGAAGGAATTTGACCGATTTTTCATATGTTCCAAATCTTTGAATGATTTAAAAACTACATAATATTTCATATTTCCAAAAGTAGAATTACTACAAATGTTATTCAAATAATCGCTACCATATGGTTTTTAATAAAATCAAAGATCGTTTCAACATTTACAAAATCATAAACGCTTTATTGGGATACGGTGGAAGTTGAAAAAAAGAAAGAAATCTTTAGTCCGATTTTTTAAATCTTAAATCCAACCTTAAGACTGAAGTTGCGAATGGAATACTGGACTTAAGTTAATTTCTCAATGTACCTGTAATCTTGTTGTTATCCGTCATTGGCCACTTTTCAACATTCTCGGGAATGATGTTAATTTTAGCCGAGGATCCATCGACTTTAATATCTTTCTTCCCTATCGACGGATCGATGAACCTGTTGGTGCTCATGTTGGATACATGTTCATGATATGGTACTTCCAAAAGGAGGATAAATCCAATGCATATGGCAGATAGAATCAAGACAAAATAAAGAATAATTTTTATCCACTGACTGGACCTGCCCTGTCGTTTTGTTCCGTTTTGAATAGAATCTTCGTTAATGTGCCGATACTTGATAGGTCGATCTTCCTCGAAGGTTAAACTGAACTGTTTGACTGGGAAAAAGTAAGAAATTATCGATTTATTGTAAATATATTTTTTTTAAATTACACTGCCGCCGATAATCACCTTTTAGTGAATTTGTATTCAGCTCCATGATGAATAGTTTCGAACGAACTGACGGATCTCAGTTTACTATTCCGCTTGATGATAGTAGTTACGAATTGACCTCAACCCGGCGTTGTGGGATTCGATGGAAATACATAAAAAGAAGAAAGTCGTTGCGATAAGACCAGTGTCACCCTCGTTAACATTCTGCCTTCAGTTTCTTCTTAAAATCTGCAAGTTGATAATTCAGTCGCGATAAATAATTCAGAGAATTTAGGGTCAGTGGATCACAAAAAGCCACATTTTGTTTCCTAATAAATGAATTCGTTTGTTTATTTTGTTTTCTTATTTTGATTGTTTTACAATTCATGTCATCTAGTTCAATTTTGTGTATCCGTTGAAACTATTTCAGCCTGTAACCTCCTGGTCCTAATTTTGTATTAGATTTGATACTAATCTGAACATATTAACCATCAATCGCAGCACGAATAACACGGTGACAATGTGATTTTTTAAGGGGTCTTGGAAAGATTCATGGATCCATCAAAAACATTTAAAAATTCTGCGTCTATCATTTTATTAGCTTGGTCGTTTAAAGGCCATTGTCGTTTCTCTTTCGCACATTAAGCATTGCGTTTAGTGGTGTCCTTTCGTTTAATTATCTTCTCCCATCTTTAGCACCATTATCTTCGAAATTCATAAACCAAAAGTTTTTATTTACATTATTGTTATTTACATCCTTTTATTTTCCATGAAATTAAATTGTTCATTACAATTGAATATATTCCATTTTAAACAAACTTAAAAAGCTCCTCTCATTACGGGTTTATGTTCAGTCCTATTGGATGAGATCGCTGTTCCTTAGTGCGAATAGGTTGACCATATTCAACACGTCGTTTTTGAGGTAATCATCTAACAGTCCATCTAGAAAAAAAATTACCGTATTATAGATACAATAAAACATCATTCTCACTTGATGCTTTTCCAAAAGCATTATGTCCCAATCTAACTTGTTCGTAAAAAAAGAAATTGGAAGCGTTTTCATAAATGTATAGATTGACGAAAAGATGAAGAGCAAAATGATAAAGAAAACCAGTTTTTCAAATAAACAACGGATCGTAGGATTGTTTTCAATGAAAATGGATCTAACAGATACTATTATTCTAATAAAAACTTGTTTCAGATTCACAATCATCGAATACTCACGTTTTGATGTCGGATTCGAATCTCGTTTAAGTCTTATATGATCATCTTCTACATGATTTCGAAGATCATTTATAACAACGTTTAGTTCGTCACAGTTCCTGACGTTGGCAATGTGTTTGTTAACACCAGTGCGAATATCATTTATCATTTCCTGCGTTACAGGGGCATTAGTTTCGAGCTGCTGTCGTTGTTCTGAATCAGTGGAGTTCAAGACTTCGTTCCTTATGGTACTTATGTACTCTCGCCACTTTTCATTGGTTAAATTAGCGACTTGCTCTGTAATTAAATCGAGACTCCAAACTTGCCTCGTATCGAATGACAATGCAACAGCCATCAACGTAGTTATGTTTTCAACTTGTTCACGTAGCTGGATTATAGACGGATCTGAGGAATCTCCGGGTATGATTTGAACTATCAACGGGCGGGAAATTTCTTTTAAAGTAACACCGATTCTTTCGCATTTGTCGCGTTCCTTCAAGAGATCTCCGATACTAGGAGTTGTCGAGGCGTCGTCAATCGGTATAACCTTTTCACAGTCTTTATAGTCACGAATCATAGATTCAATGGCGGTGCGAAGATCATTGACAATTTCCGGTGTGGGTGGACCACTTGCGTCAACTTGTTGTCGATACTCTTCACCCGTACTGTTAATGATTTCCTGCTTTATATTGAGCGCGAAAGTACGCCACTGTTCCTCAGTTGGATCAGATGAATATGTCGTGCTGATTAATTTATCCATCATTACACGGAACGTCAAACTTGCGATTTCTAGTCGACATTGCCCGCGAAGCATTAAGATGTTTGCGTCTGAATCTTCCCCGAGTATGAACTGGTTTGTCAATTGATCGATTTTGCCGCGAGTTACATTCATATTGCTTCTACAACTTTCACGCTTAAGTTCATCTTCTTCGATGGTTCTCTTGTCACGAATTCCCGTCACGCTATGTTTGTGATCTATTTGATTATTGATATCAGACGGCGTGTATTTAATCGCGGAAGTTCCGCACGCATTGACATTTCCAATGTGATCCGTCAAGAATATACATCCTACCCAACCGATGAAAAATATGAGTTCGAGGTAGAGAATTATTTTCACGATCTCAAGGAATCGACTCCAGCTGCTACGTTTTTCAATCCGCTTCAAGATAAAAATGTTATTGTCCTTTTCGCATCGCCAACCCTCTTCAAGAATCGGTAATTTATCTGGAGGGATGAAAAAACTATTACACTCATATTTAGCTTGGAAGATTTTCATGAATTGTGCTGACAATAAATTTCAAGGTATTTTGCGAATTACTTTTGAGGCAAGTGGTGGGATTTTTCGCATTTTTGTACGACGTTACTCAAAAATATTTATGCAAAAAAATACGTCAAGCTCAGTTACGATTTGACAAAGAATCTTTTTTTTTCTCCTGATTAATCTTTGCTTTTCATAAACATATGATACGAATACCAATTGACGACAAATATTATGAAGTGCAATTACAATTATTATAATAAAAATACTTTCATGCTGAAAAAAATGCGTTTCTAATATCTCGAGGGTTTGACACTCACCATGTGGTGAACTGGTGTTCATTTTCATGATGCACGATGAACTATCGTCGAAGAACTGAGACGATCTAGTGTGGCAATCATTTTATATTAACTGCAATGAATCCACGTCGACCTAGGTTGAGGTCATTGATAAAAGTAAATTAAAATAACTTCTTGATAAGATTATAGTGATTTTTCATCTTGAACCCACTAGGATCACCCAGTGTCTGCTAATATGGAAACCGATTTTCCGTAAATGATCGATACAAGCATCAGGGTCAACAACGGACACAGGTCAACTTGCATTTTAATTTAAGATAAAGTTACTACTTGACATCTGTATATCATTGGATAAACATTTACTGGTATTTTCAATACATTTACAGAAATAAAGGAAAATTTTTAAGCTACTACCCATTTGAAATTAAATTTTTTGTTGGTATAACAAATATTTTGGTTACCGCAAATAAATTTTAGACAACTGAATCTAACGATTATTGAAGAAAATAAACTTTTGGTTGTCCTAACGAAAAATTCATTTGAACGAAGGTGTTGATTTAATGCATCAACGTGAACAAAAAGTACGTGAAAATGCAGTGTTTTGAATGTGTATTTTCAAGGAGCTTAATCACGTAATTACTAATATCCAAATTTTACGAAAATTATTTATATTCTTCTCACAGCAGATTTTTTTCTTTAAAGAGAAATAAATAACGATTTTTTTAATGACAATGAGGACCATCACGTATTGGGAACTAAATTCGGTGGCAGTTTTTTATATTATTATTTATTTTAATATCTATATACAATATACTCATATGTGTTTGACTTACAAAATCATATTGTCCTATTATTACCTCAAAATGTGTACAGTCATGACGCATAATAATCATTTAAATTTAGCTATCATCGGTTAACCCCGATTCTACCGAAAATTCTCGGGATATGTAATCGTCATTCAATTCGTTCAATGTAATGTAACGCTCATGAAGACGATCAATGTGTGAGGCCAAAACTTCCATTTTGTCAAAAAACATTTCCATTGATGACTGGAATCGCTTCGAGGTAATTGCATTGGGGTCTTCCATCAAATCTGTTGAAGAGAAAATGAGATTAAAAAAAAATAGCGATATTGCTAAATTAATGGTTGTCGTTAAAACTTTTTTGAACTATAAGTTTTCGACACATGGATTTTCGTCTACTCACCAGGTCTCAAAATCAATGATCTTTTTCTTCTCCTTGCTGGCGTTCTTTCACTTGATGAGGAGTACGGATTATCAGAATGTTTTAAGGACTCTTTAATATACTTGAATAACATGTTTTTAGCTTTTTTTGGCTCTGTTTCCAACTTTGTATCACCGCACATTGTTCTCATGGCTGAAGGATTCTCAATTTTTAAGAGGAGCCTGACAATGGCATTGAGAATGTGTCGGACATTACGGACATACAATTTCTCAGGATCTTTACCCCGATATACGAATTTACCGAACATAAATTTGTTCGAAAAGTTTTTACTGTTTCCAATTTCAATTTTTTGATAATATAAGTTGAAACATTCGCCTAATACATTGAAAGTCTTCAGAGCTAACGCAGGAGTATAGCTTCTCCTTGGTATGTTGTCTGTAAAATGTCTTAATGCACACATCCAGTCCATCGACTCATCGGTTTGGTTTTGAGATTGATGTTCTTCAATAAACAGATCGTGCAGAAGCTCAAATCCTTCTTTCTTTAATTCTTGCGTTGCATTGCTCACGATTGTCTTCATCATAGATAGGACCACCATGAAATCGAGTATACTGTCATCCATGGGAACTATCGACATACTCGTGGCCATCCATGCTAAGTGAATACGACCCCAAAACATCTTCTGCTCTTGTGTCAGCTGGCGAGATTTTACGGCATCAAGTCTCGAACGTCGCTCGCCTAGAAGAACTTCATCAAGTATATTACAATCTGTCGAATAATTGTCCGGATCTGCAAAAATACCAAAAGTATTATCATCACTGAAAATCGTCAAACGAATTATGGTAACGAATGGAGTCAATAATGGGTTCAATTTTCAGTTACAAAGTTGAACTTAAGGTCGTACTAATAGGTCAGCCCATAGTTTCTGTTTTTCCTAATAGCTAATAATAATATGAAGGAATTTGACCGGTTTTTCATATGTTCCAAATCTTTGAATGATTTAAAAGCTACATAATATTTCATATTGATAAAAATAGAATCGCTACTAATGTTATTCAAATAGTCACTAATATATGATGTTTTTGAAAATCAAAAATCGTTTCAGCATTCACAAAATTATAAACGCATTATTGGGATACGGTGGAAGTTGCAAAAAAAGAAAGAAATCTTCAGTCCGATTTTTTAAATGTTAAATACAACCTTAAGACTGAATTTGCGAATGGAAACCTGGATCTAAGTTCATTTCTCAATGTACCTGTAATCTTGTTGTTACCCGTCATTGGCCATTTTTCAACATTCCCAGGAATGATATTAATTTTAGCCGAGGATCCATCGACTTTAATATCTTTCATCCCTATGGACGGATCGATGAACATGTTGGAGCTCATGTTGGATACATGTTCATGATATGGTACTTCCAAAAGGAGGATAAATCCAGTGCATATGGCAGATAGAATCAAGACAAAATATACAATAATTTTTATCCACTGACTGGACCTGCCTTGTTGTTTTGTTCCGTTTTGAATAGGATCTTCGTTAATGTGCCGGTACTTGATAGGATCTTCCTCGAAGGTTAAACTGAACTGTTTGACTGGCAAAAAGTAATAAATTGTCGATTTATTGCAAATATATTTATTTTTTAATTACACTACCGCCGATAATCACCTTTTAGTGAATTGGTATTCTGCTCCATGCTGGATGGTTTTGAACGAACTGACGGATCTCAGTTTACTATTCCGCTTTACGATAGTAGTTACGAATTGACCTCAACCCGGCGTTGTGGTATTCGATGGAAATACATAAAAAGAAGAAAGCCGTTGCGATAAGACCAGTGTCACCCGCGCTAACATTCTGCCTTCAGTTTCTTCTTAAAATCTGCAAGCTGATAATTCAGTCGCGATAAATAATTCAGAGAATTTAGGGTCAGTGGATCACAAAAAGCCACATTTTGTTTCCTAATAGATGAATTTGTTTGTTTATTTTGTTTTCTTATTTTAATTGTTTTACAATTCATGGCATCTAGTTCAATTTTGTGTATCCGTTGGAAATATTTCAGCTTGTAACCTCCTGGTCCTAGTTTTGTATTAGATTTGATACTAATCTGAACATATTAACCATCAATCGCAGCACGAATAACACGGTGACAATGTAATTTTTTAAGGGGTCTTGGAAAGATTCATGGATCCATCAAAAACATTTCAAAATTCTGCTTCTATCATTTTGTTAGCTTAGTCACTTAAAGGCCATTGTCGTTTCTCTTTCGCACATTAAGCATTGCGTTTAGTGGTGTCCTTTCGTTTAATTATCTTCTTCCATCTTTAGCACCATTATCTTCGAAAGTTATAAACTAAAAGTTTTTATTAACATTATTGTTATTTACATCCTTTTATTTTCCATGAAATTAAATTGTTCACTACAATTGAGTATATTCCATTTTAAACAAACTTAAAAAGCTCCTCTCATTACGGGTTTATGTTCAGTCCTATTGGATGCGATCGCTGTTCCTTAGTGCGAATAGGTTGACCATGTTCAACACGTCGTTTTCGAGGTAGTCACCTAACAGTCCATCTAGAAAAAAAATTACCATATTATAGATACAATGAAACATCGTTCTCACTTGATGCTTTTCCAAAAGCATTATGTCCGATTCCCAAATCCAACTTGTTCGTAAAAAAAGAAATTGGAAGCGTTTTCATAAATGTATAGATTGACGAAAAGATCAAGAGCAAAATGATAAAGAAAACCAGTTTTTCAAAGAAACAACTGATCGTAGGATTCTTTTCAATGAGAATGGATCTAACAGATACTATTATTCTAATGAAAACTTGCTTCAAATTCACAATCATCGAGTACTCACGTTCTGATATCGGATTCGAATCTCGTTTAAGTCTCATATGATCTTCTTTTACATGTTTTCGAATATCATTTATAACAACGTTTAGTTCGTCACAGTTCCTGACGTTGTCAATGTGTTTGTTAACGCCAGTGCGAATATCATTTATCATTTCCTGCGTTACAGGGGCATTAGTTTCGAGCTGCTGTCGTTGTTCTGAATCAGTGGAGTTCAAGACTTCGTTCCTTATGGTACTTATGTACTCTCGCCACTTTTCATTGGTTAAATTAGCGACTTGCTCTGTAATTAAATCGAGACTCCAAACTTGCCTCGTATCGAATGACAATGCAACAGCCATCAACGTAGTTATGTTTTCAACTTGTTCACGTAGCTGAATTATAGACGGATCTGAGGAATCTCCGGGTATGATTTGAACTATCAACGGGCGGGAAATTTCTTTTAAAGTAACACCGATTCTTTCGCATTTCTCGCGTTCGTTCAAGAGATCTCCGATACTAGGAGTTGTCGAGGCGTCGTCAGCCGATACAACCGGTACAACCTTTTCACAGTCTTTATAGTTACGAATCATAGATTCAATGGCGGTGCGAAGATCATTGACAATTTCCGGTGTGGGTGGACCACTTGCCTCAACTTGTTGTCGATACTCTTCACCCGTACTGTTAATGATTCCCTGCTTTATATTGAGCGCGAAAGTACGCCACTGTTCCTCAGTTGGATCAGATGAATATGTCGTGCTGATTAATTTATCCATCATTACACGGAGCGTCAAACTTACGATTTCTAGTCGACATTTCTCACGAAGCATTAAGATGTTTGTGTCCGAATCTTCTCCGAGTATGAACTGGTTTGTCAATTGAACGATTTTGTCGCGAGTTACATTCATATTGCTTATACAACTTTCACGCTTAAGTTCATCTTCTTCGATCGTTCTCTTGTCACGAATTCCCGTCACGCTATGTTTGTGATCTATTTGATTATTGATATCAGACGACGTGCATTCAATCGCGGAAGTTCCGCACCCATTGACATTTCCAATGTGATCCGTCAAGAATATACATCCTACCCAACCGATGAAAAATATGAGTTCGAGGTAGAGAATTATTTTCACGATCTCAAGGAATCGACTCCAGCTGCTACGTTTTTCAATCCGCTTCAAGATAGAAACGTTATTGTCCTTTTCGCATCGCCAACCCTCTTCAAGAATCGGTAATTTATCTGGAGGGACGAAAAATATATTACACTCATATTTAGCTTGGAAGATTTTCATGAATTGTGCTGACAATAAATTTCAAGGTTTTTTTTGCGAATTACTTCTGAGGCAAGTGGTAAGATTTTTCACATTTTTGTTCGACGTTACTCAAAAATATTTATGCAATAAAATACGTTAAGCTCAGTTACGATTTTACGAAGAATCTTTTTTTTTCTCCTGATTACTCTTTGCTTTTCATAAACATATGATACGAATACTAATTGACACCAAGTATTATGAAATGCAATTACAATTGTTATAATAAAAATAATTTCATGCTGAAAAAATGCGTTTCTAATATCTCGAGGGTTTAACACTCACCGTGAGGTGGACTGGTGTTCATTTTCATGATGCACGATGAACTATCGTCGAAGAACTGAGACGATCTAGTGTGGCGATCATTTTATATTAACTGCAACGAATCGACCTCGACCTAGGTTGAGGTCTTTGATAAAAGTAAATTAAAATAACTTCTTGATAAGATTATAGTGATTTTCCATCTTGAACCCACTAGGATCATCCAGTGTCTGCTAAGATGGAAACCGATTTACCGTAGATGATCGATACAAGCATCAGGGTCAACAACGGACACAGGTCAACTCGCATTTTAATTTAAGATAAAGTTACTACTTGACATCTGTCTATCATTGGATAAACATTTACTGGTATTTTCAATACACTTACAGAAATAAAGTAAAATTTTTATGATACTACCCATATGTAATTAAATTTTTTGTTGGTACAACAAATATTTTGGTTGCCGCAAATAAATTTTAGATAACTAAATCTAACGATTATTGAAGAAACTAAACATTTGGTTGTCCTAACGAAAAATTCATTTGAACGCGGGTGTACGCTAAATTAGTCCATTCAACTATATTTTTTTCTCAGTGTAGTTAATTACTTTTCAGGGATTTCGGCAAATAATTTAAAAAAAAACAAACGAAGCCGATAAAGCCGTTAAAACAACGTTCAAAGAATTATGTCGTTGCATAAGATCAATGTTCGATGCAATTTTTCATCTAGCGATTCACGTCAAAGATCACACAGTATCATTTTCTTTATTTTGCTGCCACATGCTACATTCGCAAAGTTACATCATCATGTATTCTTTTTACAAAAAAAAGGGAAACTGATTCGTTAATATTATTATCTTTGATCACGTTATAATTATCAACATAGTCTTAGAGCATATATGGAAACCAATGCACGAATATTTTACTACCCGTTATGTTTATCACTTCGTTCGTTCTCAGTTTCACGAAGCGGACATTTGTAGAATAATTCTCCACACTTATCGACCGCCAATGAAGGCCGTAATCCACCGCAATCGGGCACCGGTGTCTTAAGGATTCCCTCCACTAAACGCTGCCTCAAAGACTTGGTAGGTTCCGCTTGATGACCGTTTGAAGTGACGTTCTCATTGGAATTGTCATCACAATTCGATTTGTCCATTTTGCTTAAGATTTCCGTCAACATCTCAATCGCAGCTTCTCTGTTGTTAGACGACGTTTCCGAATTTCCCGACTCACTGGATGATGAGCTTGATGAACTTTCACTGGATGAACTTTCCGCGGAACGTTTCGATTTCAGTTTAAGCAATGGTATTTCATCGTTCCAAGATTTCGAATCACTGCTCATGTCAGTGTCCGCCAATATTGCTTTATCGGAAAACATTTTCTCGATCACTAGTTTTAAAATTTCATCGTCTAACTCGTCTGAGAAAGTGTATTTGGACACGTCGTCTTCATCCGATGAAACGATGTCATTCACGTTGTGAACAGTTGTTGAATCATTTTCCTGAAGAAGCGGTGAAGATGTAGATGGGTCATTAACTTTTGAACCACTCATCATATCCATTAGATTGGGGATTGGCAATTTCGGTGGCGTATGCAAATTATCCAAAACCTCCTCAATCTTCGACAAATCAGAAAGTAGTTTGTTTTCATTTTCTTCGTTGACTTTAAAAGTTATACTTCCGGATGATGTGCGTTTTCCAATCCCAAAGTCAACGTCTTCTAACATAACAATAGATTTATCTGTTTCGGTCGGATTCTTATTTTGTTCGGTACTAACAATCGTGTCTACTTCTTTTGAGCGCCATGAAATGTGTTCGCCTGAAGCTGTATCCAAATTGAGCTGGGAATCTTCGTCATAATGATCACTTGCCAGTGCCCGTGGGGTTATTGTATTATCATTGTTATATCTCTGGCTTGAATAGTAATTCGAGAGAGTTATGCATCCAATTACTCCGGTGGCAAGTATCAATTGAAGGTAAAGAATCACCTTTATGATCTGAACAAATCGATGGTATTGTACGTTTTTTTGAACCCGGATCAAGAATGAAACTTGATTGTTGTCCTGATACTTTATAGGGATCTGGTCCAGGGCTTCTGGATCGCCTGATAAAAATGAAAGTTTTGTATTTATTGCTATGTGAAATATTTAGAACAAAAAATTTGTCATTTATCTCGATCATTGTATGAAACTGTTAACTTTGCTAAGACCATTTAAAAAAATGACAATCTTTAGTCTAACGCGAAATAAAAATTAGAACATTAATGTGCTTTTGGGAACTTCGAAACTCACTTGGAAGTAACGATGTGTCCATTTTCATGATGAACTATCTTTGGAGAACTGAGAATATCGAGCGTTGCTCTCCGCTTTATATGGCTTTACCACTCTCATCAGCCCCGACTCATGTGGCATTTAATATAAATGAATTTCTAGGAAGAAGAATTGTTGATAAGAGGAGTGTTGGTCCCATTTTGGTTTACTAAGCACCCGCCGTCGTGTGTGCAATCGTGAAGTGATTTCCCGCGAGAGGTCAAGAGTTCTATGTACAAATGCACTCTGTATCGCTCGCAGCTCAACGAGCATTTTATTCAAATAAAATCAGCAGTTTATACGCAGCAGACATTATAAGCGTGTTACAGATTTGAGATACGTTTAGCAGAACGTACTACTTTGTAAACGGAACTTATAGATTTTGCAGTCTTGTAGTCAAACCATCCTTTTCACTGAAAACATATTTTTTAAGATTCCAGTGTCAGGGTCATCAAGATTACTCACAACGTTGAGAAAAGATTTTCAAAAGATTTTTCCGGCTGGAAGTCTTTATGCTTAAATGTTGTTCTGGAATCATGTATTCCATAAATAAGTCGAGCATCAAAAGTAAGAAACGGTAAAAAAATAATATTTGTAGCCTATTTTTAACTTGTTATTTTATTGTTTCTCAGTAGAGTATAAAATACAATCCTATATGATTAGGGTTATTTTACAAATGCCATAAGAATGACCTTTCATACCTCAAAAATAATTTGTTCATCAAAAGAACGGAGCAGGAAACAATGATCGAATTATATTTAGACCATTTTTTGAACTGGTTAATCACTTTTGTTCTCAATGGAATATCAAATGTCTATCTATCCTATAAAGATAAGTTTTGCAAGGGGAACACGTGGTATTGTGACGCATTCTATAATCATAACTGGCAAAAATAGAGGACAATGTGGTCAAAGATAGTTATTACTCATATTATCGAATGATAAATACACTAATTGACATACTTGTTTAGCTTCATCGAGTACACTAATTCAGGCATTAATAACTATATTAAAAGAAGATATTTAAAACAATCATGTTGATAAGGTGTGTCATAAGTGACACGAATTTCATGAGAAATCGTTCAGTATTATTTTTATTTATTTCGTAGTTATTTAGTACAAACACAAAATCACAATATATAAAATAACAGGATTATAACTAATTTCGTCGTCTATCATTGATTAAGAATTATGGAAATTAGTATTTTTCTATAATGTAATCACTTGATTCCGTTTTCTTCATGGTGCAGATTTCACTTCATACATTGTCAATTTCGGAAGATTTGTGGAAAATGTACAATAAATCGTGCATGTGACACAAATGTCGTAAGTCCACAGTTGTTAACTATCAAGATGACCTTTGGAGCATTACAATCAAAATTCGTTTTCTACGCATAACACTTTTAAATTTTATTTTTAGAGGAGTTAATATTAGTCTGGCTTTTATAACTTTCTCATAGTTCTCGTTACAAAAATGATGCGTCGGTCTAATTCTTCACTGTTTTTTCATCGTTGGACAATGGAATAGATCTTTTCGAATTATCCACGCCGCTTTATCATCCCAAGGAAAGTTTTTCACAAAACGTATTTCTCTGGATCACTTTTGTTAAAAAAAAATAAAAAACATGTATATTTCTTGTTCAACTAATGGTATAAGTATCTTTTCGTATTAAAATGATTCCTATACCTAGAACACCTAGTAAACACCTACTAAACTATGTGGGAACATTTCCTGTACTTCTCGATCAGTTTCAGTAAGATTCATCGCGTTCGGTGTAGGATAGTTTGGCAAAGATTTCGCGTCTTGTTCGTCGGCGTTTTTGTCTTCAGTATTACTAAACTGTTGTTGGAACAGAATCTCCAACAAACGGCTGGGCACCTCGTCAATGAAATCGTTCTTATTCTGTTCAGAAGATTCTGTTGCAGGTGTCGTGCCCATATCGCTGAGATCATCGCCCAGAAACATTGGATGGTGCATTGTTTCTCCCATGTCAGAGTTATTAGAGTCTTCAGACATATCCGTTATGGCAGGTTTCATGGTTACCGCTTCTGAGCTGTCTAAAGATTCTTCAAAAGCCTCGCCGAATATAGAATTCACTAGTGAATCCATTGCTGATGTATCGCTACTACTGTCATCTTCGACTGTGAAATTTTCTTCTTCAGTGGACTTGTCAAAAACTTTTAGTAATGGAAAAGGAATTTCACTTTTCCTGTCGGAGTCAACATTACTGTCGGAAATACGATTTTCAATCACATGTATTAAGCCGGAGTTTGGAAATAATGTCGGTGAGTTTAGATCATCGGTGAATATTGTTTCCACTTCTGGAGTATCGAGCTCTGATTTTTCGCTGTTTGTATTTTTTTCGAAAATGTTGATATTAGCGTCATCTAGTGGCCGATTCGATAAAACATTTTTGATGTGGTATATCGGCCATTCAACTTCTATGCCTAATTCGTCTGATTTGCTATTGAAATCCGGCCTTTCAGTGTTCCCGAACGATTCTGTTGTTGAGATATGTGTACGGTCGGTACTGGCAATTGCGTCAACATCGTCGTTCGAAATACTGTTCGAAGTTACTGCAAAATCGTCTCCATGAAAGTCGTTCATCCATTCCGATGAATCGTGCGAGCTAATTTCTACGTTATATGGGCGAGCCAGATAGTAATTCGAAATAAATATCGCTCCTATCCACCCTACGAAAAGTATCACCTCGAGGCATAGAATCACTTTGATAACGTCCATGCAGTGTTGATAGATGCCGCGTTTTTCGATTCGGTGAAATCCGCAGTTTCCATTGTATGCTGGACATCTCATTGGACCCTCCTCGAGGGACGGCGGTTTGCCTGAAAAAAATTTGAAATAATTAATAACACTACATATTTACGACTAATTTATGAAGAAAATTTATACCAACATATTTGAATCACAGTAACATCATAAATTTTGTGTTTTTATAAACGATTCGATTATTATATTACAGATTTGTGATTTTTTTTTAGCTAATGCTAATCCATATTGTATGCCATCATTTCACACACATACATTTTAGTAATGTAGAATTTACGACTAATTGACAAAGAAGATTTAAGGTAGTTCTGTCGTGAAGGCAATCCAAACTCATATGCATGAATTTTTGACATGTTGTATTTTAGCTATTCAATTTTACTTGCACAAAATCTTGAAGGCTTTTACCGAGTATTTGAATGAACAATTAAAACTTGAAAATCGATCTTTTGACACGGCGCCAACGGGAGGGCTGGAAAAATTGATCTTTAAATCGAAAATTAACATACTTAGATCAAAGATAGAGAAAAAATAAATAGTACTACAGATTCGCAAATCATTCAGGAATTGATGGATCATGAAAAAAGGTGAAGTCTCCGGAATAATGTTTAATTGAACAAAGGTCAAAGTGCACGATACCGGGCCAAATGACGTTTCCTAACCTAATTATCGTAAAAATGAAGTCAAATCCGCACTAAACATATCAACTATTTACAAATAATCGTTTTAATTTGATTACGACAATTTCCAAGGATTCTCGATTATTTTTTATATTATTATTGAGGCACTCAAAGTGATGCGCATGATTATTTTTTAATGTCATATAGACTCTGAGATTTATGACTCCGGCGTACTAACAGAACTACCTTAAATTAACATATTTGAATCACAGTAACTTTATTCATTTTGTGTCTTTATAAATTATCAAATTTTTATATTACAGATTTGTAATTTGTCTAGCTAATCCATATTTTATGACATCATTTCACACACATACATTTTAGTAATGTAGAATTTACGACTAATCGATGAAGAAAATTTAAATTAACATATTTCAATCACAGTAACTTCATTAGATTTGTGTCTTTATAAATTATCTTATTTTTATATTACAGATTTATAATTTCTCTAGCTGATGCTAATTCATATTGTATGACATCATTATATATACATACATTTTAGTAATGTAGAATTTACGACTAATCGATGAAGAAAATTTAAATTAACATATTTGAATTACAGTAAGTTCATTAGATTTGTGTCTTTATAAATGATCTTATTTTTATATTACAGATTTA
Source organism: Ephialtes manifestator (assembly GCA_963970395.1). Classification (NCBI taxonomy): domain Eukaryota; kingdom Metazoa; phylum Arthropoda; class Insecta; order Hymenoptera; family Ichneumonidae; genus Ephialtes; species Ephialtes manifestator. Next base: position 25,578,308 of record OZ019976.1, on the reverse strand, counting down.
TAATTTCTCTAGCTGATGCTAATTCATATTGTATGACATCATTTCATATACATACATTTTATTAACGTAAAATTTACGACTAATTAATTAAGAAAATGTAAATTAACACATTTCAATCACAGGAACTTCATACATTTTATATCTTTATAAACGATTCTATTTTTATATTACAGATTTGTAATTTGTTTAGCTAATGCTAATCCGTATTATATGACATTGTTTCACTCTCATACATTTTATTAATAAATATGTCAACACTCACTTTGAAGTACCTTAGTGTCTAACTGCATGATGAACTGTCTTGGAAGAACTACGGAGGTTCGTTCCCGAGCTCAACTTTATGACGACTGCGACGTATTAACCTCGACCTGCTATGAGTTTATAAAAAAAAGATACATATAAAGTAAGAAGACGTCCCGATAAGAGTAATATAGCACTTCCACAAGACGCCCGGTTTCTCCGTCGAATCTTTAAGCCGATTGGCCATACTCGAGCAATAACTCTATCTGGGGTCAGGGGGAATATCCGTAACAAGTCTGCCTGTGTTTACACAGTTCGCCAACATATAAATTTAAACGAACCAAGACGTCGGTGAACTGACTCGTTGAGAGGGAATCCCGAGTGACGTACCAGAAGTTAGGTGATTTATTGGGATTTTTTTTTTGGCATCTACCTAAAAGATTCTTTTTAAATTTACAATACATCTAACTATACAGGTTAAAGAATACAGGTTAAATGCACGGCAAAAAAAATGTTTTAATTCAATATTTTTTTGTCGGTGTTGACATTGTTGCAGTACAGCGCCTGTTTATTTTTTTTAATCGAATGAGTACATCATTCAATGTAACAACACTAAGAATTGTTATTATAAACATGGAGATTGTTCATAAAAATAGCTGCATTTGTTTTTAGGCCGGGACATTTTTAAACTTTGCACATTCTTGTGTAAATTTGAGTTTATTTGATGTACATTTATTGGAAACAAAAATTATTTTTCATTCTTTGGTTTAGACGAATGCAACAGCCGCAAGACGTGAGACGAAGTCGTCAATACCGATGTAAAAAAAAAGGGAGAACTTTTTTTTCTTTCGTTAAAATATGCAACTACACTGGTAAAAAACCAAGTGAATTAAATATACAAAACGATATGAGATTTACGAAACGAGTATATGAATTCGATGTTAATATACATTTATAGTAAATTTAAGAATAGTATAAGAATTCTCCGATACGAAATTTGAAAATTACAGTACGTGAGTTTTTTAATCTTCATTTTAATATACCAATATTGTATTTGTTAATGACAAATGCATCCGAGCTTTATATACGGTATATTAATTTTCAGAAAAAAATTGTTTGCAGTGTAGATGTACCCCCCAATTTTAACAAAACTGTTTGTATCATTTCCGAATAAAAAATCGCAACACCCACGTTTTAAAGCGCAAAACATGTTTCTCCTTAATTGTATCTTCTCTCCGATTACTCGACAATAAAAGTTCGTGCTATTATCCAATGATCATCGGTTCCCATGCTGTAATGCTCAAATAAAACAAGATCATCGCTTATAATTTTGTTCATGATGTCACTCAGCAGCCTGAATTGACAAAATTTAAATTTTGTGAAAAAAAATGTTACAGACAAATATCATTTTTCAGAATTGAGATCATATGAATAATTCAAATATATTGACTTGAAGTTATTACTGATTCATATATCATTCAGAATATTCAAGATGCTTTATACTTGCTTTAAATTACATTGATTACCTTCTTTTACTAAGCATCCGAAAAATTGCAAAACTTTGAAGCTACTTCACTATCATCTCCCATTCAGATTCCTGAAACGTCATTATTGCTTATTATAGATTGCCAACTATTTTTATTTTTCACGCCTACTGCGTTCACTGTACAGAACAAAAAGATTCGAAAACTGATAGCCGTTACACCTGGTTGTCAATCCAATAGTGATAAGCGTGCAGGTGTTTCCTGTTAGCCACTGTGAAGTCCAATATCTCGATTTTTCTATATCTTGGCAACAGATAATGGTTTGGTGGCTGATCAGCCGGAGACTTTTGATCAGTCTATTTGGAATCAGTCGATATGAAGTCGACAACATTTTTCTTGTGCATCTTTCACGTCACAGTTCTTTGTGGTTTTTGGAATATTCGAATATTCGGTATTAAATTTAATTACAATTTGTATTTCTATTCTTAAAAAAAATCGTTAATAATTATTTAAAAGTCTCGTCCCCATCTAGTTTTGCATCCTATATATTCAGAATACTATTAACTGTGATTGTGTCATTTGAAAAAAATCTAACAAAATGCCTTCAATTACTGTCCCCAAAAACATTAAAAAATCATCTTAAAAAATCGTTAATAATTATTTAAACGTCTCGTTCCCTTGTAGTTTTACATCCTGTATATTCAGAAGATTATTAACTGTGATTGTGTCATTTGAAAAAAAATCTAACAAAATACCTTCAATTACTGTCCCCAAAACATTAAAAAATCATCTTAAAAAATCGTTAATAATTATTTAAATGTCTCGTCCCCTTCTAGTCTTGCATTCTATATATTCAGAACACTATTAATTGTGATTGGCTCATTTGAAAAAAAATCTAACAAAATGCCTTCAATTACTGCCCCCAAAAATATTGAAAAAACATCTTAAAAAATCGTTAATAATTATTTAAACGTCTCGTCCCCTTCTAGTTTTGCATCCTGTATATTCAGAAGATTATTAACTGTGATTGTGTCATTTGAAAAAAAATCTAACAAAATGCCTTCAATTACTGTCCCCAAAAACATTTAAAAAACATCTTAAAAAATCGTTAATAATTATTTAAATGTCTCGTCCCCTTCTAGTCTTGCATTCTATATATTCAGAACACTATTAATTGTGATTGGCTCATTTGAAAAAAAATCTAACAAAATGCCTTCAATTACTGCCCCCAAAAATATTGAAAAAACATCTTAAAAAATCGTTAATAATTATTTAAACGTCTCGTCCCCTTCTAGTTTTGCATCCTGTATATTCAGAAGACTATTAACTGTGATTGTGTCATTTGAAAAAAAATCTAACAAAATGCCTTCAATTACTGTCCCCAAAAACATTTAAAAAACATCTTAAAAAATCCTTAATAATTATTCAAACGTCTCGTCCCCTTCTAGTTTTGCATCCTGCATATTCAGAACACTATTGACTATGATTGTATCATTTGAAAAAAAATCTAACAAAATGCCTTCAATTACTGTCCCCAAAAACATTTTAAAAACATCTTAAAAAATCGTTAATAATTATTCAAACGTCTCGTCCCCTTCTAGTTTTACATCATGTATATTCAGAAGAATATTAACTGTGATTGTGTCATTTGAAAAAAAATCTAACAAAATGCCTTCAATTACTGTCCCCAAAAACATTACAAAAACATCTTAAAAAATTGGCCATAGAATTTCGAGCGAGTGGTATCAAGTTGGCAATGGAATTGTTAAAAAAATATTAGTGATATTCAACCGAGGTTTTGCGAGTACGCGAGTCACAATATCCCCTAGTCAGTCTATGATAGTCCATTCGCAGACCAAATCTGAGCCAAATATCTTTAAAAATGTAAAAGTAAGAGCGTGATAAGTGATTTTCGAAAAAATTCAAATTGTCATAATTTTGGAACGTCTCAATGGATTCGTGCCAAATTTGAACTCATCCTTTGTCTACCCACACTATATATGTGTACCTGATACCAGAGTGATATCTTGAAACATGCGTACGCTGTCGTGGTAACAAGAATCCGAACATACACACACACACATACAGACATTTCGTATAAATCATTTTTCTCGACGTTTTCGAGTATTTTCAGCATCCTAAGATGAAAATTTGGAAAAAAAATTTTTTTTCACGAAAACATTGCTTCCCTTACGAGGAAGCAGTAAAGTGAAAAAGTTCAACAAATTATATTCCACATGTACATCGGACTGCATGCTAGGTTTTACATACAAAAGAGTTTCCTGAAAACTTTCTTTTTTTTTCTGAAAACTTCTGCTAGTTCAGAACACTCAGCATTCAGGGTGCACGAAACTCAATGCAAATTGTTCTTTGACACGTACGGGGTCGAAAGTTTTTCTCAACGTTATTCTATACAATCGCACTCATAGTTGCGATTACTTGTTTCATAACTTTGTCAACATCAACCTTCGTCGATTTCCACCAGTGTTAGCTGCATTTGTCTTATTACGTGTGTCTACAAAAACGAGAACAGCACGCCACCCTTCAATTTCGTGCAAATAAGCATCGCCGTTTTTCACATTGACTCGTTTTCGGTTGCAATTCAAATATCCCGTAGTCACGCTAAAGTCCGATAAAAATTGATTGCAGTCTCCCTATTGAGAGATTTTGGTTTGTCGATTGCAATCGTGGCCTTCGACGATATCGTCTTTATACAAAAAGTTAGATGGAAGCTCATGTATCGTCCAATTTAAGAGTAAGCAAACTTTTTTTTATAGCTATTGCCTCCAATTTGGAAGTTCAACAAAATGATATACATGCGAATTGGCGAAATGTGGAGTGGATCTGCAGTTCTGATGCTGATTGCACTACTACGAACAGTTCTTGCGTAGAAAAAAGATGCCAATGTCAACCAAACTACGTTTTTAATGCTGCTATGACAGTGTGTTTGAAAGGTATTTGATTCTGTTAATTACTTGATCATAGTTGTTATTTCGTGGTATTTTTAAATCTGTTTATAACTAAGAAAACAGCATCTTAAGATGTCTGCATAAGCTTGGGGCCCAAAAAAACCGGGCGATTTCAAATTTTATTTTCTGATAAGAGTATTGGAATTACGTGTTTGGGATTTTGTATACAATTATTAATAAATAATTTTACTGAGCTTGAATTTATTGCAATCAGAAATCAGAAACGACCAAAAGGTACTTTTTCCAAAATCAGTGTAAAAAGGTTTGAAACGGGTATTTTTTGTGGTGCGATATACGACTTGATAATTATAATGAAGGCCAGAGTTCGAGAACGCAAAGAAATACAAATTTGGGTTGAAATACAAATTCTAAACGCTTCCTTTATTTCCGGGGTTTAAGAATTTCAAAAAGTATAATTTTCCGAAAATCGAAAATATTTCCTTTACTTAATGGTTAGCCAACTAATTTTTTTTAATCGAAAATAATAAAGATTAATATCATAATTTATTGCTATGCAGCCGCAACGGGTTACGGTGACGTTTGCGAGGAAACTTCACAGTGTACCGCATATTTACTGGCTGGTGGAAATTGCGAAGATGGCTTTTGCAGCTGCGTCAAGGGTTATCATTATCTCCACGGTCGTTGTATCAAGTCTTTGGGTGAGAATACACAAATCCTGTAATATATGTCATCTGCATCGATCGATACCATATACACAATATATTTGCTTCGAATGACACTCTGCTTCAAAGGTCTCAACGAAAAATGTCACAACGACGACGAATGCTACGCCAACGCGGATTATGACGCGTTGTCATGCACGGAGAACGTCTGTCGGTGTACCGATGGATTTTATCAGAGAGAATATCGCACTTGCCGACGTGAAGCTAAAGGTAACAATCTATCATAATATTATTTTTTTAATTATCTTAGAGCACTTATGTCAGTCAGTGCATCGAATATTATCAGATGACATATAGTGATTGCGGTATTACTATAACAATAAAAATACTCGCACGGATAGACGAATTTTTCAAGGATTCAATAAAATGTTACAGCCTTGTTTGAACTTTTTTTCAATTTTAATACTTGCACTGTCAATAACGTGCAAAAAGTAATATATTATGTACATTTTTTTTGCAGATATCGAATATTAAATTTAATTTATAATAAAAACACGTTGTTAAATTAAATCTGAAAATGTTTATAAAGAGTTTTGAGTATATCAATTTTTAATTAGAAAAAATGAGCAGTGTACTATATTTTTTATTTTTTTTGATAATACTATAACACAAACGAAGAAAAGTTCCCAAAAACATTTAAAAAAACATCTTAAAAATCGTTAATAACGTGCAAAAAGTAATATATTATATAAATTTTTTTTTGCATATATCGAATATTAAATTTAATTTATAATAAAAATATGTTGTTAAATTAAATCTGAAAATGTTTATAAAGAGTTTTGAGTATATCAAATTTTAATTAGAAAAAATTAGCAGTGTACTATATTTTAACATTTTATTGATAATACTATGACACAAACGAAGAAAAGTCGTTATTTAGAAAATAAATGATTTAATTAAACTATATGAAATGACCACTTGTGTTAATGTTTTAGAAATCGGTGCTGATTGCATGATAGACTTGGATTGCACATTTGATGAAAATGCCTACTGTAACAGAACAACGGGATGTTCTATCGAATCGGGAGAAACCGAAAATACTAAGCGTCGAGAAATTATGTATCGAGATTCCAGAATTCCTGAAATTCAAGAAGTTCCTTCTGATATTGTCGTTGGAAGCAAATGTACGAACGATAAGGATTGCGAAGGTCTCGGAACTGCTGTCTGCGATGCAGCCGGCAATTGCATTTGCAAACCCGGTCATTTCCCTAATGATAAATTGACAACCTGCGTTCCAGGTAGATACGAATTTACAAGGCTATTGCCGTCGCATACAAATCGGTAGTCTTTAAATACTACCGAAAGCAAAATAATTATCTGTTGAATATCTAGCTGAAAATAATAAGAAACTAATGGGTTTTGAATTCTTCTTTGACAGAGATTAACGAAAAATGTGATCCAAATATTAATAGTACTATAAAAAATTCGATATGCCGGGACGGAAAGTGGAGCTGCGCACCAGCTTTTGTACCATTAGCAAACAATCGGATATGCAAAAAAGGTGAGCACGAGAGAAACAAAACGACAGCGCGAAAAGATTTAAAAAAAGAGAGAATACAACAAAGAAAATGGAATTACCTATTTTGCTTTTCTTGATTCTAAAATTCAGATTTAACCAGTAAATTTTTTCCAATTCTACGAACAGTTACACCACAGTACGGAAAATCTTGTCAGTACTCCGAGCAGTGCTATATATTCGGACCAGACGCCATCTGCTTAAACAAAAAGTGTCGATGCAACGAAAATTCACATTATTCCGAAGAACACATGTTTTGTTGGATTAATCGACGAGTAGGCGAGACATGCAAAATCGATGAGGATTGCTATCTTAATGACTTTGGTCCAAAATTATCTTGCAAGGAGTCTGTCTGTGCATGTCCTGCGGGTACACACTTAAATGCAGCGGCAACAGCTTGTATAAACGATATAGCAGTTCTTGGTGATCCTTGCATAAGCGACACAGACTGCAGCACCTTAAAGAATGCTGTTTGCCGGAACGATACCTGCGCATGTGGGGAAAATTATTTCGATTTGTCTGGCAAATGTGTTTCCGGTATTTATTTTATTCAATGACATTATATATTTTTTTTTGTTCGAATGAATTCCTGTGTTATGATGAAATTTAAAAAAAAATGATAATCGTTATTGAATAACAAAAAATGCTGAATTTTTTATACGTAAACGTCAATACTAAACATTTTTTGTTAAATTACCAACAGGTATCAATGCAGACTGTACTGTCGATGATGATTGCAAAGCTCCAAATTCAACGTGTGCAAAAGAGTTGAACCAATGCAGTTGCACCAGTGGCTTTACTTCACCTTCTGCCGACTTATGTGTTCCCGGTAAGAATATATATTTATTTAGGGATACAAGAGTTTTTGAATTAACATGTATTAATAAATATACTTTTTAGTTTGAATAACTGCGAATGGAGTTTACCGAAGATCAATAATAAGATTTTCAAATATTTAGTCATTACTCTTCATGGAAAATCATTCTTTCCTTGTTTATAAAAATATTAAATAAAAATATAAATCAAACCTTTCCAATCGGTTTATTACAAATTATTTACGAGACAATTGAGCAAATATATAGCGTGAGTTCGAAGTAACGGGTTGTTTCAACTCTGTTGTTTAATATATATTTCTTGATAAATTAGAAATTGAAGACGTCGTTAATTTAATATCGATTTGGTTTCAGTTTCTCCTTTCGGTAGCGAGTGCCAATACGACATCCAGTGTTCAGTTATTACTTCGGGTGCTCTGTGTGCTTTTCCTGAAGTACCTGAAGAAAACGCACCTAAGATCAGTAGGTCGAGTTCCGTTAACGGTAGATGCGTTTGTGATACAGGTCATCACCACAAATATGGATGGTGTTATCAAACGAAAGGTGTGCTGAAATAATCTGATTCTTTCTTACCGAGAACTTGCTCGGGACTGTTCGTTATATCTTATCTTAACTCATGTTCCAGTTCTGCACGAAACGTGCAACTCACGGGGTGAATGTTACGTCGAGTCTAGCCCAGATTCCGTGATGTGTCTAAAAGGATTATGCGTTTGTAAATGGAACACATTTGAAATGAACAGCACCTTCTGCAAATCGAGTTAGTAGTTAATTTACACATTTTTTAAATGGATAAAATGTTGATATTTTGGAAAATTCACTCAGACAAGTTGTGGTAATGTCTATAAATATAAAGTCACAGTTGTTAATCATTAATAATTTCATTAATAATGAAAAAATAGTCACATCATTAAGTATGAATAATTGTTACGGCATAATTACCGATACCTGATTTTTCCTGAGTGTTGAATTTTTTAAATTTGAACCCGTAATTTATCCAATATCCGTTACATTATTTTTGCTGCGAAGTAAATAATATAATCTTCAATATTGCAGGTGCACCTTCCAAGACTGTAATCTCGAGTTTGACCGTTTTCCTATTATTGGCGGTTAGGTTCGTCAGTTGTTCGCTATGAATTAGTCCATCGGACTAATAGTGACATTCAATTTTCCCGGCGAATCCAACAACAGCGCGGCGATTGGCAGAGCCGAGAAGTTGGCGAAGAAGAGCTAATGAAAACAGATATGAGCGGATGATACAGTTATTGAGCCTATTTATTAACAGATAAAAGTAAAATCTGAGCGTACCCAGTATCTTTCTAGAGCGGTCAGTATTGGAAATGCGTAGCATAGCATATCAATAAACGCATACGGCTGAATTGGACTTGAAGCTTATGAGCGCTCGACTCGGCTCAATACAGTACGCTAGTAAAGTATCGCCGAAGGCGCCACGCCGTGGCCGCTATCCGCAACTTCCAGTAACACAGCTGATTCGATAGAGAATGCTGATTGGCGGGCAAAGCAAGCAGTGTGTTATGGGAGTGCACCTAACATAGTCGGGTTCCCCCACAATTCGACAAGCAGCCAATGTGAGCTTGTGAATCCGTAACCTGAAGTTTGGAGTACCGGGTACGAGAGGCGCGCACGTCGCGCCTCAGAGACACTTTACTAGCGTATAGAAGAACAAGTATTCGACTTCACTTCCTAATCCAGTTTAGTATCATTTCTCGATCCAATCGACACATCCTAGTGCGTGGAAAAATAGTCAAATAAGTCTTCGGGTAATAAACTCAACTGAAGCCGAAACTTAGCTTCAGACGTGTTTACTTTCCTCCAATATTTACATTTGAGGTTAGTCAATAGTAAACAATTGAAAACTCGAACTGACTTAATTCGACTACTACTGTAGGTACAACGAAAATACCAATCGCTCCGCTTCCAGTTTAAACGCTCAACGACCAGAACTATTATGTGATTTAAGCATTATGGTGTATCGAAAGATCTGTTTGTGTGTGGTTATCTTAATAAATTTTCATTAAATTATTTGAATATCGTATTACGCTCATCTTTTCCCAACTTACAAGGTTCTTGAACAGAGCAATCAGAGAGTTCTAATGTAATTGGCGCATAGGAAAAAATGTATTTTTGGCGACCAATTCTAGTATCAGTATCAAGTTTTCGCGAGAACACGTTGTGCAGAATACAATGTAATGTTAGAAAAAAAAATCGATGGATAATAGACAAATACGTAGTATTGTTTTGCGGCAATGTTCGGTCGTTGGTTTTTTTCCGGGGTAATTATAAGTTGATCAAGTCGTGATCGACGTTTAGAATTATAAATTTATTTTGCGACAATGTTCGGTCGTATTGCCGCAAAACAAATCTACAATTCTAAATCTACAATTCTGAAGTGGTGCAACCGTCACTTCAGAGTCACATTGCCATCATGGTTATACAAGCGTCAGGTAAACATGAAATTTAAGTCATTATACTTCAAGGAGGTTCCAGCGCTACGCTCAGGGGGGATAGGCCTGGAGACGCGTTGTGAAAGCCCAAGCGTACAGAGACAAAAGCTGGAAAAGTCGGTTTCACTCGTACTATCTCAAAAACTAAGCGGTTAATTATTTCGAAATTTGAGAACGTATTTGTAGACATAATTCCCTTGCCGTTAGCACATTTTTCACATGACAATCTTTTCGCATGCTTTTGCAGTATCGATTTATGTGCTGTCAATCAGTGACGGTTCCATAACAGCAATGTTAAATAGCCCAACTACGGTTGTCAATATCTCTGCAACTAAACGGTGAATCTATTTTAATTTCTGGATACGCCGAACACAACTGTTGTTCAACATAATATTTCTTTTTCACTTTTCACTGGAATATTTAAAATGCTGTAGCGCTCCAACCTCCTTAAAGAGACTTCGAATAGGCTGCAATGCGTTTGGTCGTCTTGTGCAAATGCAAAACTCATATGAGACTTTCATGTGATGCTAAGTACTTATTGTCATCGAAGTGACTTTCACGCGACTGTAGAAAGACGCAGAAACAATGTAGGTACATAAGGTATCATTTAACAGTTGCACAAATCCATAAAAGTGACTATCGATTAACAGTGCATTAATCGCAAATGTAACTCTGTAGCGACTTTAATGAAACGCGACGAACGTTAGATAAGAATCACATAAAAGTCTCAACTTTGCATATTGTGCATTGATCGTCTTCGCATCAACTTAACGTTGCACTGGTTGCGTTAGGGAAACGTACCGTAGTTATCTAATCCTGTAGAGATAAAAGTGTATATGAGCCCCCACCAAATCGCTGGACTTACATTCTAACGGTAGTTAATCAGTTTGCATTAATTTGAAAGAAAAAGTAAGAAATCGAGCAGGGATAAGACTAATTGTAGACTTTTTATAGGTAAAGTAGGGTTTATTCAAAATTTATGTCCACCATCAAATAAATCAATTATCGCTGATATAATTCTATGTTCATTAATTAGTATTACTAATTTTCTCTTTCACTTCATCTTGCGCTTGATCAGTAAATAGTATTTACTAATGCTTTCGCATGTATTCTTCTATTCTCACCTGTTTACCTGCTACGCTGACCCACGTTCAGTATTTACTCTATTACGCGCACCGATTGGCAAACTGGTGTACAGTAACCTCCCGCCAAGTGCTCGCTCGCTAAGTGCTTGCCGAGGCGCCTTTCCCTCGACCGGGAGGCGTGAATGTTCCCCCACCAAGACTGCGATTCTCTACCGAGCCCGGCCGATCTCGGCCGAATGCACCCCCGAGCTCGTAGAATCTCTACGGAGAGGTAGTTTCTCGCGAAGTGCTCGTTTTTACCTCTACAGCCCCGTAGGCGAGCATTTAGCGGGAGGCTACTGTAGTTTCGTTACTCAGGGGGTGGGGTGGCCGCTCAGTCTCAATATATGGCGTACATGTTGTTCGCATCGGACTAATAGATGAACTGCTCTTAGCCGGTATCCTACCTAGTTGATGAAATGACGTCCACTAAGTTTTCCGTGAGTGTTCTCTTGATCGTCGAAATAAGCTGTATCTGGACTTTCGGCCCACTTAATGTCGGTAAGTCTTACAATTTGTGTCTAAAATATTTATCTAAAGTGTGATATCGTTATTAACTTTATTTATCGTATCGTATTTTTAGTAATTATTTTTATTTTTACGAGAGGCTTTTTATCATTCGTATAATTCTTCTAATTTGAATCGAGAAGAAAGAGTTCAGTAATTGTGGGGTGCAAATGAAAATGCATTAGGGCTCCAAATACACCACGCGCATAATGAAGTGTTAATTATCATAATTGGTAAGTAATGTAGGCCGCTGTTTTATTGTAGACGATAATCTCGAAGTAAGCGGCCAAAAGGAGATTGGGAAATAAATTAAATTTTCCCCAAATTTGACGTTTCGATCACTATGTGCGGACCGTCCTCAGACGTTCAATTTAATTTCGCTCTATGCCTAAGAGATAAACAACAGAGTAGCTAGTCTGTGTGTGGTAGTATTAATTTTAACGTATTTAAATTGAAATTTAATGTTTACGCATTTAATTTTTAATTTAACTGCATTTTAATGTTAATGTTTTTTTAACGTATTTTAATCTGTATTTTTATTTGTAATTTTAACGCATTTTAATATTAATTTAGTTTTAACGAAATTTTCTCCAACCTCTATCACTAATTTTCTGACAATATTTATGGTTATGATATGTGAAGTGAGGACAGAGCGATTAAAACATATGTATATTCAAAATGATGTGCTCAAGAAGACCCTCCGACAACGTCAACGGTGATCAACATACATATGCATTGCCAAATTCCTCTGCCAAATACCAACTAGGATAAGCCAATTTTGTACGAAAATTGCAATGCAATAAATTCAACATCTACATCGAAGTGAGTATAGTCCATTGCTGATCGGCCCATGTTTACTTTCTATGGTTGTACAAGTACTATTTTTCTAAATTTGTCATTATTGGATTCAAAATTATTATAGTTAATCTGTTCAAATCTATCGCAGGTATCTCAGACTCTTTGTAAATAGATATTTATGTACGAAATCTTGTCCCCAAGTCATCAATAGAGAAGCTTCCGGGAGATCACATCTGATTGCTTTAACCTCCCGGAGCTATCACATGTGATATTTGGTATTTGGTCGAGGAATTTGGCAATGCATACTGGGCATTCCATGCCAACTCGGTCAACGTCTGACCCTCAAATCTCTTTCTTAGCGACAATTTTTTATGTTATTCTTCCAACTAAAAAAGGCATGCACAAATTTTTTCAGATTTCTTTTTGTCGAAATTTTTGAGTTATATTAATTAAAGCTATCTAAAAAACGCCCTAATTTAAAAATCGCAAAAAAATCTCAAAAATACCTTGATGAACAACAACATTTTTGAGAAGGAAAAAGAGGAAGAAGACCTTTTTTAAATTTTTTAAATTTATTTTATGATATTAATTAAAGGTTGCGTTTTTTAAATTAGGGCGTTTTTTAGAGAGCTTTAATTATTTATAACTCGGAAACTTCGATTTTTTAAAATCGGAAAAAATTTCTGCATGCATTTTTCATTTGGACGAATAACAAAAAATTGCTGCGAAAAAAAAATATGAGGTTCAGCCGTTGATCGAGTTGGTATGGAATGCTCCATATGTACCTTGACCCCCGTTAAAGCAATCACAAGTGATTGCTTGAACCTCCCGTAGCAATTACATGTGATTGCTTTAACCTTCCGGAAGCTTCTCTATTGATGACTTGGGGAGATTTCACACATAAATAACTATTTACAAAGAGTGAGATAACTGCGATAGATTTTAACAGATTAACTATAATATTTTTAAATTCAATAATGACAAATTTAGAAAAATAATACTTGTACAACCATAGAAATTACACATGGGCCAATCAACAATGGACTATACTCACTTCGATGTACATGTTGAATTTATTGTATTGCAATTTTCGTACAAAATCGGCTTATCCTAGTTGGTATTTGGCAGAGGAATTTGACAATGCATATGTATCTTGATCCCCGTTCACGTTGCTCGAGGGTCTCCTTGAAGCACATGGTTTTGAAGGTACATATATTTTAATCGCTCTGTCCTCACTAACATAACATAACCATAAATATTGTCAGAAATTAGTACTAGAGATACGTTAAAATTAATACTACCATCCACGAGCTAGCTACCGTGTTGTTTATCTCTTATGCATGCAGCGAAAATAAATTGAACGCCTGAGGAAGGTCCGCACATAGTGACCGAAACGTCAAATTTGAGGAAAATTTAATTTATTTCTTAATCTCCTTTTGGCCGATATGAAGCCGCTTACTTCGAGATCATCATTAATTAGCATATTTTTGTAAATAGTGAGTCTAAGAAAATAGATTCGGGGAATTTTTATTAGCTTGAAAAAGTCCTCCCAGCAAATTTGCCTTAGTCACCTAAAAGTCACCATTACCCACCATAGCAGATCCGGTGACCGAACAAATCACCGTCGAAATCACCATGGTGGTTTTGTACAAAAAGTTCACTTAGAATTTTGTCGAAACCACTACTCCGAGATTTAAACGAATCTCGGATTGGTGGTTTACGTGGTGGTTTTCTCAAAATTCTGAGTGAACTTTTTGCACAAAATCGCCATAGTGGAAACGACCGTGATTCTATGGTCTGCGAGGGCAACGACAAAAAGTGGCTCGTGCTCACGTCTATTGTTTCTCGCCGATTTCAAAATAATCGCATCATATCTGTCACTGATGTTTAAGAGAAAAACGATTGACATCTTTCAGATTACGGGGGAAAATGTTTATATCTGGTCGAGAATTACGGTGTCTCGGTATGATTCAGTGTTTTTTATATCACTATCCAATTACTCCTTGATTTAATGAAAGTACTCAAATCTAAAATTGCACAAACGTATTTTGATGGCTGCTCAAGAAATTGGACACCAAGATATCCAACCAGGTTCCACAAACGTGGAACTCACCTGCACCTCGGATGCAGATTGCACAACTGCGGGCAGTTCTTGTATGAATCAGAGGTGCCAATGTCCACAGCAATATGTCTTCAATGCTGCGATGACTTCTTGCCTCGAAGGTATTTTTCAAACGACATTTTCGACCATCACGAATATCTCTTATATGTAACGTATCTTATCAATTATCACTACTTTGTAGCTGCAACGAATTACGGCGATGCCTGTGAAGAGACTGCACAATGCACCGCATACTTGGAGGCCGATGGTTTTTGCAACAATGGTGAATGCACCTGCTCCAACGGTTATCATTGTCTCCATAGCCGACGTCGCAGATCTCCCGGTAAAAAAAAATAACTATAGTGATAAGTGATGCATATTTCGATAAACAGTATTTAGTCGCTTTGAATTATACTTGATTTATAGCTCTCAACCAAAAGTCTCGAACTGATGACGACTGTTACGTCAATTTTAACTCCGGGGCGTTTAAAAAAAAAGAGATAATAATTTACCGACTAATGCGTGCACCGTTCGGAACTTGACTATATCGCCCTCTACGTTCAGCCGGCCACACTGCAGTATCAGTGCGCGCCACGCAACAGCGCGATGCAGTTTCCGCCTTTCAGCGGAACTAAAATGCGGCCATACCCTATTGAAGTAACCTCAAAACACAATTTTTGTAACACATCGTGTGTCGAATATGCTTTAATCGCGTACGATGAAACCATGCGTACAATATGCGCCTCTAAAAAAGCAATGGATGGCCTAGGATACGGGTTTATATCTGGAGCCCATTGTTTCAATTCCATTCGACTTGTGATGGGTCGAGGAACAATAACAGGATCTGGGAGCAACTTCACTCCTTCAAAGATTAACAGTTTAGTCATAAACTGCTTATGCAGCGATTACGAGCGTTACAGCGCTCCTTAACCTGCTTGTTGCTTTCATAAAAACGGTAAAAAATTCAGAACCTAAAAAATACGACTTTTTCAGTTGTCAACGTTGACACGCCAAGTTTTTTTGCGCATTGGTGACGGCTCAACGGACCAATCACAACACCGTGACGGTCCGCAGCCAATAAAACAGAAGAAATTTCTTTGTAGAGTTTTACTTGATTATCATATCGGATTTAGCTTAATGTTATTGCAAGAAATTTGTTGTTTGCAAATGATTTTTTTGGCGGGCTATTCTTTTGCAATCCATTTTATTTTGGAAGGTTTTTTTTGTGAGCATTTCTTTTTAAAGTAATTTTTTGTTTGCATTGGATTTTTTTGTGCAATTACATTACTATTTGTGTATCTACATAATTGTGTAATTGAAGGCCCTCAAGCCACTGCAGCCACTGCAGCCACAGCAGCCACAGCAGCCGCAGCAGCCACAGCAGCCGCAGCAGCCACAGCAGCCACAGCAGCCACAGCAGCCACGGCCGCCACAGCAGCCACGGCAGCCAATGCAACCACTGCAACCACTGCAGCCAATGCAACCACTGCAGCCAATGCAACCACTG
Source organism: Ephialtes manifestator (assembly GCA_963970395.1). NCBI lineage: Eukaryota > Metazoa > Arthropoda > Insecta > Hymenoptera > Ichneumonidae > Ephialtes > Ephialtes manifestator. Next base: position 25,562,084 of record OZ019976.1, on the reverse strand, counting down.
CAGCCAATGCAACCACTGCAGCCAATGCAACCACTGCAGCCACTGCAGCCCAGAGTACTGACACTCCGTTGCTCTGCTGTATGCTCACCGTGTGTTTCTTATTTGGCACGCCAACGCCGACGCTCATTTTCTAAGAGCGATTGGTGTACGCTGTGTTCGCTAACGTTACACGACCAAAGCCGCCATTGCCGCACTGAGAGAAAAATATAGTAGAATAGTAGGTCGAACTACAGTGGACTCTCCGATAAGTTAAGTTCCGAAAAGTTAAGGCACTCCGATAAGTTAAGGATTAACGCTCTGGTAAATTAAGATCGACCCTTTTTTGAGCTCTTTCTACCTGCTGGCGGGGAAGCGAATTACCCTTTCTACTTTACACTATCTGCGGTTGAACGCGCTGCTTCTGCAAGAGTGACAGAGAGGTAACGCGGCAGCTAGTTTCGTGCGAAACAAGGACCGATGAAAGACCCCCACTGCACTTTTTTCCCCTCGTCGTTTGGTCGAGTCAGCCGATGTCGAGTCAGTTAGGTAAATTGACTCTCATTTTAGAAATAAGAATGTTATTACGCTTAACAGTTGCTTAGACATCGTCTGTAGAAAAAAAAACTATCGTATCTCAACAATAATTCGTAATATCGTAACTAAAGAATTTCAGGAACAATTATTAATCGTAAGTTCATTTTCTAACAACAAAAATTCATGTTCTTTAATCCTTGAAAAAAATGTAAAAAATATAGATTGTTCCTTTTTTAATATTGGTTTATAATTAAATAATAATAATTATAGTATCCCAACAAGCACTGCGAGATTGCCATTGGACCTTATTGCAGAACAATTTTTATGGACTTGACGACCGTATAATGTAAAATTCGAGCGAAATATCGACGGGGCTTTTATTTGAAGCGCGATAAAAAGATTTGAAAATTTTGAAAAATCGTCAATTAAAATCCAAAACAAGTCTATATATATTTTTATTACAAAAAAGAATAAGAAAACATGAATTTTGGCTTTCTATACATGATCTTATCATTAACCATTTCCTAGATATTATCGATAAAAAAAAACAAAACAGATTATTTTTTGAAAATGGATGTCGTAGAGACATAAAACTCTGAGCAATTCGTTTAACGTATCAGTACTTCAACCTAATTTATTTATTGTGCTGCTCCGAGATTTCGTAAATTTGTATGGCTGAATTTCATATGTGCTAAGCCACATATGAAATTTTGGAATGGAAACAGTCGGTAAAATTCCCTCGAAATCACAAAAATAAAAATGAGTTACAACTGCACTTATAAGATTATTAGAGCGAGTATTTTCCCATTAAATTTTTTTCCTGAACTTAATGTTTTATCAATTAACCAATTTGGTTGGCGTTGAAAAGATTCATTCTCTTTATATAAATATTCTATTTGGTGTCAGAGTTGGAATTTCCATTTGAAGATCTTTTGTAGAAGTCACAAGTCAATGTGATGAAAAAGTTAATGCATAGAAATAAAAATTGCATTTGGCAGTGAGAATATTTGTGCAAATGAATTTTTTTCAACTAAAACTTTGTATAGTTGGACCGGTCTAAGAGTTCTTAGGAAAAGAATTGAACAACAAAATCAAGTTGGTCCATCGGTGCAACCTAATCTCTATGACAAGTGTGTCCACTTAAGACAGTGGAGATAATATTTATCTGGATAAACTGGGCAATAAGACAATATTTTACGTATAAAAAGGTTTATTCTTTTGTTGTGTTCATCGCGTGATATTTTTTGTATAAATATAAATACAATATCATATAATATGACATAAATTTATATAAATATTTGAATTCGCAATACACTTTCATTTATATACTTTGTTAGTGATTCAGCTCCCTCAATTCTCTCTATAACAACACTGCCAGGTCTGAGTACAGGAATTTCTATCTAATGCTCTTTTACAAAAGATATACTAACTTTTAAAGCAAGTTATAAATAAAAGTTATCTTTCATTACAAAATAACTTTTATGTATGAAACTTTGTTTGAAACTGAATGAAAAAAATTGAAACTTTTATTCTCACTCTGGACAGAATATTATAAAGAAACTAAATCTTTGCGAAACTAGCTTGCTTGGTAGTAGTATATTTCGAGATATATGGCTGAAGCTATGAAAGACACGCGTAAGTAGTAAATTACCGCAGCTGAAGTTACGGTCATTTTTACCCCAGACCGTACCCCCAGTTTCGACGTGCGACGAGCTGAGGAAAGGGAAATTTCCCGGCTGGAAAGGCGCCCGTAGTGGTCTTGGACAAGTAGTGGGGACCTTAACTTATCGGAATGGCTTAATCGGCTTTAGTTTCCGCGACCTTAACTTATCGGAGTCCATTGTATTAGCTTTTCGATCGTAAATGGCGGTGACGGGTGATGGGGTACCGCGCCGCCCTTTGTATTCACGTTATTAAAACCTTGGGTTTTCCAAACAAATTAAAATATTTAAAAAAATAATTTGACTTTTATCAGTTCCCACGATTTTTAACGATTCATACTAGTTTTTCCATATTTTTAAATCTGTTTTTATAAATATCTTGGTACTTTCTAAATTTCGTTTTTCACGAATTTACAAATATTGTTTTGTTAAATTGAAAGTGACAAATATATTTTTTTGTAAAAATGACAAAAAGATATTTCTTAAAATGAAAATACAAATTTTAAATGGATTGTTTTTGTACTTGTTTTTGTAAAACTGAAAACTTCATCGATTTTTTATAAAGTTCGTGGAAAAAAACCGTTTGTTAAAAGTACAAGAATTTCAATTTACCTTTTATCGAATGTAAAGTAAAATGTGTAATGAAAATCTTGAGTTTTAACAGTTTCAGTCGTGACAATAAGATATTTTCAGAGCAATTGTGAATGTTCATGTTCATAGCAATCTTTTATTTTATTTGAAAACCGTGAAAAAGGACGAAATAAGAAGAAACTTTCGGATAAATATCCACCAATATATGAGGATACCGATTGAATGTAGGACATCCTTAACACAAATAATTAATATTATTCTTGTCTTAATTTATTGAAACTAAAGTTTCAATAGTATATTTACTAACGAAAGATACAGCTCATTTTCTTTAAGATATCCGAGATGTATGTTATTTAAAAAATACGAAATCGGGCTCTACGATAAAATAACAATTCAATTGGTATTTCTGCGACGAGCTATAACAAATTACGTAATAACTAATGTTCCATTATATAAAATAAAAATATATGATCGGAGGCTCGAACTGATGACATTGCGATTCAAGCAGTGGTTCACCGCTGTTCCATCCCCACCAATTTCCACTCCTTCGACAGCCATAGGCATCACTGCTGCCAAGACAGCAAGCCGAACTTTTCATCGTCATATTTTGTAATTCTTGAGCTGGCATTACGCCGTACTCAAGCGTTTCGTGCCAAATAAGAAGAGGTGGGGAATACGGAGTGTCAGCACCCTGCTGCAGCCACCGCAGCACACTAAATGAACCATTTTCCGATTATGTACAGTAGACTCTCCGATAAGTTAAGTTCCGAATAGTTAAGGCACTCTGATAAGTTAAGGATTAACGCTCTGCTAAGTTAAGATTGACCCTTTACTGAGCTTTTTCTACCTGCTGGCGGGGAAGCGAATTACTCTTTCCACTTTACACTACCTGTGGTCGAACGTGTTGCTTCTGCAAGAGTAACAGAGTGGTAAAGCGGCAGCTATTTGCGTGCGAGACAAAGACCGATGGAAGACCTCCATTGCACTTTTTTCTCCTCTCGTCGTTGGGTTGAGATCTGGAGTTACCGTCATTTTTACCCCCGGCCGTACCCCCTGCTTCCACGTGCGACGAGCTAAGGAAAGGGGAATTTCCCGGCTGGAAGGACGCCCGAGAAGGGCCTGCCCTAATAGTGGGGACCGTAACTTATCGGAATGGCCTAATTTTACTAAATATATGTATCTATTTTGATTTTATGTAATTTTTAATTTTTTGAAAAAGTCCGTGGTCGCTCTAACTTTCGTAAAAGTTCGAAGATTTTGCTCAATTGTTCTTAATAACTGAAGACATGTTCAATGTTTGGTATTGAATCTCGACAAAATCGGTAAAGTCGTTCAGATTTTATGGAATGTTGAATTATTTTTAAAAAATACACGTTATCACATTTACTTTTGGAAACAAAATAGAAAAAGCGAATTCACAACATGTTTATGTATCTAATTAAAACAAAGATGCAAGGTAGAACCTTGTACATTGCTTCCCCATTATTTTTCACTTTTTACAAATCTTCCTCTATGAGGAAACCAAAATTCATTAACATACTTTCTCATAGAGGTAGCTATGTAAAAAGTGAAAAATAATGAGAAAGCAATGTGCAAGGTTCCACTTTGCATCTTTTTTTTGTACAATCAGTGGTTTTGTCGTATATTGTGGATATGTTTGCGACACTTTAAACAAGTTCAAAAGAATGCATGAACATATTCTAGATGATGCAAAATTGAGGTATTCCACTTAGTATGAAATTTTCCAAACACTGCTTCTTAGCTGCTTAGATAAGATGAGCCCGCCGCAGGTCGAGAGGAGGCGCCGAAGGCGACGAGAAATAAATGAGAAAAGAAACGACGCCATTAAATATTTAAAACGATTAAGCAGTAAAAATAACTCATAACTATTACTAAAACTAAAACTAACAAAATTACTACTATTATTTAAATAATAAAAGAACTGACAGCCGAGGACGTGCGGTCGGTGTGTGGCTCCGGCGGTCCCCAGAGCTAAGTAGCATTTTATGCGGCCATAACTTCGATGGGTGACCGTTTAGTCGCGCACTGGCTTGCGCGCTAACTGCTGAGCGGGAGGCAATTTTCCTAAGTTTCTAATGTATTCTCATACAGTACAAAATCAGTGAAAATAAAGCCGCCTGTATCGGCCAGGTTTTCCGCAGTTTCCCTGTGCCGTTGTGTAAATGCGATACAGTAGTCCTAATCCTCAAAGTTAATTTATTGTGTATCGCCACTGAATGTAAAATTTTCATTTCCTATAAATTTTATTGTAAAGCAAGCATTTTGACCCCAACATAAAATGTTTCTGTCTTGCGATTCTCAGCTTTGGCACCAATGGCAATTCACGTCAAACATAAGAAAGAAAAACTGGAGTCAATGCTTGTCAATCTTGAAAGTGATTTTTGACTAATGATTGAAAAATATATTGCGATTGAATAATTGACTAGTTTTTACTTGTCGACTGTGCCAAATTATCCTCAAAATCAATTTATTGTGTATCGGCACTGAATGTAAATTTTTTATTTTTTTATCAACTTTGTGGTCAAGCAAATATTTGAATATTAACATGAAAGTTTTTGTCCTGTGCTTTCCAGCTTTGACACCAATAACCATTCGACAGAAACCTAACAGAGAAAAACTGAAGTTGATGCTTGGCAATCTTGAAAGTGATTTTTGACTAAAATATACTGCGATTGAATAATTTACTCATTTTTACTTGTCGACTGTCCCAAATTATCCTCAAAGTTAATTTATTGTGTATCGGCAAAGAATGTAACATTTTTATTTATTAGAAAACTTTGTGGTCAAGCAAATATTTCAACCTTAACATGAAAGTTTCTGTCCTGCACTTTCCAGCTCTGACACCAATAACCATTTGACATAAACCTACCAGAGAAAAACTGGAGTCGATGCTTGTCAATCTTGAAAGTGATTTTTGACTGATAATTGAGAAATATATTGAGATTGAATAATTTACTAATTTTTACTTGTCGACTGTGCTAAATTATCCTCAAAGATAATTTATTGTGCATCGGCAATGAATATAACATTTTTATTTGTTATAAACTTAGTGGTCAAGAAAATATTTGAACCTTAACATGAAAGTTTCTGTCCTGCGCTTTCCAGCTGTGATATCAATAACCATTCGACATAAACCTAACACAGAAAAACTGGAGTCGAAGCTTGTCAATCTTGAAAGTGATTTTTGACTGATGATTGAGAAATATATTGAGAATGAATAATTTACTCATTTATACTTGTCGACTGTGCCAAATTATCTTCAAAGGTAATTTATTGTGTATCGGCAAAGAATATAACATTTTTATTTGTTATAAACTTTGTGGTCAAGCAAATATTTGAACCTTAACATGAAAGTTTCTGTCCTGCGCTTTCCAGCTGTAACATCAATAACCATTCGTCATAAACCTAACAGAGAAAAACTGGAGTCGAAGCTTGTCAATCTTGAAAGTGATTTTTGACTGATGATTGAGAAATATATTGAGAATGAATAATTTACTCATTTATACTTGTCGACTGTGCCAAATTATCTTCAAAGGTAATTTATTGTGTATCGGCAAAGAATATAACATTTTTATTTGTTATAAACTTTGTGGTCAAGCAAATATTTGAACCTTAACATGAAAGTTTCTGTCCTGCGCTTTCCAGCTGTGACATCAATAACCATTCGTCATAAACCTAACAGAGAAAAACTGGAGTCGAAGCTTGTCAATCTTGAAAGTGATTTTTGACTGATGATTGAGAAATATATTGAGAATGAATAATTTACTCATTTATACTTGTCGACTGTGCCAAATTATCTTCAAAGATAATTTATTGTGTATCAGCAATGAATATAACATTTTTATTTGTTATAAACTTCGTATCAAGCAAATATTTGAACTTTAACATGAAAGTTTCTGTCCTGCGCTTTTCAGCTCTGACACCAATAAACATTCGACACAAACTCGACATAGAAATGCTCGAGTTAATGCTTGTCAATGATAGATATGATTTCTCAATAATTATTTCGAAAATAGAATAAATTACTTATCTTTTTTCTGGTCGACTGTGCTGAATTATCCTCGAATTGATGATATGAGCTGAGGAGAAAGTTGTAGCTGAGGCATGCTGCGTTAGTTTAAAAGAGTGATTCGCGCTGTGCAAGTCCTTAATAACAGCGTTCTACTATACCGGGAGACTCCCGGTAATGTAGCTTCCGATAAAATCCGATATAATGATGACGCTCTATACCTCAGCTCATCACACAATTTGGGATAGAGCTCCTCAGTCGCCCGACAACGGTCACTGGAATCCAGTGTCGTTATATCTCTATCTGTATTATTAGTTATTCGGTGACGCATATGTCCCCAGCGAAAAGCGAAGTAATTGTTCTGTGCGTATTTATTTGGTAATTATATATAATCGGTTGCTCAACACCTTCATTGGGACGTCGGGCGACTGCTCTATCCTCTTCTTTGGGATACAAAACTTCGGGTGACGGGATTTACTAGACTGGTGGAAGTTCGCGTGCCTCGAAAGCCCACAGACCCCTTGCCACCCATAACCTTATGGCAAAGATCAGAGCCAACGGCTACGAATGGCTATGTACCACTGAATATTTATTTTTATATGTTATATGAGTTGTATTTATATATTTTCTATGCTGAATTTGCCTACAGCTTGTATTTGCCTACATGAATGAGATTTAATTATATATTTTTATGCTAAATGCTAAGCTTGATATCTGTGAATTATTTATTTTTATATTTTTATATGAGTTTGTACTTGCAGATGAATTCAATTTATTTGTATATTTTCTATGTTGAATGCTAAGCTCAGTATATTTATGAATTATTTTTATATTATGTATGGACGGATGCGACGGATATGTGTGATACGTGTGTGTAATGGTGAACTGTTGCCATATGTATCGGGTCATAACCTTAAACAAAGAACGGTAACCTTGAGACCAGATCAGATCAAGTAATAAATAGAATAAATTTATTGCAAGTTTTTGCAAAATGGTCAATGCACCTGCTCCAAAGATTATCTTTGTCCGTCGCCAACGTCGCAGATCTCTCGGTAAAAAAAATGACTACAGTGATAAGGGATGCATATTTTAACAAACAATTTTTAGTCGCATTGAATTACACTTGATTTATAGCTCTCAACGAAAAGTCTCGAACTGATGACGATTGTTGTCAATTTTAACTCCGGGGCGTTTAAAAAAAAAATGAGAATAATTTACCGACTAATGCATGCAGCGTTAGGAACTTGAATATAGCGGGCTCTGTATGCAGCCGGCCACACTGTATATCTGTGCGTGCCACGCAACTGCGCGATGCAGCGTCTTTTAGCGGAACTATAACGCATCATACCTTATCGAAGTAACCTCAAAACACAATTTTTGTAACACATCGTATGTTGGAGATGCTTCAATCGCATATGATGTAGTCATGCGTGCAATATGCGCCTTTAAAAAAGCAATGAATGGCCTAGGATACGGGTTTATATCTGGAGCCCATTGTTGCCGTTGCATTCGACTTATGATGGGTCGAGGAACAATAACAGGGTCCGGGAGCAACTTCGTTCCTTCAAACTTTAATAGTTTTGTCATAAAATGCTTAAGCAGTAATTTTTTTTTCTTTCATAAGAACGGTAATTTTTTTGTGTTTTTGAAAAATAATCACTTTCATGATCAGTGAAACAACACATCCGGATAGTCAATAATTTAAAAAATTGGGTAAAAAACAATCCACGAAGTATGCCACTGCAAATTGATTTTTCATTAGTTTACTTTTTTCAGAAAGTTAGTCGGATTTGAAAAATCACAAAAATCACTTCTGTCGGATAACAAAATGGCCAAGCTTTGTTACAGAGTCAACTTGACATTATTGTGATTTATTCTCTGAAAAATAGGATGAGAAAAATAGAATTACATCAATCGTTACATAGCAGTGGGTGGTTGCTTCAAATGCTGTGTATAACGCTCAAAAGTTAAATTAGTTTTAATACATTTTTTCAATGCGACTTCTTCAGTTGTCAACGTGGCACGCCAAGTTATTTTGTACATTGGTAATGGCTGAATGGATCATTCTCAACACAGTGACCGTCCGTAGTCAATAAAACAAGAAATTTCTGTGTAGAGAGTTTTACTTGGCTAACCTATTGTATTTAGTTTAATATTATTGCCAAGGATTTTTTTTGTCGAACTATTTTTTTGCAAGCCATTTTATTTTGAAAGGTTATTTGTGTAAGAATTTTTTTGTTTGCATTGGATTTTTTGGTGTAATTACATTATTATTTGACGTAACATTGCAGTGTTACGTTAAATCATGCGGTTTTTTGATCAACCGACGATTTACACGCTGTGTGTGCGATTCAGCTTCAAGATCTCCCGTAGTCTGGTCAAGAAGAATACATTCTCCCTATTACCACACCTGCCGGTCAACACTGAATACGCAAGTTCCTTTCGAGTCTAACCTTGCGAAAAATTACTCAGGACAGAGCTAAGAATGCTGGCCTAGCACGAGAGAGGGAAAAATCAGGGGTTGGAAGGGGTTTGATGACTCTTTATTATCGAAGGAGAGACAAAAACGAATTTCATCTAAAGGGGAGTTTCACTTAAGAAAAATAATGGTTAAACACTGATTTAAATATTTTATGTATAGACAAGAAGTACTGTACTTACTGCGATTTCAGATGTTTCATGTACCGTAATTTCGTTCTTCCAAATTCCAATCGGAAATAACAAATTTCCAAGAGGTAGTAAATTGAAGGTTGAGTTCCGTGTTGGTCTTCTCGTGGAGTAGGATGATGGTTAATACGTTGAATAACTCTCGCATAAGCTCTCGTTGGTATACGGTTTTTAGATGTTTATTCAAAATAAAGCTTTATCAACTGTAATTAGTTGATTTAAAACCGTGTAAAATTTCGATATGTTTGCGTTCAATATACCCTTACATGGAATATTTAAAATAACGGTCACTACGTTTGGTTATATACAAAATCGGTTGTTCATTATTAAATTTTTTACAAAGCTTCCTTTAGCTTTGTAAAAAGTTTAATAATGAACAACCGATGAACAAGCGAAAAAATTGGCGTAGCTCATTGAGCGCCTCTATAGCGATGCGGGCCCACCGCACCCCGCGACACCGCCCAAACACTCGACTTCTCCGATCATGGCCGAGTGCTTGCGGCAGACAATCAACGCTCGGCGCGAAGCGAGGTGCGCGTAGTCGCAGGACCACATCCCAGCCACAGATACTCCTCGCATATGAGAACTCCCCCTACTTTAGGTCATGCAGCAAAATTTCGCTCTGTTCACGTCAATTATTTGTACCGAATGTTATTATCCGCGAGAATTAATTCTCTTCTCGAGCAGTATTGTAAAAATTGATCTTGCATTTATTTATTTTAATTATTAGAGAGAGAAATAAAATGAAGTTGCGTCAGGACGTAACAGCAGCCACTGCAGCCAACGCAGCCACTGCAGCCACCACAGCCGCCCGTGCAGCCACCACAGCCACGGCAGCCACCGCCAAAGCAGCGGCGGCAGCCACGGCAGCCACCGCCAAAGCAGCTGCGGCAGCCACGGCAGCCACCGCCAAAGCAGCTGCGGCATCCACAGCAGCCACAGCAGCCACAGCAGCCCGAGCAACCAGGGCAACCAATAGGGCAACCGCCAGGGCAACCACCACCGCCACAGCGCCTACGGCAGCCACAAAACGTACGGCAGCCACAGCACCTACGGCAGCCACAGTAGCCACTCCAGCTACGCCAGCCACCGCAGCCACAGCAGCCACCGCAGCCGCAGCAGCCGCAGCAGCCACAGCAGCCAAAGCAGCCAAAGCTGCAACAGCAGCCACCACAGCCAAAGCAGCCAAAGTAGCCAAAGTAGCCACTGCAGCCACTCCAATGCAAATCCAAGAATAACAAAAGATGATGATGAAAAGTTCGGCTTGTTGTTTTCGCAGCAGTGCTGCCTGCGGCTGTCGATTGGGGAGATGGAACAGCACTGAAACGCTGCTTGAATCTCAATGTCATCAGTTCATGTCTCCGATCGTGTATTTTTTTATGTTACGGCACATCAGTTATTACGTAATTTAGAATAGCTCGTCGCAGAAATACCAATTGAATTGTTATTTTATCGTGGAGCCCGGATTTAATGCTTTTTCATTTTTAATAACATACATTCCGCTTATCTTAAAGAAAATGAGCTGTTTCTGTCATTATTAAATAAACTAGTGAAACTTTAATTTCAATAAATTAAGATGAGAATAATATTAATTGTCTCTAACTTTCGTAAAAATTAATCTATTTTGCTGAATAATTCTTTACGAGAGCAGGAGCACTTGATGTTGTTTGGTATTGAAGTTGGCTCGAATTCATAAATAGTTATGGTTTTATGCAATTTGACGATTTCCAAAAAATTGATGGTGTTGCATTATCTTCTGCAAAACTTAAGATATCAAGTCGAAATTGAGTATATAAAAAAATAATATTCAGCCATGATAAATGTATAATTTGGTGACAAAAAATATAAAACTTTTTATTTTTCGAATTATTAATTATTTAAAAAAATATCGTTATCACATTAACTCCTACAAAACTTGAGATGTCAAGCCCAAATGTAGTATGTAAACAAAACAATATTGAGCCATGATAGATGTAAGTAATTATTTATGAACTGTATTCAACAATTATTATCGACAAATTTATTGAATCACTTTTCAATTTTCTAGAATTACGCGTTTAGGCTCGTTGGGCAGAATACAATGTAATAGAGAAATTGTGCCGAGGTTATCTAATCCTGAAGAGATAAACGTGTCCAGTGGTGTAGACAGGGGGTGGTCCGGCCCCCCCCCCCCGAAATCCCCGAACATGGCGCCTTTATATATATATATTATGACTCTTTTTAAGGTTTGGCCCCCTCCCCCCATCCCCGAAATAAAATCCTGTCTACGCCACTAAACGTTTCTATATAAGCCCCCATCAAATCATTGGACGTATCTATAGTTGCGTAAATTTTATTCGCATCAGTCTAATAGACGGACTACACTTAGTCGGTATCCTGCCTGGCTGTTGAAATGAGGTTCACTAAGTTTTTTGTGAGTGTTCTCTTGATCGTCGAAATAAGCTGTGTCTGAGCTTTCGGCCCACTTAATGTCGGTAAGTCTCACAATGTATATCTAAAATATTTATTTAAATGGCACAATCGTTATTAACTTTATTCATTGTACGATGGTGCTTCGTAATTTGTCACTCAATTATTTTTAATAATTATTTTTTTATTTTTCGAGAAGCGTTTTATCATTCGGATTATACTTATAAATTTTATCGAATATTGAGCGACATTTAATACATATCTTAATTAAACATTTTGCTGATAAATTGGATTTTGTGATAGCCTTTTGTTATTTATTTTAGTGCTTATATTGTTCCGTCAAAATAGTGGTTATACAAGATAACCGGCTAATTTACACGTTTCTGTGCGATTCAACTGGATGTTCCCTTACTCTGATCAAGGAGAAAAGAGATTCTCCATCTATCACTGCTGACGGTAAACGTTGAAAAACGCAAGCCCGTTTTTGAATCTAACCTCGCGGAAAATTACTCGAGACAGGGCTACGAATGCTTTTTATCGTTATTGAAAAATAAATATTTCCGGTGACCGTTATCCAAGTTATGCTAAAATTTCATGCAATAATTACTTATGGAGAATAATGTACTTACGTCATTGTTATGTCTGATGTCTGCTGGTGATTCTGCAGGTCGGAGGGTGGATTGGTCGTCGTAAATAATAACTTGTATTTGCGCACTTGTTTTTCAAGACAAATGTTGCATTTATTTTATAATTAATAAAAACTTCAGCAAAATGTTACAAAAATTTCAACCAAATAAAAATTCGGAATAATCTTGACTTTACAATGGATTGATTGGTAAAAAGCGTATCGTTCGCTAAACTCTAAAGATCGAGAAAAAACCGACTGTTCAAGAAACAATTTCTTCACACAAAATAGAAGTCTATTGCACAGAAAATATTTCAAGTTCAATCAATAGTAGTTAAACTCACCAAAAATTCGTTGGTGGTGAGCAGGGGTGATGGCTCGATCGATGAAGATCGCGACGACGACAATGATTACGGTGACTTGACAAAAAACCGACTGACTGCCGCTGATCGACTGCGTGCCGTGCGACAGATTCGGGGCCCTTTTATACTCTAATCAGTCCGTTGTTCTGCTAGGTAGACTTTATATAAAACGTTGATGCAGGATTGAACTTGCATAGTCCCTCATGTGTAACTCTTAGATATTGCTTAACCTGGGGTGATGCCTAGAATCTTCGGTTCGAAGTCCATTTCCGGTGGTCGGCACGTGTCGTTGTACATAGGTGCCCCCGAATTTAGTCGAGCTATGTTTCTCTTGTTCCTTCTTCAATAGATCCCTATGTTCCCTCCCTATGAGTCAGAGTTTCTTCAATATCTTCTCAGACTTTGTCTGTAGGTGCATTCTTGTATCGTAGTATTCCAGTTTCTTATTTTTTTCTTATATTCTTTCTATCTGGTTTAATTCGTCTATATATTTTTATTTGTCTTGTATTAAATTTGATTGGTTACGGTCTTTCCTATTATTGTATTTTATTCGTGGAGGTTTTAATTTGTTATAATCTCGTTTATTTGAAGTTTATTTAATCCATATTTTCCTATCTATTCCGCGGAATTTTGATAGATTATTGATTTTCTATTTTCTAGATTCCTATTGTACTTTATGAATATCAAACTTACATTTACAGACAGCTGTGTATATGTATATAAGTATATAGCGATTTATATATTTCTCTTTACATATCATGGTCGCAAAAGTCGCACATTTGTCTCCCGCATTCCGTTGGCCTATCGTTTCTTTCTTCGATGATTTCACCGTCTCACTCTGTTCCTTCATTCTCTATCCATTCCACTCCTGTATCAGCGTGTGTCACTAGGCGTGGCGGCTCATGCCAACGCGTCATATAGGGGTAGTATGCATATGAATTTAAATAGAGAAGCTAGTTCGAGTCGGTTTTGTGCAACATTGGATAATTTGTTGTTCCTTCTTTTCAGTGGAGGGTTTTTAGTTATTTACCTGGTTTAATTTCTTATTTATTTTCCTTAAATTGTCCACAAAAACGAGAGAGGCTAAAATATCCTGATCATCGATTAAACGGTGATTGTTGTAAACGTAATTCCCATGAAACTATTCATTATTGGGCTTTAAGATGTATGAGTCCAATAGATTTATTACATATTGGGAATTTAAAAAATACGAAGTAGCAGTCAGTACCAGGCTCACATAGTAGGTAGCTGGTTTAATGATATGCTTTCTGGCCCCTAGTTGGCGCGCAGAAGTGCCCTTCCTACGAGGCCCCAAACTTTACCAGACGGGTAACCGTTCAAGCGGGGCATCGCCCCTACTGACTTTTTCGGGCCCCATTACGTCGGTATAACAGCGTTCTATAGTGGGTTGCCTTTTTGGTCGTTTTATCGACCTGAGTGTCGCTCTATCAATCACTGGGTTTACAGATTTTTTCAAATCTCTCCTAATCTTCTGTGGGCAATACTATCTTGAGACTTCTTTCATCTTTCCAAAATTTTCTCCTCAATATTTTATAGAAGTATTTATTTTGTATGAAAAAATTACGTGGTGTCATAACAATATATTGAGTGCAAAAAACGAAGTCTAGCTGCTTGCACATATGCAATTAAATACGAAAACGACGTGATAATAAAGGCAAAGGTTTGTTTGGAAAATTTTTGGAACGTACTGAAAATTATTGTAAAGAAAAAAGTGTTCAGCAATTAGGGAGTAATTGAAAAGGCATTAGGACTCCAAGGACATCACGCGCATAATGTGTTAATTAGCCTATTTTTATAAATCGTCAGTCTAAGAAAATAGTTTCGGGGACATTTTTCTAGCGTGAAAAAGTTCTTTCAGTGAATCTGCCTCAGGTAAAAATTACCATTACCCAACGATAAAATGTGGCCCATGCTCACATATGTTGTTTTCTCGTTGATTTCGTAATAATCGCATCACATCTGTTCACTGATGCTTAAAAGAAAAACGATTGACATGTTTCAGATTACGGGGCAAAATATTTATATCTGGTCGAGAAGTACGGTGTCTCGGTATGATTCAGAGTTTTTTATATCACTATCCAACTACTCCTTGATTTAATGAAAGTACTCAAATCTAAAATTGCACAAACGCATTGTGGTGGCTGCTCAAGAGATTGGACACCAAGATATCCAACCAGGTTCCACAAACGTGGAACTTACCTGCACGTCGGATGCAGATTGCAAAACTGCGGGCAGTTCGTGTATGAATCAGAGGTGTCAATGTCCATAGCAACATGTTTTTAATGCTGCGATGACTTCTTGCCTCGAAGGTATTTTTCAGATAGCACTTTCGACCATCACGAATATCTCTTATATGTAACGTATCTTGACAATTATCACTACTTTGTAGCTGCAACGAATTACGGCGATGTCTGTGAAGAGACTGCATAATGCACCGCATACTTGGAGGCCGGTGGTTTTTGCAACAATGGTGAATGCACCTGCTCCAACGGTTATCATTGTCTCCATAGCCGACGTTGCAGATCTCCCGGTAAAAAAAAAATAACTATAGTGATAAATTATGCATATTTCGATAAACAGTATTTGGTCGCTTTGAATTATACTTGATTTATAGCTCTCAACCAAACGTGTCGAACTGATGACGACTGTTACGTCAATTTTAACTCCGGGGCGTTTAAAAAAATGAGATAATAATTTACCGACTAAGGGGGCGTCCATTAATCACGTGATGCGTTCTTATCAAATTTTTTACCCGCTCCCCCCCAATCGTGATCTGCCGTGATATTTCGACGGACCCCTCCCCCCCCCCCTGGCTCGTTATCGCCAGCTTTCTTCGTTATCGGACAGATGTAAAAAGGATAAAATATGAAATAAATATCTTATACAATTTAATTATATTTTAATTATATTTTAGTTGCATACAATTCCTAATCCACTTATATTATATCAGCTTATTACTAACTTTGGTATCGTCAGGCAGATCTCGTATTAAAAGTAAATAAGTGACTAGTATCCGAAGCAATCACTAGTTTGCCACTTATCCACTGCAGATGCGCATTTCTTGGAACTGCAAAACTATTTCGAATCATAATAGAATCTACTCAGTAATATTAGAAAAAATTGTATCGAGAAATGTACGTGACTTTGACCCAAGACCCCTCCCCTCCCCATGTGATCATTCATGATGATTTTCAGTATCCCCCCTCCCTTCCAGATTCTCACGTAATTAATGGACGCCCCCTAATGCGTGCACCATTCGGAACTTGACTATATCGCCCAGTGTGCGCATGATACTGCACATTGCAGTATCATGCGCGCCACGCAACAGCGCGATGCAGTGCCTTTCAGCGGAACTAAAATGCGGCCATACCCTATTGAAGTAACCTCAAAACACAATTTTTGTAACACATCGTGTGTCGAAGATGCGCGTATGATGAAACCATGCGTACAATATGCGCCTCTAAAAAAGCAATGGGTGGCCTAGGATACGGGTTTATATCTGGAGCCCATTGTTTCCATTCCATTCGACTTGTAATGGGTCGAGGAACAATAACAGGATCCGGAAGCAACTTCATTCCTTCAAAGTTTAACAGTTTTGTTATAAAATGCTTATGCAGCGATTACGAGCGTTACAGCGCTTCTAACCTGCTTGTTGCTTTCATAAAAACGGTAAAAATTTCAGAACCTAAAAAATACGATTTTTTCAGTTGTCAACGTTGACACTCCAAGTTTTTTTGTGCATTGGTGACGGCTCAACGGACCAATCACAACATAGTGACGGTCCGCAGCCAATGTAGAGAGTTTTACTTGACTATCATATCGGATTTAGCTTAATGTTATTGCAAGAAATTTGTTGTTTGCAAAGGATTTTTTTGGCGAGCTATTCTTTTGCAATCCATTTTATTTTGGAAGGTTTTTTTGTGAGCATTTTTTTTAAAGCAATTTTTTGTTTGCATTAGATTTTTCTATGCAATTACATTACTATTTGTGTATCTACATAACTGTGTAATTGAAGGCCCTCAAGCCACTGCAGCCACAATAGCTACAGCAGCTACAGCAGCCACGGCAGCCATGGCAACCACGGCAGCCATGGCAACCACAGCAGCCACGGCAGCCATGGCAGCCACAGCAGCCACGGCAGCCATAGCAGCCCAGGGTACTGACACTCCGTTGCTCTGCTGTATGCTAACCGTGTGTTTCTTATTTGGCACGCCAACGCATACGCTCATTGGCTGAGAGCGATTGGGGTACGCTATGTTCGTCAACGTTACACGACCAAAGCCGCCGTTGCCGCACTGAGAAAAATATAGTGGAATAGTAGTTCGAACTACAGTGGACTCTCCGATAAGTTAAGTTCCGAAAAGTTAAGGCATTCTGATAAGTTAAGGACTAACGCTCTGGTCAGTTAAGATACTACCTGCGGTAGAACGCAGTTAACCTCGTTGAGCCCGCTCAACGACGTTAACCAGGCTCGCGCGGAGACGCCGGTCAGACGTGTGCACTCTTGAGTTTTATTGCCAGAAAACCCTGGGAACGAGGCTTCATCTTTCGGTGATTTATGAAGAACGTGCTCAAACATAAATACAATTATATGAGCTGAGGAGAAAGTTGCAGCTGAGGTATGCTGCGTTAGTTTAAAAGAGTGATTCGCGCTGTGCGAGTCCGTATTAACAGCGTTCTACTATACCAGGAGACTCCCGATAATGTAGCTTACGATAAAATCCGATACAATGATGGCGCTCTATACCTCAGCTCATCACACAATTTGCGATATAGCTCCTCAGTCGCCCGACAACGGTCACCGGAATCTATCGTCGTTATATCTCTATCTGTATTATTAGTTATTCGGTGACGCATATGTCCCCAGCGAAAAGCGAGGTAATTGTCCTGTGCGTATTTATTTGTTAATTGTATATAATCGGTTGCTCAACTCCTTCATTGGGATGTCGGGCGACTGCTCTATCCTCTTCTTTGGTATACAAAACTTCGGGTGACGGAATTTACTAGAATGGTGGAATTCCGCGTGCCTCGAAAGCCCGGGCAGCCCACAGGCCCCTTGCCACCTATCATCTTATGGCAAAGATCAGAGCCGACGGCTACGAATGGCTATGTACCACTGAATATTTATTTTTATATGTTATATGAGCTTGTATATGCCGAGATAAATGAAATTTATTTATGTATATTCTATGCTGAATGCTAAGCTTGATACCTGTGAATTATTTATTTTTATATTTTTATATGAGCTTGTATGTGCACAAATGAATGAGATTTATTTATATATTTTTTATGTTGAACGCTCAACTTGGTATATTTATGAATTAGTTTTATATTATGTATGGACGGATGCGACGGATATGTGTGATACGTGTGTGTAATGTTGGAACTGTTGGCATATGAATCGTGTCATAATCCAAAACAAAGAACGGTAACCTTGGTCAATGCACCTGCTCCAAAGGTTATCTTTGTCTCCGTGGCCAACGTCGCCGATCTCCCGGTAAAAAAAATGACTACAGTGATAAGTGTTGCATATTTTAATAAACAATATTTAGTCGCTTTGAATTACACTTGATTTATAGCTCTTAACGAAAAGTCTTGAACTGATGACGATTCTTGTCAATTTTAACTCCGAGGCGTTTAAAAAAAAAATGAGATAATAATTTACCGACTAATGCGTGCAGCGTTAGGAACTTGAATATAGCGGGCTCTGTGTGCAGCCGGCCACACTGTATATCTGTGCGTGCCGCGCAACAGCGCGATGCAGCGCCTTTTAGCGGAACTATAACGCATCATACCTTATCGAAGTAACCTCAAAACACAATTTTTGTAACACATCGTATGTTGGAGATGCTTCGATCGAATATGATGTAGCCATGCGTGCAATATGCCTTTAGAAAAGCAATGAATGGCCTAGGATACGGGTTTATATCTGGAGCCCATTGTTGCCGTTCCATTCGACTTATCATGGGTCGAGGAACAATAACAGGGTCCCGGATCAACTTCGTTCCTTCAAACTTTAACAGTTTTATCATAAAAAGCTTAAATAGTAGTAATGCTGCTTTCATAAGAACAGTACATTTTTTTTTGTGTTTTTGTAATGCCTTACGTGATTGTTCTCAATAAAAAAGAATAATCACTTTCACGATCAGTGGAAAAAACATCCGGATAGTCAACAATTAAAAAAATTAGGTAGAAAACAATCCACGAAGTATGCCACTGCAAATTGGTTTTTCATTAGTTTACATTTTTCAGAAAGTTAGTCGGATCAACAAAAATCACTTCTGTCGGATAACAAAATGACCAAGCTTTGTTACAAAGGCAACTTGACATTATTGTGATTTTTTCTCTGATAAATAGGTTGAGAAAAATAGAATTACATCAATCGTTACATAGCAGAGGGCGGTTGCTTCAAATGATGTGTATAACGGTCAAAAGTTGAATTAGATTTTCTACATTTTTTCAATGCGACTTCTTCAGTTGTCAACGTGGCACGCCAAGTTATTTTGTACATTGGTAATGGCTGAATGGACCAATCACAACACAGTGACCGTTCGTAGTCAATAAAAAAAGAAATTTCTGTGTAGAGTTTTACTTGGCTAACCTACTGTATTTAGTTTAATATTATTGCCAAGGATTTTATTGTCGAACTATTTTTTTGCAAGCCATTTTATTTCGAAAGGTTTTTTGTGTAAGCATTTTTTTGTTTGCATTGGATTTTTTGGTGTAATTACATTACTATTTGACGTAACACTACAGTGTTACGAAAAATCGGGGGTGGAAGGGGTTTAATGACTCTTTATTATCGAAGGAGAGACAAAAACGGATTTCATCTAAAGGGGAGTTTCACTTAAGAAAAATAATGGTTAAACACTGATTTTAATATTTTATGTATAGTCAAGAAGTACTGTACTTAGTGCGATTTCAGGTGTTTCATGTACCGTAATGTCGTTCTTCCAAATTCCAATCGGAAATAACAAATTTCCAAGAAGTAATAAATTGAAGGTTCAGTTCCGTGTTGGTCTTCTCGTAGAGTAGGATGATGGTTGATACGTTGAATAACTCTCGCATAAGCTCTTGTTGGTATACGGTTTTGAGATGTTTATTCAAAATAAAGCTTTATCAACTGTAATTAGTTGATTTAAAACCACGTAAAATTTCGATATGTTTGTATTCAATATATCCTTACATGGAATATTTAAAATAACGGTCACTACGTTTGGTTATATATAAAATCGGTTGATCATTATTCATCTTAAATAGTAATTGTCTGATTTAAAAATCTGTAGTGTAAAATGGAATGTCAATATCGTGCAGAATAAGATTTCAAATATAGGATAGATTCTAAATCAATCGTTACTTTCGAATTAAACCAGTCAGACAAAGAATAGACACGATGGCCACTCCCTGATCCCTAATTCAACTCGTTGAACAAGAAAAATTATAAATTCCGCAATGTAATACCGAATCTCTATTCAGTTCGACAATTATATGTTTCTTTAAAACAAGAGTGTAACTTTTTGCTTCCTCATAGAGGAAGCTTTGTTTTCATGAAAAAAAAAATTTTCGAGATTTTTATGTCAGATTACTCAAAATGGTCTAAAACGTCGAGAAAAGTGGTTTAGAAAAATTGTCCGGATGTATGTATGTGTGTGTGTGAGAGATGAAAGGCCAAAAATCCATTTAACTGTAACTTTTAAACAATTCTACCAAATCAGCTCAAATTGGAACAACATGTACAGTACTGCCTAATCTTTAATTGGTATAAATTTCGGAAAAATCGATTGACACATTTAAATTTTATAAGAACTTTTAAACTTTGAAAAAAGTACGTAAATGCTCTAGCTCGAATGAATTTTTAGTTATCGGGCTGAAACTTCGTAAAAAAATAGAACAAAGTGATGCGACCTTTGGTATTGAATTTGGGCGAAATCTGCAAAGCGGTTCAGTTTTTGTGACATTTTGAATTTTTCGAAAATTTTTCGTTTTGCTCTAATTCACGTAAAATTTCAACAAATCAATTGAAATTTTTTACACTGGAACAATAACATTCAGACCTGCTATGTATCAAATTTGGTGATGATCGGTAAAGTGGTTCGGATTTTACGTTATTTTGAATTTTAAAAAAATTGACTGGTGTCGCTCTATATTTCGTAAAACATCAGAAAATTAGAATAAAATACAACAAGGATGCAAAGTAGAACCTTGCACATTGCTTCCTCATTATTTTTCACTTATTACAAAGCTTCCTCTATGAGGAAGCCAAAAATTGAATAACATACTTCCTCATAGAGGTAGTATTGTAAAACGCGAAAAATAATGAGGAAGCAATGTGCAAGGTTCTACTTTGAATCCTTGTTAGGTATTGAACTAAGTCTCCAAATAAGGAGCGCAAAAATGGCTAGTGCGAGGATGCAGGACCGCACTTGCTCTCAATTCTTTGCATTTAGGGTCGAGGAGTAAATGATGCGATTTTTCGGGAGCCTATCCGTGGTGTTCATTATTTGACTTAGCAACCGCGCTCCAGTTTGTCTACCCGTTCTTCCAGGAAGAGGCCGTCTCATGGCCGTTATCCAGACTTTTGACCGTTTGGTCAGTAAAGAGTATCTTCATGAATTCCTTTATTCCGAGTCGCTTTCTGTGTCCGCAAGGCTAGAATTTCCAGGAATATCTTAATATAGATCTTTAAAGTCTCGGGCGTCTCTATTTCAACTGAAGAATTAATCAGGCCGTTATTGTAATAAAACGAGCTTTGGTTATCAATATCGCGGGAGTCTTGTACTTCACATGAAATTATTTATTAAATGGAGAGGCGTCATGTAGCATTGCATGTTCTAGGAATCGTCTACTGATGTGGACACTAGTTTCGTTTTTTCGACTTTTATAGGCGTGATCAAATGTTATGTTACTTAACTATATTATCTTATAATTATCAAATTTCTTTTCGTGTATTGTGACAACTAAAGGAATACAAAATTTGTTTCATTACCATGTTTCATAATCTCAATTTTTATATAATGATTGGAAATTACTTTGAATTATAAATTGTTGTAATTCATATAGTTGTTATTTTGTCTATTTTTTAATCTTTTAATTTTGTGATTGCTCTATTATTATGAATTATTATAGCTCTTGTGAAATTATTTTACCAATATTTTCTTCCTAATTCTCTTTATTGTCGTGACCTAAATCCGTGGCATGTCTATAATATTTAGTCTCGTGATTTATAAATTCCAACGTTCGTTTCTGTATTATTAACCTTTATTACTTTTTATTTATGTTTCTTTGTCAAGTTCATTTAACATAATTTTTGTATTTTCGATCCGTTTCTAAATTCGTCAAAATATTTCTCTCTCTCTTTCTAATGTTTCGTTGGTTTGTCTTTTCTTTTGGGTCTCGATCTGTAATAGTATTAACGAAAACAACGAAATCTGCGACCTTTGATAATTTAATTAGTTGTCCACGTGACCGTCAGACTTTATTGGGATTTCGTTTCGATCTTGATACAAGGTCGAAAGTATCTCGCACGATGGATGCTCAATCCCTAACGGCAGCCGAAGGAAGGATTTCTTTAAACAACATTGTTGCTCCAGGGATACCCATTTGAGCGGGGAATCTGCCCTGCCAACTCTAGGTCCCCCTTTTTATCTAGCCGGTAAGACAGTATTTCAGCCTGTCCGTTCTCCTCGCCCTCTTGCGTCCCCAGTCACGTAGACATAGTCTTCCCTCTCTTTAACTATTTCTCATATTAGGAAGAGAAGAAAAAATTGGCGTAGCTCACCGAGTGCCTATATAGCGATGCGGGCCCACCGCACCCCGCGAGACCTCCCGAACGCTCGACTTCTCCGATCGTGGCCGAGTGCTTGCGGCAGACAACCAACGCTCGACGCGAAGCGAGGTGCGCGTAGCCGCGGGACCGCATCCCAGCCACAGATACTCTTCGCATATGAGAACTCCCCCTACTTTAGGTCATGCAGCAAAATTTCGCTCCGTTCACGTCAACTATTCGTACCGAATGTTATGAGCCGCGAGAATTTATTCTCTTCTCGAGCAGTATTGTAAAAATTGATCTTGCATTTATTTATTTTAATTATTAGAGAGAGAAATAAAATGAAGTTGCGTCAGGACGTAACAGCAGCCACTGCAGCCACCACAGCCGCCCGTGCAGCCACCACAGCCACGGCAGCCACCGCCCGTGCAGCCGCCGCAGCCACGGCAGCCACCGCCAAAGCAGCTGCGGCAACCACCGCCGCCACCGCAGCTACAAAACCTACGGCAGCCACAGCACCTACGGCAGCTACAAAACCTACGGCAGCCACAGCACCTACGGCAGCCACAAAACCTACGGCAGCCACAGCACCTACGGCAGCCACAGAACCGACGGCAGCCACAGCACCTACGGCACCCACAGCACCTACGGCACCCACAGCACCGACAGCAGCCACAGCGCCTACGGCAGCCACAAAACGTACGGCAGCCACAGCACCTACGGCAGCCACAGCAGCCACACCAGCAACGCCAGCCACGCCAGCCACGCCAGCCACAATAGCCACGCCATCCACCGCAGCCACAGCAGCCACCGCAGCCACCGCAGCCGCAGCAGCCACCGCAGCCGCAGCAGCCGCAGCAGCCGCAGCAGCCAAAGCAGCCAAAGCAGCCACAGCAGCCACCACAGCCAAAGCAGCCAAAGCAGCCAAAGTAGCCACTGCAGCCACTCCAATGCAAATCCAAGAATAACAAAAGATGACGATGAAAAGTTCGGCTTGCTGTTTTCGTAGCAGTGCTGCCTGCTTGAATCGCAATGTCATCAGTTCATGCCTCCGATCGTGTATTTTTTTATGTTACGGCACATTAGTTATTACGTAATTTAGAATAGCTCGTCGCAGAAATACCAATTGAATTATTATTTTATCGTGGAGCCCGGATTTAATGCTTTTTCATTTTTAATAACATACATTCCGGTTATCTTAAAGAAAATGAGCTGTTTCTTTCATTATTAAATAAACTAGTGAAACTTTAATCTCAATAAATTAAGATGAGAATAATATTAATTATCTCTAACTTTCGTAAAAATTAATCTATTTTTCTGAATAGTTCTTTACCAGAGCAGGAGCACTTGATGTTGTTTGGTATTGAAGTTGGCTCGAATTCATAAATAGTTATGGTTTTATGGAATTTGACAATTTCCAAAAAATTGATGGTGTTGCATTACCTTCTGCAAAACTTAAGATATCAAGCCCAAATTGAGTATATAAAAAAATAATATTCAACGATGATAAATGTATAATTTGGTGCCAAAAAATATAAAAATTTTGATTTTTCGAATTATTAATTATTTAAAAAAATATCGTTATCACATTAACTCCTACAAAACTTGAGATGTCAAGCCCAAATGTAGTATGTAAACAAAACAATATTGAGCCATGATAGATATAAGTAATTATTTATGAACTGTATTCAACAATTATTATCGACAAATTTATTGAATCACTTTTCAATTTTCTAGAATTACGCGTTTAGGCTCTTTGGGCAGAATACAATGTAATGGAGAAATTGTGCCGAGGTTATCTTATCCTGAAGAGATAAAAGTGTCCAGTGGTGTAGACAGGGGGTGGTCCGCCCCCCCCCCCCCCCCGAAATCCCCGAAGATAGCGCCTTTATATATATATATATTATGACTCTCTTTAAGGTTTGGCCCCCTTCCCCCCATCCCCGAAATAAAATCCTGGCTACGCCACTAAACGTTTCTATATAAGCCCCCATCAAATCATTGGCCCTATCTATAGTTGCGTAAATTTTATTCGCATCAGTCTAATAGACGGACTGCACTTAGTTGGTATCCTCCCTGGCTGTTGAAATGAGGTTCACTAAGTTTTTTGTGAGTGTTCTCTTGATCGTCGAAATAAGCTGTGTCTGAGCTTTCGGCCCACTTAATGTCGGTAAGTCTCACAATGTATATCTAAAATATTTATTTAAATGGCACAATCGTTATTAACTTTATTCATTGTACGATGGTGCTTCGTAATTCGTCACTCAATTATTTTTAATAATTATTTTTTTATTTTTCGAGAAGCGTTTTATCATTCGGATTATACTTATAAATTTTATCGAATTTGAGCGACATTTAATACATATCTTAATTAAACATTTTGCTGATAAATTGGATTTTGTGGTAGCCTTTTGTTATTTATTTTAGTGCTTATATTGTTCCGTCAAAATAGTGGTTATACGAGATAACCGGCTAATTTACACGTTTATGTGCGATTCAACTGGATGTTCCCTTACTCTGATCAAGGAGAAAAGAGATTCTCCATCTATCACTGCTGACGGTAAACGTTGAAAAACGTAAGCCCGTTTTTGAATCTAACCTCGCGGAAAATTACTCGAGACAGGGCTACGAATGCTTTTTATCGTTATTGAAAAATAAACATTTCCGGTGACAGTTATCCAAGTTATGCTAAAATTTCATGCAATAATTACTTATGGAGAATAATGTACTTACGTAATTGTTATGTCTGATGTCTGTTGGTGATTCTGCAGGTCGGAGGGTGGATTGGTCGTCGTAAATAATAACTTGTATTTGCGTACTTGTTTTTCAAGATAAATGTTGGATTTATTTTATAATTAATAAAAACTTCAGCAAAATGTTACAAAAATTTCAACCAAATAAAAATTCGGAATAATCTTGACTTTACAATGGATTGATTGGTAAAAAGCGTATTGTTCGCTAAACTCCAAAGATCGAGAAAAAACCGACTGTTCAAGAAACAATTTCTTCACACAAAATAGAAGTCTATTGCACAGAAAATATTTCAAGTTCAATCAACAGTAGTAAACTCGCCAGAAATTCGTTGGTGGTGAGCAGGGGTGTTGGCTTGATCGATGAAGATCGCGACGACGACGATGATTACGGTGACTTGACTAAAAACCGACTGACTGCCGCTGATCGACTGCGTCCGCTGATCGACTGCGTGCCGTGCGACAGATTCGGGGCTCTTTTATACTCTAATCAGTCCGTTGTTCTGCTAGGTAGACTTTATATAAAACGTTGATGCAGTCCATTTCCGGTGGTCGGCACGTGTCGTTGTACATAGGTGCCCCCGAATTTAGTCGAGCTATGTTTCTCTTTTTCCTTCTTCAATAGCTCCCTATCTTCCCTCCCTATGAGTCAGAGTTTCTTCAATACCTTCTCAGACTTTGTCTGTAGGTGCATTCTTGTAGCGTAGTATTCCAGTTTCTTATTTTTTTCTTATATTCTTTCTATCTGGTTTAATTCGTCTATATATTTTTATTTGTCTTGTATTAAGTTTGATTGGTTACGGTATTTCCTATTATTGTATTTTATTCGTGGAGGTTTTAATTTGTTATAATCTCGTTTATTTGAAGTTTATTTAATCCATATTTCCCTATCTATTCCGCGAAATTTTGATAGATTATTGATTTTCTATTTTCTAGGTTCCTATTGTACTTTATGAATATCAAACTTACATTTACAGACAGCTGTGTATATGTATATAAGTATATAACGATTTATCTATTTCTCTTTACAAACCATGGTCGCAAAAGTCGCACATTTGTCTCCCGCGTTCCGTTGGCCTATCGTTTCTTTCGTAGATGATTTCACCGTCTTACTCTGTTCCTTCATTCGCTATCCATTCCACTCCTGTATCAACGTGTGTCACTAGGCTCGGCGGCTCATGCCACGCGTCATATAAGGGTAGTATGCATATGAATTTAAATAGAGAAGCTAGTTCGAGTCGGTTTTGTGCAACATTGCATAATTTGTTGTTCCTTCTTTTCAGTGGAGGGTTTTTAGTTATTTACCTGGTTTAATTTCTTATTTATTTTCCTTAAATTGTCCACAGAAACGAGAGAGGCTGAAATATCCCGATCATCGATTAAACGGTGATTGTTCTAAACGTAATTCCCATGAAACTATTCATTATTAGGGTTTAAGATGTATGAGTCCAATAGATTTATTACATATTGGGAATTAAAAAAATAGGAAGTAGCAGTCAGTACCAGGCTCACATAGTAGGTAGCTGGTTTAATGATATGCTTTCTGGCCCCTAGTTGGCGCGCAGAAGTGCCCTTCCTACAAGGCCCCAAACTTTACCAGACGGGTAACCGTTCAAGCGGGGCATCGCCCCTACCGACTTTTTCGGGCCCCATTACGTCGGTATAATAGCGTTCTATAGTGGGTTGCCTTTTTGGTCGTTTTATCGACCTGAGTGTCGCTCTATCAATCACTGGGTTTACAGATTTTTTCAAATCTCTCCTAATCTTCTGTGGGCAATACTATCTTGAGACTTCTTTCATCTTTCCAAAATGTTCTCCTCAATATTTTATAGGAGTATTTATTTTGTATGAAAAAGTTACGTGGTGTCGTAAAAATATATTTAGTGCAAAAAACGAAGTCTAGCTGCTTGCACATATGCAATTAATTACGAAAACAACCTGATAATAAAGGCAAAGGTTTGTTTGGAAAATTTTTGGAACGTACCGAAAATTACTGTAAAGAAAAAAGTGTTCAGTAATTAGGGAGTAATTGAAAAGGCATTAGGACTCCAAGGACATCACGCGCATAATGTGTTAATTAGCCTATTTTTATAAATCGTCAGTCTAAGAAAATAGTTTCGGGGACATTTTTCTAGCGTGAAAAAGTTCTTTCAGTGAATTTGCCTCAGGTAAAAGTTACCATTACCCAACGATAAAATGTGGCCCATGCTCACATATGTTGTTTTCTCGTTGATTTCGTAATAATCGCATCACATCTGTCACTGATGTTTAAGAGAATGTGCCAAGCCACATATAAAATTTTAGTATGGAGACCGCCGGTAAAATTCCCTCAAAATCATAAAAATAAAAATGAGTTACAACTGAACTTATTAGATTATTAGAGCAAGTATTTTCCCATTAAATTTTTTTCCTGAACTTAATGTTTCATCGATTAACCAATTTGGTTGGCGTTGAAAAGATTCATTCTCTTTGTATAAATATTCTATTTGGTGTGAGAGTTGGAATTTCCATTTGAAGATCTTTTGCAGAAGTCACAAGTCAATGTGACGAAAAAGTTAATGCATAGAAATAAAAATTGCATTTGGCAGTGAGAATATTTGTGCAAATGAATTTTTTTCAACTAACACTTTGTATAGTTGGACCGGTCTAAGAGTTCTTAGGAAAAGAATTGAACAACAAAATCAAGTTAGTCCATCGGTGCAACCTAATCTCTATGACAAGTGTGTCTACTTAAGACAGGAGATAATATTTATCTGGATAAACTGGGCAATAAGACAATATTTTACGTATAAAAAAGTTTATTCTTTTTTTGTGTTCATCGCGGGATATTTTTCGTATAAATATAAATACAATATCATATAATATGATATAAATTCATATAAATATTTGCATTCGCAACACACTTTCTTTTTGCTTCCTCATAGAGGAAGCTTTGTTTTCGTGAAAATTTTTTTTTTCGAGATTTTCATGTCAGTACACTCAGAATGGTCCAAAACATCGAGAAAAGTGATTATAAAAAAATGTCTGTATGTGTGTGTGTGTGTGTGTGTGTGTGTATGTTACACAATCGAAAAACGTAAACCTTTATAACTCGAGAAGGCCTTGAGATATCAAGCTGAAATTTGGACCATCGATAGAGGGATCAAGCCTTATCGTTCATACAAATTTTTGTTAAAATCCACTTCATCGTTAAATTATTAGGCGTTTTTTAATTTTTTGAAAAATGTCTGTTTACGCGATAACTCTTTCAATTTTCGAGATATTGATCTAAAAATTGGTATGAATTTGAGCTTTCATATGCCGGTGATCGCTATTGAATTTGGTTAAGATCGGTTGAGCCGTAAAAATTTTATGATGTTTTGAATTTTTCAAAAAATTGACATTGTCGCTCTATTGTAACTTTTGCAAAACTTAAGATAGCGAGCTCAAATTTTGTATATAAATGAAACAATATTCAGCCATTATATATGTATAATTTAGTGATGAACGGTATGGCATTTTTGATTTTATGGAATGTTGAATTATTTTTAAAAATATACATTATCACATTCATTTCGGAAACGCTCTAATAATCACGAAATAACGCAATAACGAAATAGAAAAAGCGAATCCACAACATGTATATTTATCTAATTAAAACAAGGATGCAAAGTAGAACCTTGCACATTGCTTCCTCATTATTTTTCGCGTTTTACAAAGCTTCCTCTATGAGGAAGCCAAAAATTGCATAACATACTTCCTCATAGAGGTAGCTTTGTAAAACGCGAAAAATAATGAGGAAGCAATGTGCAAGGTTCTACTTTGCATCCTTGTTTATACTTTGTAAGTGATTCAGCTGCCTTAATTCTCTCTGTAACAACACTCCCAGGTCTGAGTACAGGAATTTCTATCTAATGCTCTTTTACAAAAGATATACTAACTTTTAAAGCAAATTTTTCATTACAGAATAATTTTTTTTATCAAACTTTGTTTGAAACTGAATGAAAAAAATTGAAACTTTTATTCTCACTCTAGACAGAATATTATAAAGAAACCAAATCTTTGCGACACTAGCTTGATTCATCGGCAAAAATAAAATGATTGGAGATAAATAGTAGTAGATTTCGAGATATATGGCTGAAGCTACGAAAGACACGCGTAAGTAGTAAATTACCGCGGCTGGAGTTACGGTCATTTTTACCCCAGACCGTACCCCCTGTTTCCACGTGCGACGAGCTAAGGGAAGGGGAATTCCCGGCTGAAAAGGCGCCCGAGAAGGGTGCTGCTCTAATAGTGGGGACCTTAACTTATCGGAATGGCCTAATCGGCTTTAGTTCCAGCGACCTTAACTTATCGGAGAGTGTACTGTATATGTGTAAATATTCCGTATTGCTTCTTCACTTCATTCCACCGTCCACCAATACATCTGTGTGAGGAAGTGTGTTCATTCACTTGCGCTTTCTCATGGTGGGACCTGTGCAAAAAAATGGTAAATAATGAAGAAGCAATGTTCAAGT
Source organism: Ephialtes manifestator (assembly GCA_963970395.1). NCBI lineage: Eukaryota > Metazoa > Arthropoda > Insecta > Hymenoptera > Ichneumonidae > Ephialtes > Ephialtes manifestator. The sequence goes on along the minus strand of OZ019976.1, from coordinate 25,532,193 downwards.
TTCGACTTTGCAAGCTTGTTTAGTATTTAGGGCAATTCATACGAAGTGGGTCACCGCGCATAATTTTAAGTGGTCTCAAAAGTGTTTGTACATTTTTTAAATTTGTTTAGAGTGTCGAACATCCTCAACAAAATTAGGGGTTTGCCATCGCGCTAATTTTTTAATAGTTTGTAAACACAATAACAGAAATTCCGAGAAATTTGAAGGAAAAAAAAACAGAATTATCCCGTTCAGTGAAAAAAAAATTATCATTTATTCGTCATAAAGTGTCTGGAAATGATTCTGGGTGGCTTTCAAAGCCTACATTTTAGGGTTGAACATATTGCTTCCTCACAGAGGAAGCTTTGTTTTCGTGAAAATTTTTTTTTCGAGATTTTCATGTCAGTACACTCAGAATGGTCCAAAACGTCGAGAAAAGTGGTTTAGAAAAAATGTCCGTATCTCTATATTATAAAAACATCTCGCCGCCGCCGCCGCCGCCGCCGCCGTGTCAAGAATCGAGGGACTTAGAAAAATTTCAGGGGTCTTTCCCATACTTCCTGGAGGTCTTTCCCATACTTCCTGGAGGTCTTTCCCATACTTCCCGGGAGTCTTTCCCATACTTCCTGGAGTCTTTCCGATACTTCCTGGAGGTCTTTCCCATACTTCCTGGAGGTCTTTCCCATACTTCCCGGGAGTCTTTCCCATACTTCCTGGAGGTCTTTCCCATACTTCCTGGAGGTCTTTCCCATACTTCCTGGAGGTCTTTCCCATACTTCCCGGGAGTCTTTCCCATACTTCCTAGAGGTCTTTCCCATACTTCCCGGGAGTCTTTCCCATACTTCCTGGAGGTCTTTCCCATACATCCCAGGGAGTCTTTCCCATACTTCCTGGAGGTTTTTCTCATACTTCCCGGGAGTCTTTCCCATACTTCCTGGAGGTCTTTCCCATACTTCCCGGGAGTCTTTCCTATACTTCCTAGAGGTCTTTGGGGAGATTGCACTTTTTTGGGGGAGATTGCGAGCGCGCGCAGCGCGCGAGCCACAATAAAATCCTAGTGTATATATATGTGTGTGTGTGTACGTATGTGCAGGGCTTCGAAAATTCAATTGCCTCTTACTGAATAATCGGTTGAGCAATCGCGCTCAAATTTGGCACGCAAGTGACGCAGTTGTCCCTCTTTGAATGTTGCGATTTTTTTACTATATATATGCATCTATTTTGATTTTATGTAATTTTTAATTTTTTGAAAAAAGTCCGTGGTCACTCTAATTTTCGTAAAAGTTCGACGATTTTGCTAAATAGTTATTAATAACTGAAGACACGTTCAATGTTGTTTGGTATTGAATCTCGACGAAATCGGTAAAGTGGTTCAGATTTTATGGAATGTTGAATTATTTTTAAAAATACACGTTATCACATTTACTTTTGGAAACGCTGTAATAATAACGGAATAACGAAATAGAAAAAGCGAATTCACAACATGTTTATTTATCTAATTAAAACAAAGATGCAAGATGGAACCTTGCACATTGCTTCCTCATTATTTTTCACTTTTACGCAGGGCAGTACCTTATTAATATTGTTATTAATTTGTAGCTGCAACGAATTACGGCGATACATATGAAGAGAATGCACAATGCACCGCGCACTTGATAGTGCAATGGGACCGGGAACTTTAAAATGATCAACACTATCTTAAAATATACTTTCACTGATTTTACTATTTATTAAAAACGCGATATAAGACTAAACTTAATTTTTTTTACGAATATAATTAGTAGAAAAACTTATAACTGCTGCTATTGTACGAACGTAGGAATTTGGAAATACGCGAACAGCAAAAATAGCAAACCACGGGTTACTCGAATAAAAACGATCTTTATACGTTGCTGGTTGCTCTCGAACTAACTCTCAATAATCAGCGTGTATGCTTCGAAAGTCCTTCGTTGCTAAAAAGGAGGAAAATAACAAAAGGGGTAAAGGATGGGAAGTTCCGCGGGAAAGTCTCAGAGTAGAATCCAAGTAGGCGAAAGTGTCTGTCTCTGGTCAGTACGTGTGGTTGACAAAAAGCAGGCCCGCTCAACAACGTTAACCAGGCTCGCGCGGAGACGCCGCTCAGACGTGTGCACTCTTGAGTTTTATTGCCAGATAACCCTGGAAACGGGGCTTCAACCTTTGGTGAATTATGAAAAACGTGCTCAACCATAAATACAATGTTTTACAGGAAGCTGTACGTTAAATTATATGAGCTGAGGAGAAAGTTGCAGCTGAGGCATGCTGCGTTAGTTTAAAAGAGTGATTCGCGCTGTGCGAGTCCTTAATAACCGTGTTCTACTATACCGGGAGACTCCCGGTAATGTAGCTTACGATAAAATCCGATGTAATGATGACGCTCTATACCTCAGCTCATCACACAATTTGCGATATAGTTCCTCAGTATGGCACTTGGCGAAAGCATAAAGCCAGCAGGAGAGAAGATAGTTCCTCAGTCGCCCGACAACGGTCACCGGAATCTATCGTCGTTATATCTCTAGCTGTATTATTAGTTATTCGGAGACGCATATGTCCCCAGCGAAAAGCGAGGTAATTGTCCTGTGTTATTTGTTAATTATATGTAATCGGTTGCTCAACTCCTTCATTGGAACGTCGGGCGACTGCTCTATCCTCTTCTTTGGTATACAAAACTTCGGGTGACGGGATTTACTAGAATGGTGGAATTTCGCGTGCCTCGAAAGCCCGGACAGCCCACAGACCCCTTGCCACCTATCATCTTATGGCAAAGATCAGAGCCGACGGCTACGAATGGCTATATACCACTGAATATTTATTTTTATATGTTATATGAGCTTGTATATGCCGAGATGAATGAGATTTATTTATATATTTTCTATGCTGAATGCTAAGCTTGATATCTGTGAATTATTTATTTTTATATTTTTATATGAGCTTGTATGTGCACAAATGAATGAGATTTATTTATATATTTTTTATGTTGAACGCTCAGCTTGGCATATTTGTGAATTACTTTTATATTATGTATGGACGGATGCGACGATATGTGTGATACGTGTGTGTAATGTTGGAACTGTTGGCATATGTATTGGGTCATAGCCGAAATCAAAGAACGGTAACCTTGAGACCGGATCAGATCAAGTAATAAATGGAATAAATTTATTCCATTGATAATAAATGGAATAAATTTATTCCATTTATTAATAGACAAAGGTTATCTGTGTCTGCGTGGCCAACGTCGCAGATCTCCCGGTAAAAAAAATGACTACAGTGATAAATGTTGCATATTTTAATAAACAATATTTAGTCGCTTTGAATTACACTTGATTTATAGCTCTCAACGAAAAGTCTTGAACTGATGACGATTGTTGTCAATTTTAACTCCGAGGCGTTTAAAAAAAAATGAGATAATAATTTACCGACTAATGCGTGCAGCGTTAGGAACTTGAATATAGCGGGCTCTGTGTGCAGCCGGCCACACTGTATATCTGTGCGTGCCACGCAACAGCGCGATGCAGCGGCTTTTAGCGTAACTATAACGCATCATACCTTATCGAAGTAACCTCAAAACACAATTTTTGTAACACATCGTATGTTGGAGATGCTTCGATCGAATATGATGTAGCCAGCGCCGTGGCTCAGTACGTAGTGTGCTAGCCCAGTGACTGGGAGGCTTGGGTTCGATTCTCGCTTTGGGCGAAATGTTTTTCGGTAGCAGCAGCGCGCAACGTGTAAGACGCGCCACGCTGTTTACTGTAAACATTGAGTTCAGCGAGAATCGGCCTAGCCGGCTACACTTGACGTAGGTTTTCTGCTGGTTTCCCTACGTCCTCGGCAAATGCGAGTGTTTCTATATCCACCTTAAGTCGGCCGTTGCCGCAGCGCACGATAACTACGAGTTTCGCCGCCCGCAATCTGTTTCGTAATCTCTTGTTTAATCTCGTATGGGTTGGGGAAAAAATCGTAGGTGCAAAAATCGACCAAATGGGTACGCCCGTATATAATGAATAAAAAAAAAAAAAAAAAAATATGCATTTAGAAAAGCAATGAATGGCCTAGGATACGGGTTTATATCTGGAGCCCATTGTTGCCGTTCCATTCGGCTTATGATGGGTCGAGGAACAATAACAGGGTCCGGGAGCAACTTCGTTCCTTCAAACTTCAACAGTTTTGTCATAAAATGCTTAAGCAGTAATTACGAGCGTTTACAGCGCGCCTAATCTGCTTGTTGCTTTCATAAGAACAGTAAATTTTTTTTGTGTTTTTGTAATGCCTTACGTGGTTGTTCTCAATAAAAAAAAATAATCACTTTCACGATCAGTGGAAAAAACACATCCGGATAGTCAACAATTAAAAAAATTAGGTAAAAAACAATCCCCGAAGTATGCCACTGCAAATTGGTTTTTCATTAGTTTACATTTTTCAGAAAGTTAGTCGGATTTGAAAAATCACAAAAATCACTTCTGTCGGATAACAAAATGACCAAGCTTTGTTACAAAGTCAACTTGACATTATTGTGATTTTTTCTCTGAAAAATTGGTTGAGAAAAATAGAATTATATCAATCGTTGCATAGCAGAGGGTGGTTGCTTCAAATGCTGTGTATAACGGTCAAAAGTTGAATTAGATTTTCTACATTTTTCCAATGCGACTTCTTCAGTTGTCAACGTGGCACGCCAAGTTATTTTGCACATTGGTAATGGCTGAATGGACGAATCACAACACAGTGACCGTCCGTAGTCAATAAAACAAGAAATTTCTGTGTAGAGAGTTTTACTTGGCTAACCTATTGTATTTAGTTTAATATTATTGCCAAGGATTTTTTTGTCGAACTATTTTTTTGCAAGCCATTTTATTTTGAAAGGTTTTTTGTGTAAGCATTTTTTTGTTTGCATTGGATTTTTTGGCGTAATTACATTACTATTTGACGTAACACTGCAGTGTTACGTCAAATAGTGATGTGATAGTGATGCAGTGTTACGTCAAATGTTTGACGTAACACTGCAGTGTTACGTCAAATCATGCGGTTTTTTGATCAACCGATGATTTACACGCTTTGTGTGCGAATTCAGCTTCAAGGTCTCCCGTACTCTGGTCAAGAAGAATACATTCTCCCTATTTCCACACCTGCCGGTCAACACTGAATACGCAAGTTCCTTTCGAGTCTAACCTTGCAGAAAATTACTCAGGACAGAGCTAAGAATGCTGGCCTAGCGCGAGAGAGGGAAAAATCAGGGGGTGGAAGGGGTTTGATGACTCTTTATTATCGAAGGAGAGACAAAAACGGATTTCATCTAAAGGGGAGTTTCACTTAAGAAAAATAATGGTTTAACACTGATTTAAATATTTTATGTATAGTCAAGAAGTACTGTACTTACTGCGATTTCAGATGTTTCATGTACCGTAATGTCGTTCTTCCAAATTCCAAGAGGTAATAAATTGAAGGTTCAGTTCCGTGTTGGTCTCCTCGTAGAGTAGGATGATGGTTGATACGTTGAATAACTCTCGCATAAGCTCTCGTTGGTATACGGTTTTTAGATGTTTATTCAAAATAAAGCTTTATCAACTGTAATTAGATGATTTAAAACCGCGTAAAATTTTGATATGTTTGCGTTCAATATACCCTTACATGAAATATTTAAAATAACGGTCACTACGTTTGGTTATATATAAAATCGGTTGTTCATTATTCAACTTAAATAGTAATTGTCTGATTTTTAAATCTGTAGTGTAAAATGGAATGTCAATATCGTGCAGAATAAGATTTCAAATATAGGATAGATTCTAAATAAATCGTTAATTTCGAATTAAACCGGTCAGACAAAGAATAGAAAGCCACGCCCTGATCCCGAATTCAACTCGTTGAACAAGAAAAATTATAAATTCCGCAATGTAATACCGAATCTCTATTCAGTTCGACAATTATGTTTCTTTAAAACGAGAGTGTAACTTTTTTAAAGTACTATATTCACTGATTCTGCAAGATATTCTTTCGATGAACAATTCCGTAGTTTATACTTGTAATTTGTAGTTTCGTCCGTACTTCCTACTTTCACTTCTACCTTATTCCCCTGTTTCTAACTCTAACTAACTGCGACTGCAACTATATTCAAGAGCGCTCCTCCGGTAAAATCACGGCCTTTTATAGGTTTGCCCACCCCCTTTTTCTATCACCTCCTTCTTTTTCAGTATTGAACTAAGTCTCCATATAATGAGCGCAAAAATGGCTACTGCGAGGATGGAGCACCGCACATGCTCTCAATTCTTTGCATTTAGGGGCGTGGAGTAAATGGTGCGATTTTTCACTAGCCTATTCGTGGTGTTCATTACTTGACTTAGCAACCGCGCTCCAGTTTGTCTACCCGTTCTTCCAGGAAGAGGCCGTCTCATGGCCGTTACCCATACTTTTGACCGTTTGGTCAGTAAAGAGTATCTTCATGAATTTCTTTATTCCGAGTCGCTTTCTGCGTCCGCAAGGCTAGCATTTCCGGGAATTTCTTAATATAGATATTTAAAGTCTCGGGCGTCTCTATTTCAACTGACGAATTAAGCAGGCCGTTGTTGTGTCTCGTACTTCACATGAAATTATTTATTAAATGGATAGGCGTGATGTAGCATTGCATGTTCTAGGAATTATCTACTAATGTGGACACTTGTTTCGTTTTTTTCGACTTTTATAGGCGTGATCAAATGTCATGTTACTTAACTATATTATCTTATAACTATCAAATTTCTTTTCGTGTATTGTGACAACTAAAGGAATACAAAATTTGTTTCATTACCCTGTTTCATAATCTCAATTTTTATATAATAATTGAAAATGACTGAATTATTATTACAATATACTATTTTTTAATCTTATAATTTTGTGATTGCTCTATTATTATAAATTATTATAACTCTTGTGAAATTATTTTACCAATATTTTCTTCCTAATTCTCTTTATTGTCGTGACCTAAATCCGTGTCATGTCTCTATAATATTTAGTCTCGTGATTTATAAATTCCAACGTTCGTTTAATATTGCTTCTGTATTATTAACCTTTATTACTTTTTATTAATGTTTCGTTGTCAAGTTCATTTAACATAATTTTTGTATTTTCGATCCGTTTCTAAATTCGTCAAAATATTTGTCTCTTTCTATTGTTTCTTTGGTTTGTCTTTTCTTTTGGGTCTCGATCCGTAATAGTATTAACGAAAAGAACGAAATCTGCGACCTTCGATAATTTAATTAGTTGTCCACGTGACTGTCAGACTTCATTGGGATTTCGTTTCGATCTCAATACAAGGTCGAAAGTATCTCGCACGATGGATCCTCAATCCTTAACGGCAGTCGATAATTTTACTCTCCGTAGGTAAGAAGATCCCATTTGTTTTTAAGAGAGCGTGAAGGAAAGATTTCGTTAAATAACATAGTTGCTCCAGGGGTACCGATTTCAGCGGGGAATCTGCCCTGCCAACTCTGGGTCCCCCCTTTTTATCTAGCCAGTAAGACAGTATTTCTGCCTGTCCGTTCTCCTCGCCCTCTTGCGTCCCCAGTCACGTAGGCGTAGTCTTCCCTCTCTTTAACTATTTCTCATATTAGGAAGAGAAGAAAAAATTGACGTAGCTCACCGAGCGCCTCTATAGCCCATCCCACCGCACCCCGCGAGACCTCCCGAACGCTCGACTTCTCCGATCGTGGCCGAGTGCTTGCGGCAGACTACCAACGCTCGGCGCGAAGCGTGGTGCTCGTAGTCGCGGGACAGCATCCCAGCCACAGATACTCTTCGCATATGAGAACTCCCCCTACTTTAGGTCATGCAGCAAAATTTCGCTCCGTTCACGTCAACTATTCGTACCGAACGTTATTAGCCGCGAGAATTTATTCTCTTCTCGAGCAGTATTGTAAAAATTGATCTTGCATTTGTTTATTTGAATTATTAGAGAGAGAAATAAAATGAAGTCGCGTCAGGACGTAACAGCAGCTACCGCAGCCACCGCAACCAAGGCAGCCACCGCAGCCAAGGCAGCCACGGCAGCCAAAGCAGCCACCCCAGCCACGGCAGCCACCGTAACCACAGCAGCTGCGACAGCCACAGCAGCCACGGCAACCAAATCAGCCAAGGCAACCAAGGCAGCCACCGCAGCCACAGCACCTACGGCACCCACAGTACCTACGGCACCGACAGCACCTACGGCACCCACAGCACCTACGGCACCCACAGCACCTACGGCACCTACGGCACCCACAGCACCTACGGCACCCACAGCACCTACGGCACCCACAGCACCTACGGTACCCACAGAACCTACGGCACCCACAGCACCTACGGCACCCACAGCACCTACGGCAGCCACAGCACCTACGGCAGCCACAGAACCTACGGCACCCACAGCACCTACGGCAGCCACAGAACCTACGGCACCCACAGCACCTACGGCAGCCACAGAACCTACGGCACCCACAGCACCTACGGCAGCCACAGAACCTACGGCAGCCACAGCACCTACGGCAGCCACAGAACCTACGGCACCCACAGCACCTACGGCAGCCACAGCACCTACGGCAGCCACAGAACCTACGGCACCCACAGCCCCTACGGCATCCACAGCACCTACGGCAGCCACAGAACCTGCGGCACCCACAGCACCTACGGCAGCCACAGCACCTACGGCACCCACAGCACCTACGGCAGCCACAGAACCTACGGCACCCACAGCACCTACGGCAGCCACAGAACCTACGGCAGCCACAGAACCTACGGCAGCCACAGAACCTGCGGCACCCACAGCACCTACGGCACCCACAGCACCTACAGCAGCCACAGAACCTACGGCAGCCACAGCACCTACGGCAGCCACAGAACCTACGGCAGCCACAGAACCTACGGCAGCCACAGAACCTACGGCACCCACAGCACCTACGGCAGCCACAGAACCTGCGGCAGCCACAGAACCTACGGCGGCCACAGAACCTACGGCAGCCACAGAACCTACGGCAGCCACAGAACCTACGGCAGCCACAGAACCTACGGCAGCCACAGAACCTGCGGCACCCACAGCACCTACGGCAGCCACAGCACCTACGGCAGCCACAGAACCTACGGCAGCCACAGAACCTGCGGCACCCACAGCACCTACGGCACCCACGGCAGCCACAGAACCTACGGCAGCCACAGCACCTACGGCAGCCACAGAACCTACGGCAGCTACAGAACCTACGGCAGCCACAGAACCTACGGCACCCACAGCACCTACGGCAGCCACAGAACCTGCGGCACCCACAGCACCTACGGCAGCCACAGAACCTACGGCAGCCACAGAACCTACGGCAGCCACAGAACCTACGGCAGCCACAGAACCTGCGGCACCCACAGCACCTACGGCACCCACAGCACCTACGGCAGCCACAGAACCTACGGCAGCCACAGAACCTACGGCAGCCACAGAACCTACGGCACCCACAGCACCTACGGCAGCCACAGAACCTACGGCAGCCACAGCACCTACGGTACCCACAGCACCTACGGCAGCCACAGAACCTACGGCAGCCACAGAACCTACGGCAGCCACAGAACCTACGGCACTCACAGCACCTACGGCAGCCACAGAACCTGCGGCACCCACAGCACCTACGGCAGCCACAGAACCTACGGCAGCCACAGAACCTACGGCAGCCACAGAACCTACGGCAGCCACAGAACCTGCGGCACCCACAGCACCTACGGCAGCCACAGCACCTACGGCAGCCACAGAACCTACGGCAGCCACAGAACCTGCGGCACCCACAGCACCTACGGCACCCACGGCAGCCACAGAACCTACGGCAGCCACAGCACCTACGGTACCCACAGCACCTACGGCAGCCACAGAACCTACGGCAGCCACAGAACCTACGGCCGCCACAGAACCTACGGCACCCACAGCACCTACGGCAGCCACAGAACCTGCGGCACCCACAGCACCTACGGCAGCCACAGAACCTACGGCAGCCACAGAACCTACGGCAGCCACAGAACCTACGGCACCCACAGCACCTACGGCAGCCACAGAACCTACGGCAGCCACAGCACCTACGGCAGCCACAGCACCTACGGCAGTTACAAGCAGCCAAAGCAGCCAAAGCAGCCACTGCAGCCACTCCAATGCCAATCCAAGAATAACAAAAGATGACGATGAAAAGTTCGGCTTGCTGTTTTCGCAGCAGTGCTGCCTGCGGCTGTCGATTGGGGGGATGGAACAGCACTGAAACGCTGCTTGAATCTCAATGTCATCAGTTCATGCCTCCGACCGTGCATTTTTTTTATATTACGGAACATTAGTTATTACGTAATTTTGAATAGCTCGTTGCAGAAATACCAATTGAATTGTTATTTTATCGTGGAGCCCGGATTTAATGCTTTTTCATTTTTAATAACATACATTCCGGTTATCGTAAAGAAAATGAGCTGTTTCTTTCATTATTAAATAAACTAGTGAAACTTTAATCTCAATAAATTAAGATGTGAATAATATTAATTATCTCTAACTTTCGTAAAAATTAATCTATTTTTCTGAATAGTACTTTACGAGAGCAGGAGCACTTGATGTTGTTTGGTATTGAAGTTGGCTCGAATTCGTAAATAGTTATGGTTTTATGGAACTTGACAATTTCCAAAAAATTGATGGTGGTATTATCTTCTGCAAAACGTAAGATATCAAGCCCAAATTGAGTATGTAAAAAAATAATATTCATCCATGATAGATGTATAATTTGGTGACAAAAAATATAAAAATTTTGATTCTTCGAATTATTAATTATTTTTAAAAATATCGTTATCACATTAACTCCTACAAAACTTGAGATGTCAAGCCCAAATGTAGTATGTAAACAAAACAATATTGAGCCATGATAGATGTAAGTAATTATTTATGAACTGTATTCAACAATTATTATCGACTGATTGAATTATATATAATCTTTTCAATGCCATACCAAAATATTATTAACAAATTGTTAAAAAGAAAATTGTTCATCGAAATATGCGGTAACTCAGCTTTTTTTTTATGAAAATAATTCGTTAATTTTTCGGAATACGTATGAATTTTTTCAGATTTTTGTCTTTATTTTTATTTTTGCACATTTTTCCATGTAAATAACAAGAAAAATCAAAATAAAGATAAAAATCTGAAAAAATTCATATGTATTCCGAAAAATGAACGAATCTTTTTCATACAAAAAAAAGTTGAGTCACCGCATATTTTGATGAACAATTTTCTTTTTAACAATTTGTTAATAACATTTTGAAATTATTATTATGCGAAATTAGTCTTTTGAGTCCCTATAATGAGTATGAATTTTTTCAAATTTTTTTAACATCGGGAAGTGTTTGCAATTCTTGCCCGAATTTCTCGAATTTATGCGAAATGAATATCTCGCGCCTTAAAAAAATCATGACTTGAAAACTATTGATCTAAACGAAAAATTTGTAAGCACTTTTTCACTTCCGTATGATATGAAGATGACGAAAAAAAATATACAAACTCCAATATATCGTATCTGTAATTTGGGGACATGAATTTATTAAGAGCCGTATTCTTTTACGTGTTAATTAAATGAGAAATCGATACATCGTTTGAGCCACCTCTAAAAAATTTTTGATCGCGCTCAAATTTTCAGACGAGTTGTTTAAAGGCACAAACAATGGTTTGAGACCATGCAATATGAAAAAAAAAAAAAAAAAAAAAATTCGACACACCCTAATAAGTATATAGCGATTTATATATTTCTCTTTACAAATCATGGTCGCAAAAGTCGCGCATTTGTCTCCCGCGTTCCTTAGGCCTATCGTTTCTTTCTTCGATGATTTCACCGTCTTACTCTGTTCCTTCATTCCCTATCCATTCCACTCCTGTATCAGCGTGTGTCGCTAGGCGTGGCGGCTCATGCCACGCGTCATATAGGGGTAGTATGCATATGAATTTAAATAGAGAAGCTAGTTCGAGTCGGTTTTGTGCGACATTGCATAATTTGTTGTTCCTTTTTTCCAATGAAGGGTTTTCAGTTATTTACTTGGTTTAATTTCTTCTTTATTTTCCTTAAATTGTCCACAGAAACGAGAGACGCTCAAATATCCCGGTTATCGATTAAACGGTGATTGTTGTACACGTAATTCCCATGAAACTATTCATTATTGGGGTTTAAGATGTATGAGTCCAATAGATTTATTACATATTGTGAATTAATAAAATAGGAAGTAGCAGTCAGTACCAGGCTCACATAGTAGATAGCTGGTTTAATGATATGCTTTCTGGCCCCTAGTTGGCGCGCAGAAGTTCCCTTCCTACAAGGCCCCAAACTTGACCAGACGGGTAACCGTTGGAGCGGGGCATCGCCCCTACCGACTTTTTCGGGCCCCATTACGTCGGTATAATAGCGTTCTATAGTGGGTTGCCTTTTTTTCGTTTTATCGACCTGAGTGTCGCTCTATCAATCACTGGGTTTACAGATTTCTTCAAATCTCTCCTAATCTTCTGTGGGCAGTACTTTCTTGAGACTTCTTTCATCTTTCCTAAATTTTCTTCTCAATATTTTATAGGAATATTTATTTTGTATGAAAAAGTTACGTGGTGACATAACAGTATATTTAGTGCAAAAAACGAAGTCTAGCTGCTTGCACATATGCAATTAATTACGAAAACGACCTGATAATAAAGGCAAAGGTTTGTTTGGAAAATTGTTGGAACGTACTGAATATTACTGTAAAGAAAAAAGTGTTCAGTAATTAGGGAGTAATTGAAAAGGCATTAGGGCTTCATGGACATCACGCGCATAATCAAGTGTTAATTAGTCTATTTTTATAAATCGTCTAAGGAAATCGTTTCGGGAACATTTTTCTAGCGTGAAAAAGTTCTTTCAGTGAATTTGCCTCAGCTAAAAGTCACCATTACTCAACGATAAAAAGTGGCCCATGCTCACATATGTTGTTTTCTCGTTGATTTCGTAATAATCGCATCACATCTGTCATTGATGTTTAAGAGAAAAACGATTTACATCTTTCAGATTACGGGGAAAAATATTCAGTTCCCGAATAAAATTTGATTTTATTTGTTACCGATTATGCTCACGAAAAATACGTCACAGTTTAAATATTCCGTATTGCTTCTTCATTGTATTCCACCGTCCACAAAAACATCTGTGTGAGAAAGTGTGTTTATTCACTTGCGCTTTCTCATGGTGGGACCTGCGCAAAAAAAATGGTAAATAATGAAGAAGCAATGTTCAAGTTTCGACTTTGCAAGCTTGTTTAGTATTTGGGGCAATTTATACCAAGTGGGTCACCGCGCATAATTTTAAGTGGGCTCAAAAGTGTTTGTACATTTTTTAAAAGTTGTTTAGAGTGTCTCGAACATCTTCAACAAAATTCGGGGTTTGCCATTGCACTAATTTTTTAATAGTTTGTAAACATAATAACAGAAATTCTGAGAAATTTGAAGGAAAAAAGAAGAATTATCCCGTTCAGTGAAAAAAAAAATTGGGTGGCTTTCAAAACTTGAAATTTGAAATTTCAAAACTTGATTTGACAAAACCTACATTTTAGAGTTGAACATATTGCTTCCTCATAGAGGAAGCTTTGTTTTCGTGAAATTTTTTTTTTTTTCGAGATTTTCATGTTAGTACACAGAATGGTCCAAAATTGGTAATTGGTAACGCACCAGGTTAGAATTCTGGGTGTTCCCGGTTCGAACCCGGGTCGTGGCGGAATTTTTTCACAATTTGTTTCAGATTAAAATTTGTCGATTGTGGTTGCTTGATGAATTAATTTAATTTATTAAGCAGCTACAGTCGATATTTGTAAAAGATTCGCATTAGTGAAATTTGAATTGGGCTTCGGTTTCGCGCGCTTTGAATCTAGCGATCACTGTCTCAGACCCGAGTTGTGCTTCGCACAATTCCATCATTAAAAATATTGACCGAGAATAGTCGCATACGATGAAAATTAATAATAAAAATAATAACATCTGAACATCTACATTTGTGATCTCGAAGAACGAGGCTTGAAATATAATTCAAAATCAAACGAACTTACCTGTAGGTGAAGTTCGATTGTAATCATATGAGAACCTCGTTTGAGAGATCAAGGTCCCACCCAATTTTTATTTACCCTACCCATAATTATTATTATTATTTTTATGTAATCAGCTCTGAATTTTATGAGAAATACGCAGGATTTGGCGGGCTGGCACACCCAAAGGCGGCGCTCAGGCTCTCATATGGGTGATTCTCCGGAAATAGTCCGTTTACAGTCCGGATAATTAAACAAACGAAAATTATTAATTTAAACTTTTAAACTTCTGAATGACCTTCGGATTAACTTGCTCAAACATAATTTCTCCATGAACAAGCTGTTTATTCAATGTTTATGGATTTTTCGCACGGTAAAGAAATAGTAATGTTCTATTTCAAGAAATAATAATTATCAAACTAATTAGTACGTTAGTTTACATCACTGACAAACAAAATATATATTTATTATGTCTGTAATAAAATACAATACATAACAAGGATAAACCTTACGCTTACGCCGAACCTTTTCGGCCCTCGAAAGTGGCATCTAAATTATGTAAAATGGTACATGTTTAATAAAAATAATATAAGAAAAAAACTTTATGTTTCAATAATAATTTTTATGTAAACACACACTGAGAGAAAAACATATCGTTGATTTAACGATTTCACATGATAAAACGAATATAGGAAGGTTTGCAATGTTTCATGGTCGAAGCAATGATAATACGGTTCAATAAACGATTGCAAGGTTATCGGAAACAAACGTTGACATCGTATATCCAACGAAACGGCATATTTGAAACTATCATTATTTTGATGATTGCTACTATAATTATATTTGCTGTAACCATAAAATAGAGACGTTCCTGCTGGGAATTATATTGACGGTTCATCCAACTATTTTCTTATATTTGCTATAATCTATTTTTTTTTAATTACCAGATTTTTCTCTCAGTGCATGCTTGATGTTTTGGGTGGTGATGTATTGCTCTGGAAGATTCGTGATTCCCTGGATATGAACACCCAGGGGAATGATAATTTAACTGATTTTAAATTCGTCATAGGATATGCAGTCTTTTTATCCTCACAACGCGGTAGTAAGGTAGTCTCTGATAGTTTTACTTAAAACAAAAACCTGAGATAAATTTTAATAAAAAATGTATACTTAGCATTTATTAGGGGAATGACGTTCTAGCTTGTGCATCGATGTTTTGCACCTCACCTTGGCGAAAAAACAAGTTAAGGCACTAGACCAGCGCATAAACGATTGATCTAATCGATTTAATAAGTCGAGACGACGCTGTTCTGACAACGATCGCTCACTTACACCATATATTGCCGTAAATATTAACTGATTTCGATAGAACCAGGGGAATGACTGAACAACCCAGACACAAAGTTTCGTGTTATATTCTAACACATTTGCAAAATATTATTTTTTTCAAGTGTCAGAGAAATAACATAAATACCAAACAGTTCGAGGAAATAGGTATAATTTTAACATTAAACAAGATTTAGTACCTTTAAAGTCTATTAGAATATGCGATTAACGCGATAAGGATTAAACACAGAGAAAAAACGGTTAATACTATTTTTAACATAAAATCTATCTTTTAGACTTTATTTTTAAATGTGATTTACTAAAATATTCTACGAAAAAAATTAATTAAACATTAGTCATTATAAGAAGGTCGAATAGGCACATGCAAACGGACTATTTCAGAAGAATCATCCATATAATTACAATCGAACTTCACTTACAGGTAAGTTCGTTTAATTTTTAATAGACTGCAATGCGATCGGTCGTTTTGTGCAAATGTAAAAGTCGTATGAGACTTTCATTTGATGGTAAGTATTGTCATCGAAGTGACTCTTACGCGACTGTAGAAACACAAAGAAACAATGTAGGTACGCAAAGCATCATTTAACAGTTGCGCCAATCCATAAAAATGACCATCGATTAACAGTGCATTAATCGCAAATGTAATTCTGTTGCGACTTTAATGAAACGCAACAAACGTTGCATAAGAATTTCGTAAAAGTCTCAACTTTGCACATTGTGCATTGCCTTAGCAAACCTGCTAGCGTGATCGTCTTCGTATCAACTTAACGTTGCACTGGTTGCGTTAGGGAAATGTGCCGTGGTTATCTAATACTGTAGAGATAAAAAAGTGTCCATTTGAGCCCCCACCAAATCGCTGGACCTACATTGTAACGGAAGTTAAACAATTTACATTATTTTAAAGAAAAGGTAAGAACTCGAGCAGGGATAAGATTTAGTGTAGGCTTTTTTATACACTGTTAGAAAAGATTGGAAGTTCTCATCCATAAACTCGTAATCTAAGATTAATATACAATTGTGATAAATAATTAATGTACTTTTACCTTAAATTTCAAGTAGATTTTTTTACAGTGTAGGTAAAAGTAGGGTTTATTGAATATTTATATAATCACAGAGATAAATAAAACTTAAGAGGGTCCAAATCTAGAACCGAAACGACAACAGAAGCTTTTTTTATAATTTCTTTCCCTACCATTCTGGGAGTTGGCCAAACTTTAGCCGCCCACCACCACTCAACATTTTGATTTTGTCATTAAGCTTGCATTAAGCTGCATAATAATGCAGCTTAATGCTGCATTATTACGCTGCAACGGCACGGCGTGCTTAACAGCACGAATGCCGCCCTAGCAGAACCGGTCGCCGAACAAACCACCGTCGAAATCACCATGTTGGTTTTGTACAAAAAGTTCACTTAGAATTTTGTCGAAGCCACCACGTCGAGACTTGTTTAAATCTCAGAGTGGTGGCTTACGTGGTGGTTTTGTCAAAATTCTAAGTGAACTTTTTGCACAAAACCGCTATAGTGGAAACGACCGTGATTCTATGGTGGTTTGCGTGATGACCGGGTCTGCTAGGGCGCCAATTTGCTTGCACAGTTTCGACATGAGTTGGCGCCAGTTGGCGCTGCACAGCGTGTCGGAGCTTTGCAGACACATTGCCGCCATCAGCACGCCGTACCATGCAGCTTAATCCTTCAGTACATGGCGATTTTTTTACGACACGCGGGTCGTTTTATGCCGCCATCGTGTTGTCACGTTATCGTAACATTTCTGTCTGGGTACTATTACTCATTTTTTCTTGCACTTAATCTTGAGCAGTAAATGGAATTTACTAATTCTTTCAAATGGTTGCTTCTATTTTGACCTGTTTACCTGCTGCGCTGACTCACGCTCAGCGTTTACCTGATTACGCGCACCGATTTACAAACCGGTTTAGTTTCCTTATCCAGGGGGTGGGGTGGTCGCTCGGTCTCAATATATAGCGTACATTTTGTTCGCATCGGACTAATATACGAACTGCTAGTACCTGCCTAGCTAATGAAATGACGTGCACTAAGTTTTTCGTGAGTGTTCTCTTGATCGTCCAAATAAGCTGTATCTGGACTTTCGGTCCACTTAATGTCGGTAAGTTTTACAATGTACATCTAAAATATTTATCTAAAGGGTGATATCGTTATTAATTTTATTAATTGTATGATGGTGCTTCGTAATTCGTCACTCAATTATATTTAGTAATTATTTTTATTTTTACGAGAGGCATTTTATCGTTCGGATAATTCTTCCAATTTGTATCGAATTTCGATATTGAATAGATATCGTAATTAAACGTTTTTTTGGACTTCGTGATATCCTTTTGTTATTTATTCTAGTGCTTATGTATTTAGTGCAAAAACGAAGTTTGACTGCTTATGCATATGCAATTAATTACGAAAACGACCCGATAATAAAGACAAAGGTTTGATTGGACATTATTTGGAAAGTACTGAAAATTACTGTAATGAAGAAAGAGTTCAGTAACGGTGAAAATGAAAAGGCGTTAGGGCTCCAAATACACCACGCTCATAATGAAGTGTCAATTAGCATATTTTTATAAATATTAAGTCTAAGAAAAAAGATTCGGGGAAATTTTTTTGGCGTGAAAAATTCCTCTCAACAAATTCACCTCAGCTAAACGTAGTCTCTATTACCCAACGATAAAAAGTGGCTTGTGCTCACGTATGTTGTTTTCTCGCCGATTTCAAAATAATCACATCATATCTGTCACTGATGTTTAAAAGAAAAACGGTTGACATCTTTCAGATTACGGGGGAAAATGTTTATATCTGCTCGAGAATTACGGTGTCTCGGTATGCTTCAGTATTTTTTATATTACAATCCTGTTACTCCTTGATTTAATCAATGTCCTCAAATCTAAAATTACGCAAACATAATTTGCTAGCTGCTCAAGAGATTGAACACCAAGATATCCAACCAGGTTCCACGAATGTGGAACTTACCTGCACTTCGGATGCAAATTGCACAACTGCGGGAAGTTCTTGTGTGAATCAGAGGTGTCAATGTCCGCAACAATATGTTTTTAATGCTGCAATGACTTCGTGCCTCAAAGGTATTTTTCAAACGGCATTTTCGACCATCACGAATATTTTATGTGTATCGTATCTTATCAATATTATTATTACTTTGTAGCTGCAACGAATTACGGCGATACATGTGAAGAGACTGCACAATGCACTGCGCACTTGGCCAGTAGTTCTTGCAACAATGGTGAATGCACCTGCTCCAAAGGCTATCTTTGTCTCCGTGGCCATCGTCGCAGATCCCCCGGTAAAAAAATGACCATACTGATAAGGGATGCATATTTCAATGAACAATAGGTTGTTGCTTTGAATTACACTTGATTTATAGCTCTCAACGAAAAGTCTCGAACTGATGACGATTATTATGTCAATTTTAACTCCGGGGCGTTTAAAAAAAATGAGATAATAATTTATCGACTAATGCGTGCAGCGTTAGGAATTTGAATGTAGCGGGCTCTGTGTGCAGCCGGCCACACTGCATTTCAGTGCGTGCCACGCAACAGCACGATGCAGCGCCGCCTTTTAGCGGAACTAAAACGCATCATACCCTATCGAAGTAACCTCAAAACACAATTTTTGTAACACTTCGAATGTTGGAGATGCTTCAATCGCATATGATGTAGCCATGTGTGAAAAAAGTGCTTTAAAAAAGCAATGAATGGCGTAGGATACGGGTTTATATCTGAAGCCCATTGTTGCCGATCCATTCGACTTATGA
The DNA here is from genome assembly GCA_963970395.1 of Ephialtes manifestator. Classification (NCBI taxonomy): domain Eukaryota; kingdom Metazoa; phylum Arthropoda; class Insecta; order Hymenoptera; family Ichneumonidae; genus Ephialtes; species Ephialtes manifestator. Next base: position 25,513,033 of record OZ019976.1, on the reverse strand, counting down.
TGGATCGAGAAACAATAACAGGGTCCGGGAGCAACTTCGTTCCTTCAAACTTTAATAGTTTTGTCATAAAATGCTTAAGTAGCAATTACGAGCGTTTACAGCGTGCCTAATCTACTTGTTGCATTCATAAGAACGGTAGATTTTTTTTTGTGTTTTTGTAATGCTGACGTGGTTGTTCTCAATAAAAAAAATAATCACTTTCATGATCAGTGGAAAAAAAACATCCGGATAGTCAACAATTTAAAAAATTAGGCAAAAAACAATCCACGAAGTATGCCACTGTAAATTGGTTTTTCATTAGTTTACATTTTTCAGAAAGCACTTTCGTCGCGCAAGAAAAGCACAGTGCAAACTATTTTACTAGAGACTTCTTGGATGTGAGCTACAATTTTTTATATTATTGTTCCAACTCTGAAAGACAGGCAAATATTTTGATAATATTTTCTCGGCCTAACTTGATTGACTTATGATTTTTTATCTAAACATATCGTTAGCCGGGTTAGAAAAATAACAAAAAGCTTCTGTCGGATAACAAAATGAGCAAGCATTGTTACAGAGTCAATTTGACATTATTGTGATTTTTTCTCTGAAAAATAGGTTGAATAGAATTACATCAATAGTTACATAGCAGAGGGTGGTTGCTTCAAATGCTGTGTATAATGGTCAAAAGTTAAAGTAGTTTTTCTACATTGTTTCAATGCGAGTTTTTCAGATATCAACGTGGCACGCCAAGTTTTTTTGTACATTGGTGATGGCTGAATGGACCAATCACAACATAGTGACCGTCCGTAGCCTATAAAAGAAGAAATTTCTTTGTAGAGAATTTTACTTGGCTGACCTATTGTATTTAGTTTAATATTATTGCCAAGGATTTTTTTGTCGAACTATTTTTTTGCAAGCCATTTTATTTTGAAAGGTTTTTTGTGTAAGCATTTTTTTGTTTGCATTGGATTTTTTGGTGTAATTACATTACTATTTGTGTATCTTCATAATTTTGTGTATTTGAAGGCCCGGCAGCCACCGCAGCCACTGCAGCCACTGCAGCTACCGCAGCCACTGCAGCCAGAGCCGCCACTGCAGCTACGGCAGCCACAGCCGCCCGTGCAGCCCGCGCAGCCACCGCAGCCACAGCAGCTACGGCAGCCACTGCAGCCACAGCAGCCACTGCAGCTACTGCAGCCACAGCAGCCACGGCAGCTACTGCAGCCACTGCAGCCACAGCAGCCACTGCAGCTACTGCAGCCACAGCAGCCACGGCAGCTACTGCAGCCACTGCAGCCACGGCAGCCACTGCAGCCACAGCAGCCACAGCAGCCACCGCAGCCACTGCAGCCACAGCCGCCCGTGCAGCTCGCGCAGCCACAGCAGCCACAGCAGCCACCGCAGCCACTGCAGCCACAGCCGCCCGTGCAGCTCGCGCAGCCACAGCAGCTACGGCAGCCACTGCAGCCACCGCAGCCACTGCGGCCACAGCAGCCACAGCAGCTACGGCAGCCACAGCAGCTACGGCAGCCACTGCAGCCACCGCAGCCACAGCAGCCACCGCTGCTACAGCAGCCACCGCAGCCACGGCAGCCACAGCAGCTACGGCAGCCACCGCAGCCACAGCAGCCACCGCAGCCACCGCAGCCACAGCAGCCACAGCAGCCACCGCTGCTACAGCAGCTACAGCAGCCACAGCAGCCACCGCAGCCACCGCAGCCACCGCAGCCACAGCAGCTACAGCAGCCACCGCTGCTACAGCAGCCACAGCAGCCACAGCAGCCACCGCAGCCACAGCAGCCACCGCAGCCACCGCAGCCACAGCAGCCACCGCAGCCCCTAGGGTATTGACACTTCGTGACCTCCACCACTTTTTATTTGGCATGAAACGATTGGTTGCAGCGTAATGTCAATCCAAGAATAACAAAAGGTGACGATGAAAAGTTCGGCTTGCTGTTTTCGCAGAAGTGCTGCCTACGGTCGAAATTGGGGGATGGAACAGCACTGAACCGCTGCTTGAATCACAATGTCCTCAGTTCATGCTTCCGATCATGTATTTTTTTTATGTTACGGAACATTAGTTATTACGTAGTTTTTAATAGCTCGTTGCAGAAATACCAATTGAATTGTTATTTTATCGTGTAGCCCGGATTTAATATTTTTTTATTTTTAATAACATACATTCGGGTTATCTTAAAGAAAATGAGCTGTTTCTTTCATTATTAAATCAACAAGTGAAACTTTAATTTCAATAAATTAAGATGAGAATAATATTAATTATCTCTAACTTTCGTAAAAATTAATCTATTTTGCTGAATAGTTCTTTACGAGAGCAGGAGCACTTGATGTTGTTTGGTATTGAAGTTGGCTCGAATTCGTAAATAGTTATGGTTTTATGGAATTTGGCAATTTCCAAAAAATTGACGGTGTTGCATTATCTTCTGCAAAATTTAACATATCAAGCCCAAATTGTGTATGAAAAAAAAAATATTCAGCCATGATAGATGTATAATTTGGTGACAAAAAATATACAAATTTTGATTTTATGGAATTTTTAATTATTAAAAAAAATATCGTTATCACATTAACTCCTACAAAACTTGAGATGTCAAGCCCAAATTTAGAATGTAAACAAAGCAATATTGAGCCATGATAGATATATGTGAGTAATTATTTATGAACTGTATTCATCAATTATTATCAACAAATTTATTGTCGATAATAATTGTACTTTTCAAATTTCTACAATTACGCGTTTAAGCAGAATACAATTACATTGTATTCTGCCCAACGAGTGTTAATCAACAACACTGATTTCCTTACACCGTCGTTTACACTGTCATTTACACGAAATGGTGTGGACCTATTGGGACTACATAGTGGTGTTAAAATTATGGTAATTTTAACACCAAATTTTTTACAGTGTAGACGAATTGTGCCGTTTATCTAATCCTGAAGAGATAAACGTGTCCCCACCAAATCATTGGACCTATATATAGCTGCGTAAATTTTATTCGCATCGGTGTTATAGACGGTCTGCGCTTAGTCGATATCCTGCCTGGCTGATGAAATGAGGTTCACTAAGTTTTTTGTGAGTGTTCTCTTGATCGTCGAAATAAGCTGTGTCTGTGCTTTCGGCCCACTTAATGTCGGTAAGTCTCACAATGTATATCTAAAATATTTATTTAAAGGGCAATATCGTTATTAATTTTATTTATTGTACGATGGTGCTTCGTAATTCGTCACTCAATTATTTTTAATAATTATTTTTTTATTTTACGAGAAGCGTTTTATCATTCGGATTATACTTCTAAATTTGATCGAATATTGAGCGATATTGAATTCATATCTTAATTAAACATTTTGCTGATAAATTGGATTTTGTGATAGCGTTTTGTTATTTATTTTAGTGCTTATATCTTTAGTGCAAAAAACGAAGTCTAGCTGCTCGCACATATGCAATTAATTACGAAAACGACCTGATAATAAAGGCAAAGGTTTGTTTGGAACATTTTTGGAACGTACTGAAAATTACTGTAAAGAAAAAAGTGTTCAGTAATTACGGAGTAAATGAAAAGTCGTTAGGTTTCCATGGACATCACGCACATAATGAAGTGATAATTAGCATATTTTTATAAATTGTCAGTCTAAGAAAATAGTTTCGGGGACATTTTTCTAGCGTGAATAAGTTCTTTCAGTGAATTTGCCTCAGCTAAAAGTCACCATTACCCAACGATAAAAAGTGGCCCATGCTCACATATGTCGTTATCTTTTTGATTTCTCTTTGAAATAATCACATTATATCTGTCACTGTTGTTTACCAGAAAAACGATTGACGTCTTTCAGATTTCGGGGAAAAATGTTGATATCTGCTCGAGAGTTATGGTTTCTCGGAATGATTCAGTTTTTTTTTTAAATCACAATCCAATTATTCCTTGATTCAATCAAAGTACTCAAATCTAAAATGACAAATACATATTTTGATAGCTGTTCAAGAACTTGGATACCAAGATGGCCAAGCCCGTTCCACGAACGTGGAATGGATCTGCACCTCGGATGCAGATTGCACAACTGCGGGCAGTTCCTGTGTGAATGAGAGGTGTCAATGTTCACACCAATATGTTTTTAATGCTGCAATGACTTCTTGCCTCAAAGGTATTTTTCAAACGGAATTTTTTATCATCACGAATATCTTATATGTTACGTATCTTATCAATTATCACTACTTTGTAGCTGCAACGAATTACGGCGATACATGTGAAGAGACTTCACAATGCACCGCGTACTTGAAGGCCGGTGGTTTTTGCAACAATGGTAAATGCACCTGCTCCAAAGGTTACCATTATCTCCATGGCCGATGTCGCAAGTCTTCCGGTAAAAAAAAAATGACTACAGTGACAAGTATTCTAATAAAAAATATTTTCTCGCTTTAAATTATACTGATTTATAGCTCTCAACGAAAAGTGTCGAACTGATGACGATTGTTACGTCAACTTTAATAACGGGGCATTTTCTTGCAAGAATGAAGTTTGCGTTTGCAGAGACGGATACTATCAACAAGAATATCGCACGTGCAGACTCGAAGCGAAAGGTTTTAAAAAAATAAGATAATCGTTTGCCGTATAAATTCCACGGTATCAACTACTGTATCGGATGTTTTCGTACTACTTTTAACGATATTTATAGAATCGGGGGCTGAATGCACTATTGATATGGACTGCACCTACGACAAGAATGCCAAATGCGATCAGGCATCGTCAAAATGCTTTCTCAAATTGGAGAACAAAACCTCAAAAGTTGTACTTCGAGGATTAAAAAACAAAGCTCCGAAGTCATCTCAAGATGAAGTATTTGGTTTAGAGATTTTCACTCGAAAAGGGTGCACAAGCGATAAAGATTGCGAAGTGCTCGGTGAAGCATTGTGCGATTCAACAACAGGAATGTGCGCTTGTAAACCTGGACATTTCTCCGATCCTACAATGCCGCGCTGTAATCCCGGTAAGTGTGTTTTAGAAATCATAATGTTTTCATGCTCTTTAATTATTAGACACAGAAATGTCTACCATGCAGATGACATATGAACATATCCCTAGCAGACCCGGTCACCGTGCAAACTACCATAGAATCACGGTCGATTCCACTATAGCGGTTTTGTGCAAAAAGTTCACTTAGAATTTTGACAAAATCACCACGAAACCCGCGCAGAAAAAAATTGTCCCGTAACCGCGGTTATTTCGTATAGGAAGTCATAAAAGAAGAGAATATCAAAAGCACTCCAGGTAAGTGGGGATTCGGGAATCGTCACGAATATCCGAAAAATTCGACGAAAATATCAAACCGGATATTGAACTAGATAGTCAGCTTTCACGTTATTCTGTTTATATCTTTGTCGATATCGTGAATAATATCTTGGTGGATATCTTAGTTGATATCTTCGTCGATATCTTGATTGATATCTTCGTCGATTGATATCTTGAATGATATTGATATCTTCCTCGATAACTTGAACAATATCTTCCTTGATATTTTGTTGAATATCTGGTCGATATTTTCCTCGATGTCTTCTTCGATAACTTGAACGATATGTTCCTTGATATTTTGCAGAATATCTGGTACAATATCTGGTTTGATATCTTCGTCGATATCTTTGTCGATTTCTTCGTCGAATATTTCGGAATGTTTCGGATATTCATGACGATCCCCGAATCCCCACTTACCTGGAGTGTTTTGATATTCTCTTCTTTTATGACGTCCTATACGAAATGACCGTGGTGGTGTGTAATATCTACGCCGCAAGAACATGCTTTGAAAATCATTTTTCAATATATTGAATATATTGAAAGTTGGTCATGCGGGCCTTCCGCAGGTCTCTCGCGGGCTTCGAACGGGTCTCACCGGAAACCCGGAGGGACTCCCGGCGGGACTCCCCCGGGAGTCCTGCCGGGACTATTTTTTTCTGTGCGGGGAACCACCACTCTGAGATTTAAACGAATCTCGGAGTGGTGGTTACGGTGTGGTTTCGACAAAATGTTGACAAAAGCACCACGTAAGCCACCATTCCGAGTTTTAAACGAAACTCGGAGTGGTGGTTTACGTGGTGGTTTCGACAAAATTCTAAGTGAACTTTTTGTACAAAACCACCATGGTGATTTCGGCGGTGGTTTGTTCGGTGACCGGATCTGCTAGGGATAATTTTTTAGATTAGAAATATTTATTTCAAGTGAACTTTACTTCAAAGTATGTTCGAAAAGGAACTTTATTCTGAAAAGAGAATTAAATCACAATTACATTTTTGTTAATTTATTGAATTTGATTAGTTCATCCATTTATCTAAATTCTACATTTACAGAGCTTGGTGAAAAATGTATAGAAGGCGAAATAAATATTATCATGAATTCAACATGTCGTTTCGGTCAATGGAGTTGCATGGGGTCTACCGTACCATCAAAGAACAATCGTATATGCCGCAAAGGTAAGTTCGTAATCCTCTCTTAATACTGTTCTAAGTAAATCAAATCACCAAATTAAGAATTTATTTTTTTACAATTAAATGAGTACTTGACCACTTGTTTTTGCGCATTAAAAAATTAGACTTTTTTTTAGATCTCCCAGGATCCATAAAAAATAACGCTCAGGATCCTATTTTTTTATTCAAAGCACCAAACACGATAAAAAAATTGAAGCGCTTATCAAAATATGTCGAAATATTTCGAAATATAAATAAAAAAAATTTTTGTTTAGAAAGGCAAAATGTTACCATGCATATTTATGTTTTTTTTTTGTTTCATTTTATTTTATTTAGTTCTAAGTAGATATTTTAGATTTAAAAAATTCACTTACGTCTTCCTTCAATATACCAAATAACCATAATATGCTCATGATTTTTTGAGGACTAAAAATTGTCATGCTTCGACTTCTCCAATAGCTACAACTTCGTACGCCGGATATTGCTTGTTCGATGAACAGTGTTACGTATTTGGACCGGATGCCTCCTGCATTGACAAAACATGTCGCTGCAGAAAAGATACCCATTATTCGTATAATCACAAGTTTTGCTCGGTGAATAAAGGAATTGGAGAAACGTGTGTAATCGACGAAGATTGTTACGTACCAGGATTCGGTTCAGAACTCGACTGCAACTCTAAATCTGTCTGTACATGCCCAAAGGACACCCATTTGAATGCTGCTGGAACGGCTTGTGTTAAGGATGTACCAATTCTTGGTGATGCCTGCTCAGCTCATGTAGACTGCAAGGGCTTGAAGAATTCAAAGTGCACTGAAGGATTTTGCTCCTGTGCACCATATTACTTCGAGATGTCGGGTGAATGTGTTAATGGTAATTACATAGTTTTAGACAATGACAAGATAAAATTAAAAAGTAATATTTCAGAAACATAACATAACAAAAAATGCTGAAAATAAATTAAAAAATCGCCTTAGCAATTCGAGAATCTCAAGCTCTTTATATTTAATAATACAAAATTACAACAATTTTTTTCAACTTTCCCGTTATGTTGCAGGAAACTACGCGCCGTGTATAGTTGACAACGACTGTAAAACTGAAAACTCCATATGCGACGGAAAAAGATGTAATTGCGCAGACCCTTATGTTCCAGTGGGCACTGACTTGTGTGTTCAAGGTAATATACTCACGACGTTCAATATTATAAGCAACATGTGCCCATTGCTAACATGGCTTTACCAATTTTTAGGTGTTTCATTCGGGGGTAGTTGTCAAAGCGACGCTGAGTGTCAAGTCAATACCACCAAATCATATTGTAATTCTTCCGGTAGTTGTGACTGTCAAGCAAATCATCTTTATTATGATTATCGATGTCGTGAGATTAAAAGTAAGTTGAAAACAACTAATGAAAATTGAATTCTCGATAACTAAATTTTGCCTAGAAACATAGAAAGAAATATTTTTCCAAGCTTCTATATTTTTTGGCACCAAAGGAATAGAAAGTCAAATCGTCGATTATTCAAAACGATGAGCCATAAAAATTAAATGAAGGATTTAGAATTTATTACATGGAAAAGTGAAAATTAAAAAATGTGAATCTATTTTTTACTTTACTTGATGGATAAAAATTTTTACAATGCTTTCGAAATCTCAGACTTCGATGATAAATGCGATTGGGTACTTGACGTATGCTGGGACGAATACCATCCTGATTCCATGGAGTGTAATATTAGGACTTGTCGCTGTAAGCAAGGATTTAAGCCGTCATATAATTGGATTTACTGTGGTCAGTTGCTACGTGTTATTTCTGTATTGGATGCAGCGAAATTAAGGAATAAAAAATTAATCTAATTTTTAATGTTGCAGAAAAAGAACAATCAAATGCAGCCCCGAAGTATATATTTATGAGTTGGTTTGGCCTGACAATGTTTTCCGCACTGTTGATGGGATTTCAATGATCAAAATTGAGTTGAATGCTGCAATTTATTTTAATATAATACGAGAATATGAATAAAAAACGAAAGAAAAAAAAATATACAATAAAACTCGAATGGCTAACTGGCTTATTTCAACGTACGTCTCTGCCATATGGAATCTGTGCTGTCACGTTCAGGTCGAAAGCTGGAAAGTGTCTAAACTGGGTCGACCACTGGTGAGGGATGATGACAATTATTTGCTGTTAGTGCGATCTATTGGGATAACTAGTCTAAAATCACTCGGAAATCATGACCATTACATCTTGACATTCAAAATTGCACAAGGCTTAATGAACTGTCTGTTTTTAGTGGCGAAACTGTTCTTCCACATATCCCAGCGAACACAAAGAATGCCAAGCATCTTTTATTTCCGGATTGTGGATTTCGTGGTAGCAGCACACCGAGAGAAAAGATTTAATTGACGCCAAAGAAATGAGTGGGTTGATTTTTTTTCATTGATTTCAACGAAATATTTCTTTGATTTCAATGAAATAGTGCATTTGGATTTCAAAGAGAACATTTCATTGCCTGTAATTAAAGATTTACTTAGTGAGCATATAATAAAGAAACAGTTTCATTGTTTTAAAGTGACGTTTTCATTGGTTCAAAGAAATGTTTTCATTGATCTCTCTCTCGCACCTAACCTCACTTTTTTGTTTTCCGATTCTCCCGAACGAACGGCTTCGAGTTTCGAGGAGTCAGAAGCTTAGCCTATTTCTGCCGTACTTCCTTACATACTCATAAAATTTGAGCTTAATCTGTCGCGTACTTCAGGAAAAAATAGGCTTCGAAATTTTGAGCTGGTAAGAAGAAGGTTTCATTGAATCAGAGACGATATCTTTAAAATCAATGAAAAAGGTTCATTGGTTTAAAGAAATGTTTCTTCGAATCAATGTCACTACTTTTCATTGAGTTTGAGATCATTCAAAGAAAAGATAGTATTGAAATTCAATTGTTTCATTTCATTGGCAAAGATTTCCGTGAATCAATGAAACTTTTTCTCTCGGTGCAAGTGATTACTTGCTGCATCGCATTACAATGATGACCGAAACTGAGTTTTGTGATTATATAGCTTGTTAGCCTTTATTGTCTGGAATTTAACGTCTTTCATATAGGTATTTTTAATATAAATTGTATTTAAATATCTTTATTATTGCAGAAGGAATCTTTCCGTTGAAAAAAATGAAATAAATGAATAAATAAAATCAGGGGCAGTTGATATACTTGCAATACAACGACTATAATATACGATATAATATATATTGAATATATTAAAAATAATATATATTGAAAATTCGACGTTTGATTATTCAACAAAATAAAAGACTCCAAAACTAAGGAGTTTGAATTTATTTTTTCTGAAACAATTTATTTTTATTTATATCGCGAAAATTTTTTCGTGATCTCTTAGATTTCGATGAGCAGTATGATCCTGAATCTATTTCCTATAAATGATATTTCTCTGCCACGATCCAATGAACTTAAGAAGTACAAAAGTGTTTTTAATATTGCAGAAAGACTAACATCAAGTGCAGTCATAAAATACACATTTCTGAGTTGGTTTGGTCTGGTATTTTTTCGCTAAGGATTCATGCGACTTCTATGATCAAATTGTGAATCGTTGCAACTGATGTTAATATCGGAATGAGGAAAAATGAACTAAAACAGCAAAATAGACGTAAAAGTTTGTGGGAGAATTGACTGACTTATAAGTCGCGAAACCACAGGCTGATCGTGCGATTACTGTAGACAAATTGTCGGAGCGATAAACCGAGTTATTTCGGAGGCTCGCATTAACACGAAGTTAGTTCAGGCCTCCACCCTCACTCGATAAATCACAGGTAGCAATATAGGCAGCCTTGCGCGTTGCTTTCCTGTGCTTCCGCGGTTTGCGGTAATGACGCGGACGATCGATATGTGACGGTGTTGTCCGAAGCACGATGACGTCACACGACCTGCCATTCCATTATCCTTTGATGAGTTTATTTCGGCTGTAGACGGATCCACTTTGGAATTGTAATGGATTGTAAAACACGCACGACCCTTTTTTTTCTCGAGGGAACTTCTATTTCACTTTGAACACACATAGAACTATGTATCTAACAATTTTAAATAAATATCTTTATCTCTCCTTGGTTATCTCGTAAGTGTGTCAATATGTGATGATTGAACCTGTTAATCGAAGCTTTTTCATACACCAGAAAACTTTCGCGCACTGCGAGCGCGAGTAGAGTGCGTGTGTCGGTGCAGCGATCTTATTTAATACATATAATATATATAATCGGAATTCCCAAAAATCAAGAAATCTATTAAATTTTTCCGATAATTCCAAATCTTATCGAATCGAAAACTCTTTATAGATTTGACTCAAATTGATTACCAATTGTCCTTCTTTCTTCCAATTCTAAATTAGTATTTAGCTTGACAACTTCAAATTTGCGAGGTCTGGAGCATTTCCAGACTTTAGAAAATAATGTAAAGTCCCATCATTATATGGGGCTTTACATTTTTAGTAAAGCAGTACGACCTCTTTGCTCAAAGAAATAAATACAGGATTTCCAATTCTGAAAACCTGGCATGGATTTTGCTAAAAGTAACAGTGAACAAAGAACTCTGATTTACTTGACTGCAGAATTTCAATTCTCCCCGATCTCTTCACTTATCATCTTATTCACGATTGTTCTGTTGATCCGCATGTAGTGACTCCGCGTACGCCTGATTTTGTTGCTGCCATAGAGACTACGTCGCACTTTGTCGTTCAACATCTTAAGCCTAGTTTAATATTCGCAATTAACACATAATCCGGAAACCCCGAAATATTGTAAACTCAACCAACTTGGGAATTCAAACTTCGCGCGCCCGATATACTTGACAAAACTGTCAGAATTGCAACTGTCAAACGTGTTAAACACGAACTCGGTCTCGGTCTCGATCTGATCTCGCGCCAATTTGGACCAATCACAGCGCGAATAACGTGACAACAATGGACCAATTCGCAATTCGATAAAATCGCGCAACATACTTTTTAGAGAAGGACTAAATATTTTGCAAGCGTTCTACATAATCAGACACGTAAATTTTTTCTCCCCAGTGAAAAAGGGAAAATTTTGAAAGACAAATTCCCTCGCGCACTCACGCAACCCTAATTAGTGGTTGATTTCCAGTTGGTTTATGGTTGGAAGTCAACAAATAGTTGATTCAGGATTGAATTTATGTTGATTTTATTTTAATTCTACTCAAAACCAATCATCGGTTGGTGCGTTATTCCAACCTAAATATCAACAGACGTTTTCCGGTTGATTTATAGTTCACAAATAACAAACCGAAAAACCAACTTTCTATATTTATTTTTTGATAGTCGGAAAATGATGGGTTTATAAAATACCGAACATAAATCAACCTTTGAGATTTATTCTATGACAGTCGGAAAAGTGTCGTAAATCGAAATCGACTATACATTAGTTGGAAAATGGTTGATTTGCGAAAAACCAATCATAAATCAACATTTGATGATTGTTCTATGACAGATAGAATAAGGTTGGATTTCAAAAATACAATTATAAATCAACCATCATATGGCTATGTATTGAAACCTGATTGGAAGTTGATATTCCAACTGTAAACTGGTTTTCAGTCGGTCGAGGTTGGGCAAATTAGCGAGGGTTACATTAAAATGTGTAGATAACTTGTCGTATTGCCGTTGATAATTATTTCTTTTCTTCCAATAAAGAGGCATACGAAACAGAAGTCAATTTGACGAGTGCTTTATTGCTGATGAAAGCAATGACATTAATTCCTTCCGTGTACAAGTCGAGATTGGAGGCACAGAGACGAGCAAGTTTAAGGTATTAGGAATGAGACGGAAAAAAGGAATAAATTCAGCGTAGTACATAACGTTTTGCCGTTGAAGGCAGAACGAGGGTATGGGGCTAGAGGGGTTGTAATGCGATAAGACGAGTGAGATTCTCGACACGCGAGAATGCCTCGCGGGGCTGACCGTTAAGGACGTTTCCACTGGTTCGAGGAGGCTCTGCAGCTAGAGTCGACTTGGCACACGCTGTAAGTGCCACTACTCTAGTATTACGGTGACGTCGTCAAGCAATACGAAGCTTGTAAATGGTCGGCTAACGATGACGTCACCTCGTGGTAAGAGGTCAAGGCGTTATTTTCTACAGGCTTATAGATGATCCCTGAGGATGATCGAATTAGTACACTCGAATAAATATATTCTTAACGTAAGTCAATATGCTAGCTCAAAAATAATTATGACGTGTTTAAAAATAATTTCTATCGACTTCCATTATCAAATGTAATTATAAATAATTTGCCGCCGTTTTTCACAAGCGTAACGAGCGTAACTTTGAGGAGTCCTTAAATAAAATAAATCCAAAATAGTCTTCGTTGTATTTAAATAAAATGATATTTAAACATGATTGTCAGACGTTTTTCACTGTAGGTAACAATTTTTTTTGTATCAGAATTGCTTATTGCGTTTAAAAAAAATGTTGAAATACCTTATTATCATTCACCTGGTGTATAGGAAACCTCGCACGTGAAAAATACGAAATCAGAGTGAGTAATCTTGTGAGTTACAGTGACGTCATCAATTTCGGTAGATCGTCGCGAAACAACGGCATTTAACCCCAAGCGGTATCGATCCGAGTACAATGAATAACAGTGTATAGTTTCTGCTATGCTAACAAGTGAAACTCAATTAATCTCTATAATTGTACCTGACGCTGACGGCGGTCTTCGCGCGGTATATCCGGCGAAAGAGAAACGTCAAGAAACCGCTCGTGATGAAGGTGAAAAGCAACTTGTAAGAATTCTCGTACTTTCGAGTGTGAAATAAATTTAAGTGGTTTAAGCAAGTAGAGCACGAATTTATTTATAGGCACTGGTGAAGATAAATTTAATGTACAATATTTTTAGACGCGATTAATATAGAATGCAATATATATTTTAATTGCTATTTTCAGGATATGCTGCAACCAAATATTATAGAAAACCAATAATACCGTTTAAACTAGGTTGGCTATATTTGGTTGGCTATCACTTTGACACCAACAAAAAATGAGAATAATTTGCAGCTCAATCATCATTTGTCACCCACTCAAATGTGTGACTAAAGAAATTCTGCTACTAAATTAAGACTTGAAAGAAAAAAATATATATATAATACACAAATATCGCAAGAAAAATAAAATGTCAAGTTATATATATTCAATGAATTTTCGAATTCAAGTTCAACTTCGTATTTAATGCAAACAAGAAAAAATATTGTTCAACTAAAATAATAGAATAATGACTAAAAAAATGTATACAAAAGTGCATTCGAAAGTGCGTAAAAAAATATACGTCGATTTATTTTTCTTGTACGATTTTTCCATTCTAAGATACAAATAGTTACAAAAAAATGGAACTCCTAAGTTTTCCAAAAAAAATCACAATATAATTCGCAGTACTGCGAAGTACTATTAAAATCCGTCAAATAATGAGAAATGTCGGTAAGGTTCAGGAAATAAGTGGCTGGGCTGATCGAAAATTCCTCGTAGGAAGATATAAATTTGTATTTCAATTAGTACAAATTTCATCCAATTGAAATTTCAAATTAAGGAAACGTCCTAAATATTCCGTTCTTCTTGAAGGTGCAAGACAATCGAGCTTATCGATTACTCTAGCAAAACGGTAGAGTTTGTTAGGAAGGCTGACCGGACGAGCGCCGGAGATTCTCCAAGCCGTCCGTCACTTCCTTTTTCTTCTTTCCTCGCAGCAAACTGGCAGGTCAAGTGTGTGTGTGCGTGTGTGTGTGTTTGTATGTTAGTAGTTTTGCTGGCCACTCAGGAGGATGCAAAAGGTCGCACGCCAGGCCGATAGACAGCCGATAAAGTTCCGACCTAGCTTCCTTCGTTCAGCATTAAATGGGGCAGCCACTCGTCCGAACTCCGCAGCCGGTGAACGAGAAGCTTCGCAAGGAAGCGACCGCTATCTAACAGCTCACGAAGAGGGTGGATCCGTCCGGCACTGTACCCGTGCGATTAGGGTAGTTCGGCTAGATCAGTCATGACCTAGAACGATGCATACGAAATTCTTCTATATGTCCAGGACACCACGAAACCCTTTGACTTTTACTTTCCTATCTCTGAAGTATCTGTCGCAATGCTTTATCCTAATCTCAATCATTCGCTTTTCAGCTTTAAGAACGATTCACGCAGTTAGATACAGTTTTGTAGACAGTAAAAAAGAAATTGTGCTACGTGGTACATTCTTCTCCATTCGGGCAAAATTTCCTTCAAAAAATCCTTTAAGATGTGTAAAAACTATTTATTTCTACGTAAATCTAAGATATTCGAACGTCTGGCTAAAGTGACTGCGATGATTGACTTTTAATATCACGGCCGCAGGGCTGGGCAATATTCGAATAAAATTGTATTGAGAATATATTTTGCTCTGAATAACTATCCGAGTTGAAAATTATACCCTCTTTAAAACCTAAATGTAGCAGACCCGCGGTGTAAACGGAGGTTCCTCCATTCCTTTGACACTCGACAAAACCTCCGAAAATGGCAGATATTACCCGAATGGAGTAAACGAAGTCTACTGTAGACTTAAATTCTTATATTTGGACCTCCAATTAGGTTGTGCAGAGTGAAATGAGGTTCTTAGACCCTTGTATAAATCTCCAAAAGTGACATATTTTACCCATTTTTATTTAGCGAAGGGTGTTGGAAGGGTTTAAATTTTAACTCGGGTATGAATAATTATAAGAAAATTATATGAGCGTTATATTTTTCTTAAATGACAAAAAGTAAATTAAATTAATTAATGATTAAAAAAAATTGTATTATTGATCTTTGCTACGATTTATTGACAGTTATTTAAATGGAAAAGTATTCTGAATACATTTTTGTTCGAATATTGGTCATCCCGGCGCGGCAGCTTGTCCCGTTTCCTCCGTTACCACGGACACTCGCTCCTGATTGGCGCGGCGCTCGATCCCTCCAGCTATAGAACTGTGCTCTCCAAGCGTTGAACTATCAGTCGCTCTCCGGCAGCCGTTCAGTTCGGACCTTTCTCCTCCCGAATAAATTCATAGTTAAACAGTCTTTGCTTTTATATTACCGCCAACGGGCAGAATCTCCATCAACGATTATGAACACCCCACTTAATAAGTTCTTTTCAGAATTTTTAACTCATCAGTTCTTTTAAAAGCTAAACACGCAAATATCATAGTTCTTTTCAGATCTTTTAAGAACTAAATTTGCAAATATAACAATTCTTTTCAGAACTCTTAACCACCCCTTTCTTTCAGCATAAAATAAAGTCTTTTAAGAATTTACAACACTGCCAGGTTCGACATTTTTTTCCATGGAAAATAGTTCTTTCAAGAAATGTGGCTGTAATTTTGGATCTGGAGTAAACGCTGGAGCAACTCTGCCAAAAATTCTTCGTAGAAAGATATTTTACGTTCGTTTCAGAACGACACACTCGATTTTTTCAGATCGACCAAAAATTCTCCTTCTAAGAACAAGAATCTACGACTTTTTCGCAATTTTTAAATTCTCAATCTGTTCTTCAGTGGCGGGGTGTGGCTGTAAATTCGCTTATGATGGAATTTAAGAGCCTTTAGTTCAAAGACAATTTAGAGACTATTTGCGTGTCTGTAAGGCAAGTAGTTTGCCATGTACTATACGTTTGTGAGTACAAGGGCTTGTTTTTCAGTCGCGGCGGTGAAGTTGTAAATTCGCTCATGACAGAAGTTAAGAGCCTTTAATTCAAAGATAATTTAGAGACTTGTTTCGTGTCCGTAGGTCAAGCGGTTGCCGAGATACAATATGTCCGCCAGTTTGAAGGTAGTTTCTCAGGGATGCGGTAGTAAATTCGCTTATGACTGAACTTAAGAGCCTTTAATTCTAAGACAATTTAGAGACTGTTTGCGTGTCCGTAGGGCAATAATTAATATAGGTTTATGGAAGGGTTTTATGTATAAACCGATGTATCACACTTTAAATACAATTGTAAAGCAATATTACAGTACAAGAAACTTTTTTTTTTCAAATTCTTCACATTGTTTTCATGGAATCTTTCACTTATTGACAAAGAAAACGTCAGCTTCGTAATTAGTGAGAAATTTCTGATCGGATGACTTTTTACAATTTAGGATAAATCGATGTTTTTTTTATCTCGGATTTCACGACAAAATTACGAAAATTCGGAGTTTTCATCCAGTTATAATTTTTCTTTTTTTTCATTAACTGACAGTTAATTCTCTTTTGTTGTTCGAAATCGCTCGCCGAAATTATGATAATGACGCCAAGATCATTACGATACGAAATTTTCGAGTTTAAAAAAAATCGCCAAAAAAAGAACTAAAAATATTTTCGATGTACTAATTTAAAAAATCTATGCAAATTAAAAACGCAACGCATCGTAATTTGCCATGTGTTATTTTAAAGATGAATTAATTGTGAAGATAACACGTACAAACCGGAGTTCTTACACCACCCTTTTTCTAAACTATAGTCACTTTAGTGAAAACCTGAATTTTCTACTAAAATATAAAAACAACACCAACTTTTAGAAGGGGATTTTTTAAAATAAATTTTATTAAATCCAAATAAAATATTAGGCCTATATTTAAAGAAATAAATTTGTTTAGTGGACAGCCTGAAAGTGTGTTTAGATTCAATAAATAGATGATTTTAATTTTTATTACTTAAACATGCTAACAGTATAGCAAAATGACTTTTAATGTAGAACAAATCGTAACAAAATCAATTTCGTATCGATCACGAAAAATAGTTTTCTGGAAAAGGTAAAACTATAGAAGAATGACCGTATATTTTTGTGTCGTTACAGAGTATAGCACAT
Organism: Ephialtes manifestator; assembly: GCA_963970395.1. Taxonomy (NCBI): domain Eukaryota; kingdom Metazoa; phylum Arthropoda; class Insecta; order Hymenoptera; family Ichneumonidae; genus Ephialtes; species Ephialtes manifestator. The sequence continues at coordinate 25,495,741 of OZ019976.1, read as the reverse complement.
CACAGTATGATTTTCACTCATAAGAGCTTTCATATTGCATCGCGTGTCGGAGTGTTGCACACCATTGTATGTTTTTGCGTTATTTAGCATGGCCGGCCGGTGGAGGCCAAGGTCAGAATACCTCGAGTTAGTACGTACACCATCAAGAATCTCGCAAAAAAGAATCTCAACTATTTTTACATGCGTTTAGAGCCCGTCGTCTTCGCGATAGTCATATTCATATTACCGCATTCGTATTATATAGGAATTCGCGTGTATCTCGAACATATCTAAAAATTCAAGCCATTCCGTACGAGTCACTGGATCATCGGGTGAGGCATAAAAAAATTCTGTTGGTGGCTTCTGACTAAGTAGAAATAAACGAGGGAATTTTCTTAGATTACTTCCGATAGATTGCAGGTTCAATTACGGTAATTCTCGTACATTCAGCACAAAAAATGTCCCTGTGACAAATACACTCGACTTTGCCATTGTAATTCACGTTTTGTTCTCTCTGTTTTTTTTTCTTCACTCTCTGTACTTTCGTCACTCGTACGATTTAAGAAAAGGGTCGGCTAATGCCTCGTGGGCTCATCAAGGTGCGTGTTTTTCAACGCGCCTTCTCGTCAGCCAGAGAAAAGTGTTTTATTGTCGTCGTTACTATATTTTTACCCCTGCGCGAGAGCAACCGGTGACCAACAGCTGGCACAAAATTGTCCCGTAACGGCATAGTGCCTCGGGAGTCTCGACTACCGAGGCAAACACTCAAAAACGAATCTCTCGCATGCGAGGCACGCGCGCCCCGTACTTTCCGCCGACGCGAATTCATTAACTCGCTTTCTCTATACTCACCGCTGTGTTCTCATAAATACATATTCATTTTGCCCGTGCGGTCCGACGCTCGAGAATTGAAAGTCGCGATCTTGCGTGCTTCCAATTAACGTCATTGATCGCGAACACCCCTTGCCGTATAGGGGTGCTCAAACCACTATAGAGTACCGCAGAATGCTAAAAACATTGAGAAAAAAGAAATTCCTGTCATATTGCTCATTCCTTGTATTTTTTATTAAGCATGATATATATATATAATATATATTCCAATTATTTCATATTTTTCTAAATTTTATACACATCTGTTTTTGAACTTGCACTATGTAGAGAATTTTTGACTTTGTATTTCCCGCTATGCGAATACTGCGTTGAACGAGGCGATAATGACTCGCCAATATTGAACATCTATCCAGGTAGAAGGACCCACGGAAATCGATAGCATTGATCACTGATCGTCCGGCCGTCGTGGTGTTCACACTGACCATATTATATATATATATATATATATATATCAAGACATATTAAACAACGTCTCATCTGGAAAGGAAAATCCCATATCCAGGCCTGGAGAAATATTATCATCAAAATGGGAATTCCGTATACTAGATGAGTAAAATAATTGTATATACTGCATATACTGCATAATATACATATTTGCAATTTCTATTGAAAAGTTGGTAACTTAGAAGACGATTAATTAATGACGTTTCTGTAAATCCGGAGAAAATTCTGACCGTTTATGTTGTATGAGTGTATGTATGAATGTATTATTAATTTAAGGATGTTGTAAAATACAAAAGATGATAATTTTAAATAAGAACAAGAAAAACTAAAACAAAGAAAAGGACATATTTAGAACTTTATATTCACCTTGTAGTAATATTATTTTATTAATATCATCGAAATAAAAGAAAATTAGTCTTGTTTTTATTCGTTTTGTATGATTTATATATATATATATTTTTTAATTATTTTTCCGCATCATGATTATTTTTAATATGCCGGTTTCTGGGTTAATTGTTTTGTATTGTGTATTTATTATGTACCTACGTCACTGTGTTTCTATAATTGCCCAGATTACTATTAACATCAACACAACAACAGTATAAAGATTCACTTCATATTAATTAATGTTACACCATCTCAGTTTAATTCATATTTTGTGAAATTCGAAATATTCGGTTTATTACAACTATTGGTTCATTTATTTCATCAAGAGATACGGTAGCGTTTCGAGATTAAAAGAAATTTTGTCAGATACAGAAATAATTTTTTCAAATTATTCTATCAGATTTATTTATATATATATATTTGTTATTTATGCGTTATTAGTTTATGTTAGTGTGTAATGAGTAGATGCGTGTTAGTTCGTAAAAATCAATGTAAAGCCCTGGTTTTAGGTCCTGAAACTGGCGGATTACCAAAAGCCAAAGAAAGCAAAGATGAAAAAATATTCAAAAAATCAGTGACTCGATACAAAAGTAACTTGAATCTACTTACAGTATTTCATAATTTAAATAATTTGTACTTCCAATAATTTGTCTCGCCGTTCTTACAATTTTCACACTTTAATTGAAACAAAAAATCAGTTGTATCAAATAAAGGACAGTTTTTTAAAAAAAATTGATATTATTTTTGTAATAATTTTATATAAATATTTGATGCAACGTAAATATATTAACAAAAAAACAGAGTATTTCATTACATGATTTCATCGGTTCTCTATATAATTGAAAAAAAAATAGTCTTGATAATAGTTCATAATAATTTTATATCAAAATTTAATTATTTACGAACTCCACATTTTGCAATACTTGACTTTATCGTTCACACGAAAAGCCGGTTGAATTGCTTAGTGCGGACATCTACCGAAAAAGCTCGTAAGCTCGAGGAGATGCCATCGGAGCATACAGAACCATTCGCGATCGAGAATTTACCGACATCTGAAAATAAACATGATTTTTGCCGAGAGCTTCACCTAAATCGCAGACAGATGGTGAAACAATCGTCAGTCTTCACCTGAGCGGGAAATATGAGCGATAAAAATATAATAATTAATAAAAACCTATAAAATACTCGATTGAGTATTAAAAATGCGATATTCTCTCGCACGTGCTATTATCTCGTTGCAATTGATATGTTTATCGAGATGCTGACGATTCGCGCCGTGAACGAACATATTTTATCAATTTTATCAATTTATCAGCAGAGTGGCAAAAATTTTATCTTCCAAGATGAATATTTATATATATATATATAGATGAATTGATGATTACAATACAATTAAAACTATCTATTTGCATTGTGATAGCAGATTGAATATAATAGAATAATTGAAAATTCAGACCCACCTTTTTTAAAAATCGGCTAATGATTAAATGCAGTTGATTAATTATTTAGAAAAATTATAAATGCTGATTTAAATAGTAATATTCTGGTATTATAAGTATCAATAATCTAATAAAATATCAAGGTGTATAATAATTACGTTTAGTACAAAGGATGCAAAGTAGAACCTTGCACATTGCTTCCTCATTATTTTTCGCTTTTTACAAAACTTCCTCTCTGAGGAAGCAAAAAAGTACGTTATTCAATTTTGGCTTCCTCATAGAGGAAGCTTTGTAAAAGGCGAAAAATAATGAGGAAGCAATGTGCAAGGTTCTACTTTGCATCCTTTTTTACATTAGATAAATAAACATGTGTGAATTCGCTTTTTCTATTTCATTATTCTGTTATTTCGTTATTATTAGAGCGTTTTCGAAAGTAAATGTGATAACGTATATTATTAAAAATAATTCAACATTCCATAAAATCACAAATTTCATACCGTTTGTCATTAAATTATACATATATAATAGCTGAATATTGTTTCATTTATATACAAAATTTGAGCTCGCTATTTCAAGTTTTGCAAAATTTACAATAGAGCGATAATGTCAATTTTTTGAAAAATTCAAAATTCCATAAAATCTGAACCACTTTACCGATTCGAGCCAAATTCAATACCAAACAGCATTGAGTGCACCTACTCTTATAACCAACTATTTAGCAAAATAGACTAAATTTTACGAAAGTTAGAGCGACCACGTCCTTTTTTCAAAAAATTCAAAACGGCATAAAATCGAAATTTTCGCACAGATTTTGTCGAAAATTGCTACAGTTGAAGAGGCTCTGCTGCTACACTAGTGTGCCAAATTTGAGCGCGATATACAAAACCGTTCTAGAGTTATCGGCGTTCAAATTTTCGGAGTTGTATACATACACACACACACACACACACACATACATACATACGGACATTTTTTCTAGATCACTTTTCTGGACGTTTTGGACAATTCTAAGTGTCCTGACATAAAAATTTCGAAAAAAAATTTTTTCATGAAAACAAAGCTTCCTCTATGAGGAAGCAAAAATGAGTAAATAAATAAAATAAGTTGTATAAGCCTAACGAGATTATAAGTAGGTATGTAATTTGCATCGAAGAGAAAAATCGGGTCATCTGAAGCCCATCGGTGTAACAAGTTGCCGTGGTACTGCTTGGAATTCTGCCAGACGCTTAGTCGAGGCGCTCTCGCGTGCTGTCCTCTCACTCCCATGCTTCTATCAAATTACAGAAAGGCACTCGACTTTAATTGCCACTCACGCATAGACGCTAAAACAATTTTGGCGTTCGAGGGGTAATTGTAGACTCTATTCTCCGCTTGAAATGTCAGATGAAAATCGATTGAAGTGAAAACAGTCAATATCTTATCACATCCACTTGTCTTATGTAAATATACCCTTTAAATCAAACTGTGTTACGAAAGTGAGCAGTTTCCAATTCTTTTCTTTGTTATAACTGTTTACACTTTTAGATTTCGTTACTTTTACGTAAGAATAGTAAATCGGCATAATACGTTTTGAATGTATAAAATGTTACTCCAATAAAAAATTATGGGTAAATAAATACTTCGTATCACATTTTGATTTACATTCTAGTTGACGATAATATTAGCAGTTTTTTTTAAATTCAAGTAAGCATTTCATCAATAATTTTATTTTTCAGCACAGCGTTGGTTTTTGGTCATATAAGCGAAAATCAGCAGTTTTAAAAAATTTTTTTTAATCCTTAAATATTACCGTAACATTTTCAATTCTTTTCGCCAAAACAATGCGTAAATCAGTTGTATTTGAATTTCAATTTTTCAAATTATTAAATTCTAAAATATTTTCACGATACTTTAGATTTCGTTGCCAAAATGTGTTAAAGTTAAAATATATGAAAATATTTCCAACATACTGGAAAATTCCAACATCTGTATGGAATACAGATTCCATTACAGAAAACCGCAGATAAATCGATTGAGCCGTTCTCCAATTTACTGCAATCATGCATGCATACAGACAGACAAACGAACAAACGTTGAAATTTTAAAATGCAGACATTATCCGATATTTCCTTAATTATAGTCAATCTTTTCAAACAATTACAACTGGCCCCAGAAAAACATATTGATCCTGCTCAAATTCAGCTATAATGAAAACCCTGTAATTAATCGTATCGGATTACTGCAATCAGTCCCCTTCTCAATCTCGTCCATTGACGTTGGTTGTCCAGTACATGTCGAAGTACCTCATTAAAGTCTCGCCGTCGCTATAATGATAACGAGAAGATATTGATTATAGCTTCAATCTGTCCGCACTATAACTGGCTTTGCCATTGGAGCACTGACTCTTCTGGAGAACGACAAGCAAAAGAGATTTCTCGCTTTTTTTGTTGCTTAGACAGTTTGAAATGCTTTCAGCAACAGATCTTTTGATTCTCTTAGAGCTTCTGTAACAGTTCTATTCAGATGAGGCCTGTTGATGATCCGCATGAAATACCGTTCGGCAGGTTTGCCGGTACGATATATATAGAGCGAACCTTGTGTAATGTCTATCAAGAGCCTGTCGTGAAATCCTCATTCTCCATTCGCATCCTTCTCGAACCATTTGCCCATTGTGTATCTTAGTGGATTACTACGTCGTTGCCACCTGTCCTGCTGCTAGAACAGCAAGTACCTAGGCCGTTCGATAACGAAGGGTGTCTCGATTGAGCAACAAGCCTGCTGGGCTCTTCTACCCAACAGTCCGACCGTATTACACGATAGGATGGTACGTTGATCCAGCAGTGGGGTAATGGTAGGTACTGGTACAGCGAATCGAGCGGGAGAACCGAGGGAAAGTTTCGTTGGCCCAGCAAGGGTGTGCGTGAAAAGCTTGCTATACCTACGGATTACCAGGGAGCCGACGCCAGTATCGACCAGCCGAATGCGTACGCGTAGCTTCGTCTGGTTACGGTTATTCTCGCTATTATTCGATTTCCCTCGATTTTTCCTGTCATTCTAACCATCACAGCATCAATCCTCGCTTTTGACTGAGTTGTTACCATTGCAATTCTTGCGAAATCACTCTGTTTATTTAGTTATTGTATAAGTTTGATTTTGTTTTTAAAATGTACTATCATAGGGGTAAGGAAATGTGTATTTATTTTTGCCCAAGTAAAAAAATTATGTATAGTCTGACTAATGAATTTTTTTTTCTTCAAGATAATGAATTTTGGCCTTCACTATCGTTCTCAAGTTGCATATTGTACCTTAGAAAGTACCGGTTACATGCCTTTTTACGATGATTTTTGAAAATGTCACTTTTGGTCGGTTCTGATTTCAGAATTCACAGATCCGACTTTTGGTCGGAAAATCCAACCTAAAGAACCTACATTTTTTTTCCTTCACGATATCGGATATTGGCCTTCACTATTGTTCTCAAGTCGCATAATGTACCTCAGAAAGTACCGGTTACATACCTTTTTACGATGATTTTTGAAAGTGTCACTTTTGGTCGGTTCTGATTTCAGAATTCAGAAATCCGACTTTTGATGGGAAAACCCAACCTAAAGAACCTAAATTTTTTTTTCTTCAAGATATCGAATTTTGGCCTTGACTATCGTTCTCAAGTCGCATATTGTAGCTCAGAAAGTACGGATTACATGCCTTTTTACGATGATTTTTGAAAATATCACTTTTGGTCCCTTCTCATTTCAGAATTCAGAAATCCGACTTTTGATCGGAAAACCCAACCTAAAGAACCTACATTTTTTTTTCTTCAAGATATCGAATTTTGGCCTTGACTATCGTTCTCAAGTCGCAATTGTACCTCAGAAAGTACCGATTACATGCCTTTTTACGATGATTTTTGAAAATGTCACTTTTGGTCCCTTCTCATTTCAGAATTCACAGATCCGACTTTTGGTCGGAAAATCCAACCTAAAGAACCTACATTTTTTTTCCTTCACGATATCGGATATTGGCCTTCACTATTGTTCTCAAGTCGCACAATGTACCTCAGAAAGTACCGGTTACATACCTTTTTACGATGATTTTTGAAAGTGTCACTTTTGGTCGGTTCTGATTTCAGAATTCAGAAATCCGACTTTTGATGGGAAAACCCAACCTAAAGAACCTAAATTATTTTTTCTTCAAGATATCGAATTTTGGTCTTCACTATCGTTCTCAAGTCGCATATTGTAGCTCAGAAAGTACGGATTACATGCCTTTTTACGATGATTTTTGAAAATATCACTTTTGGTCCCTTCTCATTTCAGAATTCAGAAATCCGACTTTTGATCGGAAAACCCAACCTAAAGAACCTACATTTTTTTTTCTTCAAGATATCGAATTTTGGCCTTGACTATCGTTCTCAAGTCGCAATTGTACCTCAGAAAGTACCGATTACATGCCTTTTTACGATGATTTTTGAAAATGTCACTTTTGGTCCCTTCTCATTTCAGAATTCACAGATCCGACTTTTGGTCGGAAAATCCAACCTAAAGAACCTACATTTTTTTTCCTTCACGATATCGGATATTGGCCTTCACTATTGTTCTCAAGTCGCACAATGTACCTCAGAAAGTACCGGTTACATACCTTTTTACGATGATTTTTGAAAGTGTCACTTTTGGTCGGTTCTGATTTCAGAATTCAGAAATCCGACTTTTGATGGGAAAACCCAACCTAAAGAACCTAAATTATTTTTTCTTCAAGATATCGAATTTTGGTCTTCACTATCGTTCTCAAGTCGCATATTGTAGCTCAGAAAGTACGGATTACATGCCTTTTTACGATGATTTTTGAAAATATCACTTTTGGTCCCTTCTCATTTCAGAATTCAGAAATCCGACTTTTGATCGGAAAACCCAACCTAAAGAACCTAAATTTTTTTTTCTTCAAGATATCGAATTTTGGCCTTGACTATCGTTCTCAAGTCGCAATTGTACCTCAGAAAGTACCGATTACATGCCTTTTTACGATGATTTTTGAAAATGTCACTTTTGGTCCCTTCTCATTTCAGAATTCACAGATCCGACTTTTGGTCGGAAAATCCAACCTAAAGAACCTACATTTTTTTTCCTTCACGATATCGGATATTGGCCTTCACTATTGTTCTCAAGTCGCACAATGTACCTCAGAAAGTACCGGTTACATACCTTTTTACGATGATTTTTGAAAGTGTCACTTTTGGTCGGTTCTGATTTCAGAATTCAGAAATCCGACTTTTGATGGGAAAACCCAACCTAAAGAACCTAAATTATTTTTTCTTCAAGATATCAAATTTTGGCCTTCACGATCGTTCTCAAGTCACATAATATACCTCAGAAAGACCGATTACATGCCTTTTTACGATGATTTTTGAAAATGTCACTTTTGGTCGGTTCTGATTTCAGAATTCACAGATCCGACTTTTGATCGGAAAATCCAACCTAATTTTTTAAAATTATTATCGTGCCAATTGACATTTGTGTTTGCTGGATTTTGTATAATCACCTAATTTTATTGTTCAATAAACTTTCAATGAAGATGCAAAAAGAACTCACTTCATAATAACTGAAATACCACCAGTATGACATTCTTTTCTATTTTCCCGTCATAAAAAATATAACAAAGTTTTTGAAAAGGCAGAAGCGTGATAAATTTCGAAAACGGAAGTCATGAAGGAAGATAAGCAGCATCTTTCTCACGTAGATATACTGAGAAAGCGGAGCCACGCCTCGAGCAATGCAATTTTAGCTTTCAAGTTTGCCAGGGTCGAGTGCCTCTGCACAGGAGCTTTGGCGACAGCCACCTTGTAGTTTTCAACTATATCCACTAGAATTCTTCTTCACATGCACGTTTTACTGGCTTTTATGGTATCAGAGAATATACATGAAAGGAAAAGAGCCAAAAAAAAGATGGTAAAAAGGAGAAAGTTGAGTAAGAGAAGAGCAGATGAGCTGCAATTTACGTGAAATTTTCCGCGGCTCAAAAGCCTTGATCCACAATGACTCACCCCACAACAGGCAGTTATATGAGCGAGGAAAAAGTCCTAGCTACTGGGGAGAGAATAAGGAGGGATGACTCGGGTGAATGGGGAAGAGCTTCAACCCCTGTTCCGCCTCTGGTTTCGAGCGCCCGTAGGAGAAAAAATCGATGGAGCAGGACGAAAACGATTCCCGTAGCTTTTAATATTGTCCCAGGCGCAACTGAAAATGACTAGCGACGTTCTTCTACTGACATGCGACCTCTTATTGGTTCTTTTAAAAAGGTAATTTAAACGGCCCAGAGTCGTCCACCTGTTCCTACTAGTAACAGTGATAAACACTGCGGTTGGACTGTCCTGAATTAAGAGCCGACATTCGGCAGAGAACTGTTTCCGCGTCACGACACCGACACTAACGCCGCAACAACACAGAACACTTGAATTACGGGGACTTCCGTATACATTGCTTCCGGCTTGACGGCGATCTAGGTCACAAGTACAGAACACACGAATTACGAGTACCGCAGGTGGCGCAAGTCGCTTAAACCCACCAATGTCCGAGTGTACCGATTACTGCAAGTGCTCGGTTTCGATCGTTATGATCGAAACTAACGATTCGTTGTTTTATGAGATGATCGTAGGTTTTATATTTTTTAAATAACTGAATGGTTATTCGGAAGAAACGTTAAGTTGGTTTGGATTTCGGGTGCTAATGAGCATTTCGTTGCTGTAATTAATTCTCCGCCGGTCCGGAGCTTTTTCAGTTGAACTTGTACGTTTAAAAAATATTGGGCACTTTACCGAATTAAAATAGTGGAGAAATGGCAATATTGAGAAATTGACTTTTTCAGATTTTACACACAAATGCGTTTTTCTTTCATGAAATAAAAATGTACGGTTAATCCTGAATAGAATATCATTAATTGTCAAGTGCATGGTTTCGATCGTTGTGATCGAAACTAACGATTCGTTGTTTTATGAGATGATCGTAGATTTTATATTTTGGAAATAACTGAATGGTTATTCGGAAGAAACGTTAAGTTGGTTTGGATTTCGGGTGCTAATGAGCATTTCGTTGCTGTAATTAATTCTCCGCTGGTCCGGAGCTTTTTCAGTTGAACTTGTACGTTTAAAAAATATTGGACACTTTACCGAATTAAAATAGTGGAGAAATGGCAATTTTGAGAAATTTACTTTTTCAGGTTTTACATACAAATGCGTTTTTCTTTCATGAAATAAAAATGTACGGTTAATCCTGAATAGAATATCATTAATTGTCAAATGCATGGTTTCGATCGTTGTGATCGAAACTAACGATTCGTTGTTTTATGAGATGATCGTAGGTTTTATATTTTTTAAATAACTGAATGGTTATTCGGAAGAAACGTTAAGTTGGTTTAGATTTCGGGTGCTAATGAGCATTTCGTTGCTGTAATTAATTCTCCGCCGGTCCGGAGATTTTTCAGTTGAACTTGTACGTTTAAAAAATATTGGGCACTTTACCGAATTAAAATAGTGGAGAAATGGCAATTTTGAGAAAATGACTTTTTCGGGTTTTACATACAAATGCGTTTTTCTTTCATGAAATAAAAATGTACGGTTAATCCTGAATAGAATATCATTAATTGTCAAGTGCATGGTTTAGATCGTTGTGATCGAAACTAACGATTCGTTGTTTTCTGAGATGATCGTAGATTTTATATTTTTTAAATAACTGAATGGTTATTTGGAAGAAATTTCAAGTTCATTTGGATTTCGGGAGTTAATGAGCATTTTGTTGATGTAATTAATTCTTCGGCGATCCGGAGCTTTTTCTGTTGAACTGTCAATTACTAATTAAATATCATTAATTTCCAAGTGCTCAGTTTCGATAATTTCGAGTGACAAAGAATACATTGGTTTACTGAATGATTATACATTTATTATACATTTATGATCGAAACGAATAATTCGTTGTTTTATGAGATGATTGTAGATTTTATATTTTTTAAATAACTGAATGGTTATTTGGAAGAAATTTCAAGTTAGTTTGGATTTCGGGTGCTAATGAGCATTTCGTTGATGTAATTAATTCTTCGGCGATCCGGAGCTTTTTCAGTTGAACTTGTACGTTTAAAAAATATTGGACACTTTACCGAATTAAAATAGTGGAGAAATGGCAATTTTGAGAAATTTACTTTTTCAGGTTTTACATACAAATGCGTTTTTCTTTCATGAAATAAAAATGTACGGTTAATCCTGAATAGAATATCATTAATTGTCAAGTGCATGGTTTCGATCGTTGTGATCGAAACTAACGATTCGTTGTTTTATGAGATGATCGTAGATTTTATATTTTTTAAATAACTGAATGGTTATTTGGAAGAAATTTCAAGTTCATTTGGATTTCGGGAGCTAATGAGCATTTTGTTGATGTAATTAATTCTTCGGCGATCCGGAGCTTTTTCCGTTGAACTGTCCATTACTAATTAAATATCATTAATTTCCAAGTGCTCAGTTTCGATCATTTCGAGTGACAAAGAATACATTGGTTTACGGAATGATTATACATTTAACATTTTTGAAATAATGAAATGCTTTTTCTATTTTAACAAAATGTCTCTTTAATCATAAATATTAAATAGTAATCGTTTAAAATAAATTTCTGGTTCCAACCGCAGAAAATCGCACTTTTGAAAAATTTCCTTTTTTATTAAATAAAAATGTACGATCTACTCATTCCTAACAGCAGTCCACGATTTGTCAAGTGGTATTCATTATTTCAAGTGATGATTGCACTTTTTATATTCCTGAAATAATGAACCGTTCAGATTTTTTTTAGTCTTGAACCCTAATTAGCATTTTGATTCTTTCATTAATATTTATCAAATGTAAAATATTTCAAGCATTCCTATTTTTTTATTAGAACAATCCGTTTCGCCGACAAAGTTGACTCTCAACTTCGTTATTTTTTGTGGTAATTTAATATCTGCTCGAAGAAAATATTAGTATGAAGTGCTAATGAAAATAACTTTAAAAAATCATCTTATATTTTTTTTAACATACTTGTCGTTGCGATACTAATGCGTCACTTAATATTAATAATAACAAACGCCAGAAAGATATAATTAACCAATTATTCGCTATAACTTTATGGCTATTAATCTTAAAATATATAATAAAACCAACGCAGTGTGAAACAGCGATGGGTTTTAGTACGGTTTGAGAAAACTAATCCTTAAATCCTCTCCAGAATCTCTTCTCTCGATATAGATGACTTCTCTGCGGTCAGTCACGTAAGGCTCTGAAAAAAAGTATCGTAAACTTGGGATGCCACCGTTGATCCTTTATATCCAGGTTCCATTCTCAATCGCCTGAGAAAACTCCCTGTGCTTCGAACGATTCCCAAATGCAATCCACGCTACTCTCGAAATGGATTACGCTTGTCTTACAAGACGCTTTGGAGAATCCACGGAAAAAAAATATAACAGTTTTTCCTACCTCTGGGACATCTACGGCTGGAGGTTACTGCAGGATAATTCAAAGCACGTACCTTTACATCAACCATGATGTTATATATAATTATCGGAATCGTACATCACTCTTGAAATTCGTAAGTGACTGGAAATTTAAAGTTCTCCCTTATATACTCGGTTTTTGGATCACATGGATCACAGTTTCGCCCATACATTTTTAAAGAGCTTCAACCTCCTGCAACTTTGAACACTGAGTGGTGCAGCACAGGTGCTCGGGATATTTTGGTGGCCCGTACGAAAATAGGTGTAGATCAATAGATTCGAACGCTCACGTAGGTACATCTCGAGATTAGGAACCAGAGGTCGAATATCATCGATCTCCCAGAGATCACAATTGCTTTTTTTTTAAATATGAACGTATACACTGAGAGAAATTTGCATGGTTCTGGTAAGTAAGGTAAACGCCCCGGTACCCAACCATGTACCAGTCTCCAACCACTGACACAAATATTGACTAAAATTAAGAAATTATGAATATGAAATAAATAAATAACTAGTGCTACCATTTTTGCAATTCTTTATGTCTGCATAGGCTAATAATAAAAATAGTCATTAATTTTTTTGTTGACGTTTTTTAAAGATATTGTGCACTGCAGACGCCGCTCAGAGGATTGGCGCATATCTTTTAGCCAGTTCGTTAAGAATTGGCGTAACGTTGTTAAGCTTATGACGCTGTTATTTTCACGATTTCCACAATAATTCGTGGCTTGTGGTATTCGCGAACAAATAGACTTTCTAAATCTTCCATTAAAATTTGCGAAAAACCACTGCTAAGTCGTCAATTTCCATGGTTGGCTATTGGGGCGCATCCGCAGTATGCTGCACCGATATCCAACCGCGGCCTATTCCCGGCCAACACAAACTCAGCGAACCTAACCTCTATGGCAAGTTGATGCCAGTTGCACGTCACGGTGAGCCTTTTTATTAGTTATTATTTATTATAAATTATCCCAAACGTTGCGTGTAATTTAAGGGGAGGGAGTCAGGTCAAAATAATTAAATTTGTAAATTCAATATCATCCAAATTCTCTTGCATATAAAAATGATCAATGAACTATATTGTTGGTACTCGATGAAAGGATTTTTTACTGCCATCTGACTTGCGTATGCCTTTCCATATTATCTTAAGCAAAGGTCTTAGGTTTTCCACTCTGCGCGTGATTCAGACCAAACTGCTAGGCAGATTGGGCTAGTTGATGTCTCATTTTCTTCTTCATAAAAAGATACACCGGCTAAATGGAGCAAAATATTTTTTTTAAATTTTGAAAGCAAAATTAATAACTGATTTAGAAAATAGCATAAAATTTATTTAGTAATAATTATGTCACTTGAAAAATATTACCTTTTATTAACTTTTGCTCCATTTAGCCGGTGTATCTTTTCATGAAGAAGAAAATGAGACGTCAACCAGCCCAATCTGCCTAGCAGTTTGGTCTGAATCACGCGCAGAATAGGTTTAAAACCAAGTTTCGGCAAATGGCATCTAAAGCTTACCACTCAAATAAAAATGTTTATGCTGTTTTCACCTTTGGGGCACCTTAGTACCTTTAATGAACAAAATAAAAATATTATTTGCAAGTCAGATTACAGAATATTATTAATAATGTTATTAATGAATGTTTTTTTTTTTACAAATAAATAAGTAAATGAATGCATAATTTGAAAAAAACCTGTAAATAATATGGGGATGATCACTTTTATTGACAACATCACTGAAAATTTATCCAATGTTGACACATTCACAAATGTGCTGCACAAACATTAAATCATCACTTGATAACAAATTTACATATCTGATCACTTCTGATGATTGATGATTCTGCTTTAAACACTATTAATTGAAAAAAAACCGTAAATGGCCAACGGAATCAAACTAATAACATAATATGAAGGAAAAATAAAAACGTCAATTCGAGGTTATGCGTCTCGCAAGTAGCAGAAGTAACTTCTCGAGGCAGTAACACGGTGCGCATGCGATACGTGCTAAGATATCACAGCGCATGTCCCATTATTCGCGCGAATTCGAATATAATGTAAGTGTTACGTGTTGCGTTGAAGACATTACACTCTCATCGCGTCATTTGTATCGCTTTTCGCTAACTGATTTAAAAAATGGTAAACAAATAAAAATTTATTTACAAATACGTAATAAACTTTTTATTATATAGAAAAAAATCATTAAAAAACAGGTATATTGCAGAAATCGGCCATTTTTTCGCATTCAGGTCTAAGATTTTGCAGGTTCAGAGGGTGTACTTAACTAAACGAAACTGCCGAAGAGAAAAAAAAAAAAAAAAATATTTGATTTTTTTTTTTTGAACACCCTTAATTATTTTGTATGAACAAAAAATCGGCCATAATGTCTGCATATAACAAAAATAAATAAATAAAATAATTTAAAATTCAAATATAATATTCTGGTAATTTTTACGACTTTTGAGAAAATTAAATATGAATGGTACCGTAGAAACTTAGCCATTTTTGCGAATTCCGGCTTATAACTTTACTAATAGATAGATTACATGGAAATGAATGTTTTCACAGAAAAAAAAAAATAATCGATTTTTTTTAATTTTTGACCTGACTCCCCCCCCTTAAGGAATAAAATGAAGTTTCAATGAATCGCATAGCCTCGTATCGGCGGTTGGTTGCGTATAGGGGCATGCTTGGTCGGGTATTTAGACATTACCTGAAATCGGTGGTCGGGTACTAGTCCATCGACTTTCTCAATTGTTTCCTAACTTTAACAAAAAACTATACCCCTGACATGAATCAATGGATACTTTTCGAAAAGTAGAAAAGCTAAGCTTTGCATTAGTTATGGTTACAATTATAGAAAGGTCATTTTAGTATGAGAAATATAACTTTATAGTTTCCTGTTCTCTAAGATGGCCGGCTATTGGGGCGTTTACCTTATTCAGTGATAATTATATCTTATTAGTCCAGGTGACTATTTTCGTAGTTACGTTAACAGTAACGTAGTTACGTTAACAGTAAAGAGAGTTAATGTAACTCCGAAAATAGTCACCAGGACTGATAAAATATAATTATCACTGAATAGTTGCCAGGACCATCTCAGTTTCTCTCAGTGTACGTAATTATCGGCTTCTCCATAGAGGAAATTTTGTTAAGAGTGAAAATCAACTTTCCAGGTAAAAATCAGTGATATTTACTAACGAATAATTGACAGTTCCGGAATAAATATATATATCTATACATATTTGGTCGTATTAATTTTAACAAAAAGTAACAAATAAATATAAACAGTTTCATCTAACCTAAAAAAAAAGCACAAGAAAACTTCGATAAATCTATTATTTCAAAGCTACACAGTGAAGTAAAAAAATAAAACCGTTTTTATTAATTCTTTGCATAACATTTTAATTGCCTCATAAAATAATCACGCATGTAATCTTAATTATATGTGAAAATTTGAGTAAAGATAAAACGGCTCTCTTTTTATGATGAATCTTCCAGTTGAAATTATAGAACAGATCTGAAAATATCACACAATTTAATAAATATGTTGCAAAACGCATTTTTTTCACCCATCTTTAAAAAAGAGGTCGAATATCATCGATTTCCTAGAGATCACGATTGCTGTTTCTTTTTTAATATGAATGTATACGTAATTTTCGGCTTCTCCATAGAGGAAATTTTGTTAAGAGTGAAAATCAACTTTCCAGGTAAAAACCAGTGATTTTTACTAACGAATAATTGACAGTTCCGGAATAAATATATATATATCTATACATATTTGGTCGTATTAATTTTAACAAAAAGTAACAAATAAATATAAACAGTTTCATCTAACCTAAGAAAAAGCACAAGAAAACTTCGATATATCTATTATTCCAAAGCTACACAGTGAAGTAAAAAATAAAACTGTTTTTATTAATTCTTTGCATAACATTTTAATTGCCTCATAAAATAATCACGCATGTAATCTTAATTATAT
Organism: Ephialtes manifestator; assembly: GCA_963970395.1. Taxonomy (NCBI): domain Eukaryota; kingdom Metazoa; phylum Arthropoda; class Insecta; order Hymenoptera; family Ichneumonidae; genus Ephialtes; species Ephialtes manifestator. Next base: position 25,479,145 of record OZ019976.1, on the reverse strand, counting down.
GTGAAAATTTGAGTAAAGATAAAACGGCTCTCCTTTTATGATGAATCTTCCAGTTGAAATTATAGAACAGATCTGAAAATATCATACAATTTAATAAATATGTTGCAAAACACATTTTTTGATAATAATTAGATAAATAATTGTTGTATTTACTTGAATATCGAGGAAATTTATATCTCGTTGCAATGCTTTGAGTCCATCGCCATGTTGCTTCCATTTTACGTTAATGACATGTGCCCACCGCCCATATCGTGATCCATACCCGGCATGTGTCCATCGCCCATATCGTGATCCATACCCGGCATATGTCCAGTGTCCATTTTTTTTTCAGCCGGTGTGTAAGCACAAAAGAACGCAATTCCCCATACAACGAACGAGAATACAATCAGGAGCCAAACTGTAGCGTTGAATTTGTCCCATACAAAAATCTGATTGCCGAAAGATTTTTTTCCTTCGTTCCCATGACAATCGCTGCAGATCTGCGCCGTACTTTCGAAATTATTCGACATATTGAAGAACCTTTACAGTCACCGATATCTACGTTGGGTTTCACGGTTTACACTGGCGTCACAAGAAGTTTGCATCCGTCCGGTCGACACGTTTTTAGTTGAGAAGCATATGCGGTGCGAAAGAGATAACGAAATGTCTTGACTGATAGAGAAGACAGGTTAGTAAACCAAGATTAGATTGTTCTCGTTATCAATAACTCTGGGGAATTCATATCCGAATTTTTATTGTTTGACTTATCGAACTCTTCAGACAAAAGACATTGTAAGGAACAAACTAATTTTAGAAAGCACTTTTGATCTCGCAATCTCTATAATTTTTGAAAAATATTATTGAATTAATGAAAAAAACATAAAACCGCAGAATATTCAATTTAAATTGGCAATTTAAATTGAAATTATTAATGTTTCGCTGTAAACCTCACGAACTACTGTAATCATCAAAACAATTTGTATTTATTGCCAATAAATTATTGTTACTACTACTATTATTGAATAAAAGTTAATGTAGAATTTACTACATTGTCGATAATATAATGTATTCGCGATTATCTGTTTTACTAAAAGTAAGTAAAAATTATACTCAAGCTTCTAAAATATACTTTTTTTGTGTTAATATAAAAATTAAAAAGTAAATTACATTAGATTAAAATTAAATTGCAACGAGCTTACTAATAATTTCGCTATTAAATGGCAGCTGTTCGCGCTTAAATTTATAATTGAGATTCATATTTGATTAACGTTAAAGAATAATATGATAGAAATATATGAATACCTGTAAATCTGTAGAAAATTGTATTTACAACAAACTGTACTCTTGTATTATCTAACAAAGAGTGATTTTTTTTTAGCTACATCCGCGCCGGAATTTCTTATCTACCTGAGGAAAAACTTCTTACGACCGGATGCCAGCTTCTCTAATAGATAATTATACGCTCATATAACGTACTAAAAATTAAGCCGATAGGTTTCGCATAGAAGAATTTCGAAGTCTAATTCGTATCTTATCGTGGTCAATTATGAATATATCGCTGTAAACCTCACGGACTACTGTAATCATCAAAACAATTTGTATTTATTGCCAATAAATTACTGTTACTACTACTATTATCGGATATTAATGTAGAATTTACTACATTGTCGATAATATAATATATTCGCGATTATCTGTTTTACTAAAAGTAAGTAAAAATTATACTCGAGTTTATAAAATTTACATTTTTTTGTTCTTTTATATAAAATTAATATAATATTAATTATATTATTATAATTAATAATATAATTAATATAAAAATTAAAAAGTAAACTACATTAGATTGAATTTAAATTGGAATTTAAACAAGCTTACGAATAATTTCGCTGTTAAATGTCAGCTTTTCGCGCCTTAAATTTATAATTCATATTCATATGTGATTAACGATAAAGAATAATATAGTAGAAATACATGAATATCTGTAAATCTGTAGAAAATTATATTTACAAAAAACTATACTACTCTTGTATTATCTAACGAAGAGTGATTTTTTTACTACATCCGCGCCGGAATTTCTTATCTACTTGAGGAAAAACTTCTTACGACCGGATGCCAACTTCTCTAATAGATAATCATACACTCATACAACGTACTAAAAATTAATCCGATAGGTTTCGCATAGAAGAATTTCGAAATCTAATTCGTATCTTATCGTGATCAATTATGAAGGAGATTTAGGCCAGGAGCGTAATACTATTTTTTTTTTTAATCACGAGAATTCCTCTCACAATAACGATTTTATTAAAATTTGTTCAATCGTAGAAAAATCATCGTTGATAGTAATAGCAGAATTAGTAAGTCAGTCTTTCCAATTTTATTATTGCGTAAAATGCGTTTAAATAGTCGCATGTCTCGTGTTTACGAGCAGCAGTCGCTGTCTTCTGTTGTGAATTTGTTCCAAGCGAAGAGCCAGTAACCGAGACCAGTGCCAATGACTGTTGCAAGAGCCAACCAGACGTTGTACGTCATGAAGATGAACATGAGGAAATAGCCAATGACAAATTGGATCATGTGTAATATCGTTTGATAGAAGTGAACGGCTGATAGTATAGCATCTCTGCAAATCAATGGCATGAAAAATGATTAAATTCATTAAATTCATAAACCAATTATTAATTATACTAAGCAAACTTAGTTTTAATCTTTCTACAGTTTTTTTACATAATATAAAATAGAATATAATGTCTAAGCGAAATATTTCGTAATACACACCGAGAAAAAAAGTTTCATTGATTCACGGAAATCTTTGCCAATGAAATGAAATACTTGAATTTCAATACTATCTTTTCTTTGAATGATCTCAAACTCAATGAAAAGTAATGACATTGATTCGAAGAAACATTTCTTTAAACCAATGAACCTTTTTCATTGATTTCAAAGATGTCGTCTCTGATTCAATGAAACCTTCTTCTTACCAGCTCAAAATTTCGAAACCTATTTTTTTCTGAAGTATGCGGCAGATAAAGCTCAAATTTTGTGAGTATGTAAGAAAGTACGGCACAAATAGGCTAAGCTTCTGGCTCCTCGAAACTCAAACCCGTTCGTTCGGGAGAACCGGAAAACAAATAAGTGAGGTTAGGTGCGAGAGAGAGATCAATGAAAACGGCTCTTTAAAACAATGAAGCAGTTTCTTTATTACATGCTCACTAAGTAAATGTTTATTTACAGGCAATGAAATGTTTTCTTTAAAATTCAAATCCACTATTTCATTGAAATCAAAGAAATATTTCGTTGGAATCAATGAAAAAAAAAATCAATCCACCCATTTCTTTGGCGTCAATGAAATCTTTTCTCTCGGTGCATAATGAAATAATTTTAGAATGTATAAATATTTTAAGCTGAAACTAGTTTTCTTCTGCATGATTAAACACTGCGAACTATCTTGTCGGATTTCTTATCAGAAGTTCAGCCACCTGCCAGATTACTATACAAATTTTAATTTTTTAACATATTTGAAAGTCAAATGACCCGCAGAAATTTTCATTTTCGTAGTAACACCTAGTCGAACATCGTTTAAATACCTGCTATTTCCGAAAATATTATACTTGCAAACTTTTGATGAATCTTATGTTGAATAATTTATTTCCATTTGAATTTCTAAATAAATCACTATTTGTAATATATGAAACTAAACTTACTTTCTCGTCCTTTTTTTACCGCTGCACTTTGACTCCTGGATACTCGTAAAATAAAGCTGTTCCCTATAATGATTAATTATTAATCAGTCGATAAAAATCGCAAATTGTTTTGTTTTTTTGTTTTCATCCATCTTTAAAAATCGATAACCAGGTGTGGATAAACCCACCGATAATTCTTGAGGCCTTCGTATGCAGCTGCTAGAAGAACGATGCCAACCATGGAGCCAACAATTCCTTGCCAATCGGTTGTTCGCCATCCCTCAAAAAGTATAGTCTCGGCAACGCCGAAGTGAAAAAACATCTGCAAACATAAATCACGAAATATTTACAATTTCAACTGAGTATTATTTAGCTTCGATGCACTGTTCGTGTTCATTGAGGCTCAGAACTTTTCGAGGACATTGACAAGTAGCGAGCAAACGTTTGCGATGGCATTTTCTCGTGTTCGACGTTTCCTCCCGGTTTACACGCGATGCGGAAACGTGTTTAACTTCCGGTCGCTGGTTCGATTCCCACCAGGAGCTCGTCACTACGTTGAAAAATTTACGGGCCGTTGTGTACGATCGTGCGCTGTTTCGTAAGCGACAACACAATGAGAATCGATCGGATACTCCGCAAGCTCGAAAAGTAAGACAATATCACTGACTGAAATACTGTACTTTTAGTTTTTTTTTCTTTTTTCTTTTACACATTTCTACTTACGCCCATCATCTTGAAAGCCGCACTCGTTTTTTCCGCGTTGTGTCAGTATCAAAGAAAGCAGCACGCTCGAATGAGTTACTCGTCGAGTTGAGATTCACACTCATCGAGAACGAGATCGCTTTATCATTAATAAACCTGATAACGTATTAAAGCTGATAAGAGACATGAAAAAAAACTATAGCCGTATTTATTATTCAATATTAGGAACATGAAGTCACAATAAGTGTGCTTATTTTTTTTATCCACGTTTTCATCTCATTCGTCGGAGAAACAACAAAAATCGAAAGGGGTAATTAATTATTTTTTAAAGCTTTCAGAGTACACGTTGATAGAGATTTATTCAGTGCATATCCTGACAAGGATGATTTCTGTATATATTGTTTTTTGTAGTTCGGTTACAATATTGAATGCAGCAAATAATTATTTATTGAGTAAATAAGTGGTTTAAAAAATGACTCTATCCAAGATAGGTCATCACTCACACTGCAAATTTTAATAACTTACAGAAATCAGAATTTTCAAAAATTAAAAACTACAGAGTCATTTTTAAGCTTTTAACAATCATTTTTTTTTTTAAATAACCATAATTTTCGGTAATTATACAACATTTTTATTGTCAATTTATAGTTTTACAAAAAAAGTACAAAAATAATTGTTGAAAACGAAATGATTAAATTAATTAAATAAATAAATCAATTATTCATTATAATAAGCAAAATAACTGCAGTTTTTTTACCTAAAATAAAATAGTATAATACAGAATGAAATAATTTCGGAATAAATACATTAAGCTGAAACTAGTCTTCTTCTGCATGATTAAACACTGCTAACTATCTTGGAGGTTTCCTTATCAGAATTTCAGCCACCTGTCAGATTCAGAAAGTCAATTTGCTACCGAATTTTTTTTTAGGCAAAAGATCCCCAGAAAAAAGATCATCAAAAGAACCAAAAGGTTCACAAAGTCGTTCGTCACTGTTCAGAATGGTACGAATGTCTCATCATAGGATACTTCGAGATGTAATTGCCCAGTTACTAAGGGCATGTATCACGAAGGGAAAGCTGGGACAATAAAGTCTAGTAAAAGAAACGTAAAGTCACGGGAGCACCGAGAACGAAGGGCTCTGCTCCTGCTGCTTTACTTCGCAGATCTAACCGTCGAGGGTGTTGCTCCCTTTCCACCATTCCCATTTTTCTTCCTCGCACATTCGTTCTCCGGAGTTTCTACTCGCCGTGTGTCTCGGATCGTGTGCCGGCGAGCGAGCATCCCCCTCTCTCGTCTAATTCTCAACCCTCAAAGAGACTCGGCAACCCCCGCGGTCTGCGTGAACGAGGCGGGCGCAACCTGTGGCTAATCCTGACCGCCGCGCCTCCCTGCGTCCGGAAATTCACCCACGCTCAATTCTCAAACTCTCGCAGTGCTACTCTCACCGCCCGAGTGCTTACATCGCGACGTCGCAGCTGCAACTGCGAGCACCACAGTGCACCCTAATTTTTTTATTATTTTCCATTAAACAGTGCGATATTAACGTTCGTTCAAATTCGTTAAAAAGTGTCCGTGGGTGTTTGTGGAAATCGATTGATTATAATCGTGAGTATGTTCGATAAATAATGCGTTACTTAAGCCCAACCAAGTTTAGGGGTGCACAACAATATTCGACGATTTAATTTTCTTTTTTTTTCTCTCTAACTCAATCACCATTTTGGAGAAGCTTTTTGAGAAGATTGTGAATATTGTGTCTAGATTTATGAAGCTGAAAATCAATTTCGTATTTGAATACTTTAAGTGCCAAGCTGAAAGCCCTAAAGGTTTGGGGGTGACTGTTTTTGAAGTTACCTTTGTTAATTTCATTTATATAATTCCGAAAAAAATCGGCGAACTATAGAATTCCATTAGGATGCATCTTACATTTAATTTTTAGAAATAAAAAATAAAATTGGAAACTAAATTTTTTTAAAGTGCGTTTTTTTCACTATTTTTATTTAGTAAAGTTTCATTTGAGAAAAGGTTTTTTTTTCAAAATTGGAAAGGGTTAAAAGCTAAAACTAAATCATTTTGTGTAATCAAATCAAGCTATTTTCTTGGTGGATTTATGGGGCTCGTTAATATTAAATACCTCGTGGATAATCGCGTGAGCCACTCCTCGAGAATCGATCAACATTCGATGCTTTCTATTCTGTCTCTCTCAGATTTTATCCGTACCCCGGGTTTCCATGGAAATCTCAACGTACCTGTTCGCGTCCCGTACCAACCGGTATGCACAGCACATACCGTAATAATAGAACCCGTATCTCGTACCGTCCAATATATTACAACAATAGCATGGGACAAAATGACTATGATTGCATTATGTTATATATCGATGAAACCACAAATTTCAACGTGCGATAACGCTTCGGTAATTCTAAACTTCCTCAGAGTTAGATGTTGGTTAAATTAATGGGGTTAATGTACCGGACCTACGGTACGTATTCCGTTTCCCGAGAATGCAGAGCTTCCTTTCAAGTTTTGTGAAACACGTACCAAGTTTCTGGGTAACTGAACACAGAATAAACTCTGCAGGTAAAACTTATAAGTTTTCGCTAATTAAGATATTCACAAGCCATAGTTAGAAAATTTTCTATTAAAATTTAGAGATGAAACTACAATCTAATTTAGTAATTCATATTCAATCATAATTATTTTTTTATACCGTTAACTTTTTTCTGTAATAATTATAAAAGATAATTTTTCAAAATATGTTCCTAAATGATAATCCTAAAATTCTAGAAAAATTTGGAAAACAGTGAAATTCTATTAGAAATTCTTTTTTTTAAATTTTTTCATGAAAAAAACGAACGTAAAAAATTTCAAAGTGTTTTTTGACAATTGATACATAAAAGTGTTGAAAACAATGTTTTTTTAGAAAATTTGGCTGGGATCTAAATTTGGTTGTTGAAGGGTTAAAAAAATAAGAGGAAATTATAAATTTTATTTTCCAATTAGATGTAATTTAGGTGATTTATTATTTAGTATTCATAGAGCGTGACAACAAGTGTGTCATTAGTGTACGTTCTTAGTGCTTCACCGCCATAAGCAGCATTAGGCAACGTTAATACTCGGATGGGCGACCGTTTAACGATGCAATCGCTGGACATAAAGTCCTTGACCGGGTTTTTATAGGAATTTGGTGTTCATACATAAGTTATCGAATACGCACACTAAGAATTTTTTAAAAATATTCGACCTCTTTATCGGTACATATTACCCAGTTTTCGTCCGCCCACGTGCGAGTGCTATATAGTAGAGGGTTAGTCAGCTGCTGAAGCTATGAAGGGAGAATTAAAAAAAAGCATTCATACGCAGAATAAAAAATAATACATGTATCATTTATAAACATATTTTTATGTGTATAATTTATTCTACCAAAATTTCCCATCGGAATGACATGATGATAAACAACCATTAACAACGAAATGATAATTCGAACTCAAACGAATAACAAAATTATTACCTGCTGGAAAATACTGTAAAAAAAACTACTCGAAATTTAATGTACAAGTACTGGAAGTTTTTATGCATAAACTGGTATAATTTGATATACAAGTGCAATGTAAAATTCATGTATGGTAATTTCAATAATTTACCGTAATTTTATAGTAAAAGTACTTTAATTTTAATAATTTGCTTTAATTGTATTGCAAAAGTACATTCATTTTTTATCATAATTGTAAATTAAATTTAATTGGCGAGATTGTGGATAAAAACTTCGTTCTTTTCTAACAGTGAAATTGCAGAATAATTGAAAAGGACATAAGCGTTTTGTATCCATTTTTCTTTATTTTTTTCACGTTGACGATCCAATTTGAAACCGTCATCGGATTACGTTAGATCTACATAATATCTGTTTTCGTTCACTTTAGCGGCGCTTTGGTTTTAACCATTAATAATTTTTGACGGAAATTAATGTGGCAAACTCGCAGTCAAATGTTAAAAGTTTAACAGTAAATATTGTTTAAAGTAAACTTTAAACTGAATTGCCAGAGCTGCAATTTTTATTATGCAATATAATATAATATGCAAACGTATTTTTTTTTAAGTTAAAAGTCATTTACATTTCCCTCAATTAGAAAAAATAAAATAAAAATAGGTCAATCACTGTAATGGAGCCACCTGCTATTGCAATGTATTCTGTAAATGTGCCCTATTAATTGCAGCCAAAAATCTTAAATCGTTCCAAGGGAACCATGCCAACACATATATCACCCTTTAACCAGGTCGAGAAATCACAAATGATGTTGGTAAACTTTAGAAGTCCCACGCAATGCGTGGCACTGTTAAAAAAATTGAATCAAAATGATTGACCTACACTGTTAGAAATTTTTGTATGAACATTAATATAAAGTATTGGAAGTTTGTTTGCGGATACGCGTGTACTAAATTTAATATACAAATACAAATATTAATTAATATATAAAAAAATTATTGTAAAATTAATATACAGTATACTAAACACTTCGTAAAAGTTGTGTTTATAATATAATTATTGGCACTTTACAATATATCTGTATATTGAATGAAATTTGGTATATTAAATGAAATTAAATGAAATTTAATATACCGTATCTGGAAAAGAACTTCCAATACATATATTAATTTTCAAAATATTTTTAACACTGTAAGCAAAATAAATTAAAACTTGGATAGAAATTGTAAAAAAAGAGTAATTTCTTAAATAAATCATAACTTCACTAGTTACAAATGAAAAAGAAAAGCTAAATTTATGCCGGAAGAACCATTGCTAAGAATTATTTGAAAATATTTGGCCTGTCGGTTTTTTTATAAAAATGATAAATGTCCTCTTTCACATTTTGTACTTATTTTTCCAACAGTGCAAAATTCTTAACTTTCATTATGGCTCGTCTTCTTCCGTCATTTAATTGCACAGACTATTATTAGAGGTTGTCCATGAAACAATCATTTTCAAAGACGTGGTTACGAAATACGTGTTATGCAAGTCCAGTGTCATATTCAGCATACGATATTATGTTCGGGTTGAGTGGATAGACCGAGTCGCATCCCCACGGAAATTAGTATTTGCATTCACGGAATTATTCAGCCTATTAAACAACAGATATGCGGCACTACAAATAGATCCAAAATTCGTGATCTTGAATCCATTTCAAGTGCCAATTGCGTTCGGTGCAATAATTTAGAAATTTCATGCGATGAAGAGACTTACGTCACAAACAGTACTTAAGGTTGTTGATCAACGGCATTAGGAAGGGGATAGGTGAGGTGATGTGCGGGGTGTGGGGTAGGCACGGCAGGCGGAGCGACGTCAGCTCACTTCGCATAGTTTCACGATGTATTGTCTAACATTTTTTGTAATTTTTCTTCAAAAACACTTATAACCCCACAAAAAAGTTACACCGTCATAATCCTCAGACTCTGCACTGTATAATATGCGTTTTTCATAAAGCTGGCAATTCCCACACGGAAGATATAAATAAATAAATGTGGTCGGTGATGCCTCACGCTATATAACCAATGTATATCTACGTGCTATTTGGTATCAATTTTAACGTTCAATATCTCGAAAAAGAATGTTATAATCGGATTAAACTTTTTTAGCAGTCGACGAAGAAAACCTTCACCTATGCACTGTATAAATTTCGAAAAGCTGACACCATTTTTACGTTTTTGATCAACAACCTTAATTTTTATATCTATTGTACCTTGCATAATGCATCATAAAAAATAAACGTCTACAAAGTGGTATCGTGCAAATTGCTCCCTCATTATTTTTCAGACTTCATGAATTAAAGCTATGAAAAACTCTGTTGATCAATTTTGGTTTCCTCATAGAGAAACTTTGTAAATCCTGTAATAGTCAGTAGAAGTCATGAAACTAACAATTTTTTTAATTACAGAAGCTATAATTTTTTATACGCATTTTCAGTCCCAAACTGAATAAACAAACATAATCGTTACATCATTTACACGGAGGAAAAGGCTTGGTTGGAACAACCAAGTGCCTTGATTATATATGCGCCAGACAATTAATTGGTTAGACCAATCAAGTTATTTGTTAGGCTACCAATTTCTTGGTTGGACTAACCAAGTCACTTGGTAAACTAACCAAGTCACTTGGTAAGCTAACCAAGTGACTTGGTAACCTAACCAAGTGACTTGGTTAGACCAACCAAGTGACTTGGTTTGACCAACCAAGTGACTTGGTTTGACCAACCAAGTGACTTGGTTAGACCAACCAAGTGACTTGGTAAGCTAACCAAGTGACTTGTTTAGACCAACCAAGTGACTTGTTTAGACCAACCAAGTGACTTGGTTAGACCAACCAAGTGACTTGGTTTGACCAACCAAGTGACTTGGTTAGACCAACCAAGTGACTTGGTAAGCTAACCAAGTGACTTGGTTAGATCAACCAAGTGACTTGGTTAGACCAACCAAGTGACTTGGTTAGACCAACCAAGTGACTTGGTTAGACCAACCAAGTGACTTGGTTAGACCAACCAAGTGACTTGGTTAGACCCACCAAGCGATTTGGTTAGACCAACCAAGTGACTTGGTTAGACCAACCAAGCGATTTGGTTAGACCAACCAAGTGACGTGGTTAGACCAACCAAGCGATTTGGTTAGACCAACCAAGTGACTTGGTTAGACCAACCAAGCGATTTGGTTAGACCAACCAAGTGACGTGGTTAGACCAACCAAGCGATTTGGTTAGACCAACCAAGTGACTTGGTTAGACCAACCAAGTGACTTGGTTAGTCCAAGAAATTGTAAGTTGTAAGTAGCCTAACAAATAACTTGGTTGGTCTATCCAATTAATTGTCTGGCGCATATATAAACAAGGCACTTGGTTGTTCCAACCAAGCCTTTTTTTCCGTGTATGTAGAAATGTTCAGTTTGATTGCTTGAAATTTATACGATATACATGTAGTTTTAGAGTGTTTACACCGTTATGCATTAATAAAAAAAGAAATCTCAAACTACTTGATGGTGCTGTGGATTTTAATTAATTTTACTGCAATTCCCGGGTACTAACTGCTCCACTCCTGTGCTAAGATTTAGGTCAATTCTTCAAGCGTTTCTCGAGTTGTAAAAATGCAATCAAAGGGAGTAAATTTGAAAAAAAAAAAAAATTGAAAGTTTTGAACCACTTTGCAGATTTTGCCTAAATGTAATTCTGTAATAATGAAGAAATTTTCAGCTTGTCAGATTAAGTTTTGCACGATGGTAGCGTACTTACATCTTAATAAAACTGTAATAAAATATTGCAGATATGACAAATTCTTGCAGCCTCATTTTTCAATCCTTTTTTTAGTTACAAGAGATCCGATTTTTTTTATCCATGTCACATACACAAATACACAACACATTTTTTTATAGACACTTTCGAGTATAATAATTTCAAAAGACCATAAATTATTGAAAAAGCAATCAAAACATGACACGAACTACTTGATAAATTTAGTAACACCAAGTTTAAAGCTCAAAAAGTCAACCGAAATGCATGAATTATGACAAATAAAAAAGATTCACAAAATGATAAATGATGGAAACGAGAAGTTACATGAACTCTTAACTTCAGGATACAGAAAAAGTAGATAAATTCGAGTTGGTGCAGACAGCAATAGGAAAGAGTGGATTCAGAATCGGAAAGGGGAATCCCGTGATTTATGATGTAGAATTTCCCAGACACCCCGTAGGCACAGTATGTTTGAATGCTAAATATATGTACGCACATATTCAGTACACTATGTACTGAAGATATATATCTGCCGAGGAAATAAGAGAGCAGCACATTGCCAAGCGCCTCCACGGGGTTCGCGTGTCAGTTTCTTAGTCCGTTTATCGTCTCAGGGCTAATTATATACATAGTGCTGGCTCGAAATCAGAGCTAACTGGTTGATTTGCAACTTGGTTTCGAAGCCAAGGTCAATGAAATAGCTTTGTAAACCACCGTATGGTTATACAAAAGTGCAAAAATAGTAATTAATAAATTAATAAATATATAATAATAATTTTTGGCATCAAAAAAATTAATACTTGCGGTATTTTTATTTACACACTTTTTTTTCTAAAATCAATCAGATCTTTTATAATTATCCAGATTCAAATAATAGTTAATAGTACTTCCTCTGTTTTTTTTAAAATACAAGGTGCAAAGGGTTTTTTATTTTTTCAAAAACGATTCTTTTTTGCAAGTTTACAAAAACATTTTCCCCCAAAGTGGCATTTTCAATTTTACTTTGCATTTAGTAGAATTTGCAGAAATGTATAGAAAATTTACATTTCGATAAATTTACACAATACATAAATAAAAAAACTGGAGTTCTGTACATTGTATTTAATTTTATGCCATTCACAAATAAATTTTTTTAATATAAAACGCTTAAAATAAATATATTAAATGCAAAAGTGAATTATTTATTTTTTAAAAATCTGCCAAATGCACAAAATAACATATATTGGATATATTTTATGATATTAACATAAAAAATACAAAATGAAAAAATAATAAATATTCTGCTGTAAGTCTTACTATTATTATTATTGTCGTCTTTTTAACGACCTCATTCGTAGCATTTGCATGAAAGCAAGCAGCCCCATAATAATGAATCTGAAATTGAAAGCACGTAGACTCCGACGAACACTCCTGGCTGAAAATGCATTGCGATAAAGCGCTTGCTATTTCTCGCGTTCGTCCTCGTTGTCGCCGACGCTTCCGCAGTTATCCATTGAAATCAACAGGGTGAACGTTCACAAGACTATAGAATGTCCATTTTCATCATAGAAACACCAGTATCCATCTCCGGGTGTTCATTTTTTCATAGAGCGATGCGGAGTTTATCCGAGCGCATAATTGACTATAATACTGACGTGAAGCGTACAAGGACGGCTTTCATAATTACTATGCTTCATTTATCGTAAGCAACCTGCTCTACATAGAGCTCAGAGAGCTTGTGGACTTAAAAAGAAAACCATTTTTCCCATAAACTAGTCGAGCCAACATAAATAATTAAAAGTTAATGCAATGCTCGCATGCATTTGTGCCATTTGAAAATTAAATCTTAAGGGGATATTGGAGTAGATTTTTCGTAGTTTACAAACTACATTATTACACGGTAAGAAAGGCTTGGTTGAAACAACCAAGTGCTATGGTTATATATGCGCCAGACAATTAATTGGTTAGACCGACCAATTTCTTGGTTAGGCTACCAATTTCTTGGTTAGACTAACCAAGCGACTTGGTAAGCTAACCAAGTGACTTGGTTAGATCAACCAAGCGACTTGGTAAGCTAACCAAGTGACTTGGTTAGACCAACCAAGTGACTTGGTTAGACCAACCAAGTGACTTGGTAAGCTAACCAAGTGACTTAGTAAACTAACCAAGTGACTTGGTAAGCTAACGAAGTGACTTGGTAAGCTAACCATGTGACTTGGTTAGACCAACCAAGTGACTTGGTTAGACCAACCAAGTGACTTGGTAAGCTAACCAAGTGACTTGTTTAGACCAACCAAGTGACTTGGTAAGCTAACCAAGTGACTTGGTTAGACCAACCAAGTGACTTGGTAAGCTAACCAAGTGACTTGGTTAGACAACCAAGAAATTGGTAGCCTAACAAATTACTTGGTTGGTCTAACCAATTAATTGTCTGGCGCATATATAACCATAGCACTTGGTAGTTCCAACCAAGTCTTTTTTTCCGTGCAATATATTACAAATATATTTTAAATTCCACAGGATTATAATATCAAAATAGGCGCAACGGCGTCCGCTCGAATTTTGGATGAAAACACTTGAAAAATAAAGAAAATCGTAATTTTGTAAACCTACCGAAAACCAATATGGCCGCTCGAACTGTCAACACCACCTATTTCGTCCTATATAAACATTTCTAAACATCATATTCAAAAGAAGAGCGTGGATGCCGATTCTATGAGGTTCTTCGCATTTTTTAAGACTGTTGAATTGGCGATAGCACAAAAGAAGCGCACGTAGTTTGTAAAGTACGTTTACGCAGTTTGTTCGCGATCAGAGTAGGTCGAGAAGAGCGTGAATGAAGTTTCCCCATTAGGACACAGGTGGCGCCGACGTAGTCTGTTTACTTTTGGAAAAGCTCCGAGCCTTTGCAACACGAACGTAATATACAGTATATATGGATTTGGCTTGTGTAGTCGACATTCTGATGGTTTTGAAATATTCAGAAATCATCACAGAATTGACGTCCGGTCTGATTTTACATATCTGATTTCCAGAAACAATTATATCTAACAGCAAAGGTCTGTTGCCATATCGTGTGCGGCCATATTGAATTTCGGGAGATTCAGTTTATTTTGCCAAAAGTAAACAGACTACGTCGGCGCCATCTGAGTCATAATCGGAAAACTTACCGACCAAAGTCGATAGAAAAATCTACTCCAGCATCCCCTTAAATAAGTGATGAAGGGTACAAGGTTTTCAAAAATTGCAAACTAAAATTTTACACAATTTGAAAAATTGACGCTTTTCCGGTTTTATCATCGCAATAAAAATCTCATTAACAATAAAAAGTACTTTCCCTTCCGATTTTACATATTTTGAGTGGAACTTATATTTTAATTACTGTATTTTTGTTAATTTGCATTTTTTGTTCTCAACATGTTCATTTCATTTTGCATTCTTCAATATGATCTTTATTGATTTTAATATAAAATCCGACACAATTTTTGAACTTTACATATTAAAATTTGATCATCACAATATAAAAAATGTCTTCCGTTTCCTAATCCAAATTCTTTTATTCACTCGTGTTTTAGTTTCAGCATTTATAAGGTAACATCTTTTTCCCTTCCAATACGTTTATTTCAATTTGCATTTTTAAGTGTTAAGAACGACTGTGCTAACTAGAACAAAACTTCGAAGGCATTTTGACACTTTTTTTATGATAATACCTTTAAAAACTTTTTTAAACATAAGATATACTCAGAAAGTTCAGTGGCAGAACTTTCGCGAAAATAATGTTCGGAAAATTCGAACTCGAGTTCGAAATTTAGTTAGTTTTTTCATTGATTTCAATCCCAAAATCCTGCATAATTTGAAACTTTAACATTTTACAATTATATAATTTTAATAAAGAAGTATCTCCCTTTACAAAACCAAACATTTTCAGTAGTACTCATATTTCAGTTTTAATATTCTCAAGTTAAATTTTACCCCAATACGTTTATTTAAATTTGCATTTTTAAGTGTAAATATAAAGAACGTCGTTGCCAGTGAGAAGTAAAAATTGCTAGGATGCCTCAACACTTTTTAACAAATACATTTAAAAAACCTTCATAAACTTAAAATATACTCCGAAAGTTCAGCAGCAGAGATTATGACCTGGCAAAAATATTGCTCCGAAAGCTCGAGCTGGAGGTCGACATACTTTAAAAGTATACGTCATGCCTCTTTATGCAAATAGTCGCGTAGCATGCCTTGGCGGTATTATAAAAACGATTGGTATAAGAATATTTCAAATATTCTCGCAGCTTTCCGTGCTTTGTTCCATCACATAAAAATCTTTAAAATTAAAAAAAAATTTAAAAAATACCCCGAGCAAAACACTCAACATATACTCGAGTACATTCGTTTGTCTTACGTAGCTCGAGGAAATGAGGAAGTACATCGAATTATTCGTTTTACGCAGTAATTGAGTCGGAGTCGGGTTGCAAAGAAGTGGGTTAACCCTCAGCGTACGGGAACTTGCAACAATCCTCGGCTATAACGAGTCTCTTCAATTCTCCAGCGACTAATTAATCGTACTACGAGTAGTAGTAGTAGTAGTAGTAGTAGTAGTAGGAGTCATTAACGGGAACGTCGTCGTTGTCGTCGTTGCACCGCCTAGTTCAACACCTCTCTTTATTTGTGTTTCAAGGTACAGCGAGAGGGAGCCACCCCGTGGATAGCAGTCGTAGTCGTGTTTTTCCTGGAGGAAAAACGAGGCGGGAAATGAACAGCATAAGGGAAGCAATAGCATCAACGTCACCGATGAAAATTCCGATGATGCTGCAAGTTAATTACAGAACCGTAGGAGTCACCGATAATTAATTTAAGGCGCGAGTAACATGCGGTTGGTTGACTCCTATTCGACCTAATATGACAAGAGTAACATCCTCCAATTTATGCCTCCAATCCACTCAAATTAACACAAGCGTATCACAAAAGTTACTGCAAAAAAATTAAACAAACAGTAATAATAATTGCAAGTGTAATAAAAAAAACATTGAAAGCATGACCTGAGCAGAGCGCGTTGACCTGGCAACGAACACGCTCAGTGCACCGATATAGTGCAACTATATATAGGGAATGAGAGGAAAATATATGTACCGCACAGCACATAATTGACATACAACCGAAATGTGGAAATGAAGCTGAATTGAGACTGTAAAATGATTAAAGCGTTACCCGGAGCGAGTAACCTACATGCTGAAACAGCTACAACTGTAGAGTCGGAAGAAAAGATACTAGACCGGTGGACGAGCCTTCCGGCTGCTGCTTTTTCTGCTGCATTCTGCTTTTTGTACTGACAATTTTTTCTACCACGCAAAAAAAAAATATATCTTTGAGTCGGAAAAAAGATTTCGCGACTATTTAACCCTTCGGATTATAAAAAAAAGAAACGTGCTAAAGGAGGGACCAACCGAGGAACACTTGAAAGTACTTTTCTCGAGTAGAGATAGAAAGAGAAAAAAAAGGCGAATATACTGCCTAGACTATCTTCGATGAGGATTGCGACTCAGCAGCTTTGGACTGAACGTCAAGTGGAACATAGAGAGACCTGGAATTTCAAAGAGCATCGAGAAGTTGAGAGTGGGTCGAAGCACTCCGAGCTATTGAGAATATACTGTAGGATCATCTCTTCCTCTGTACCAGAAGATCGAGCTGACGTCTGGCGCTTCCGATAGTCGCCCAGTAATATCTCTCGGTCGAATGAGCCTCGAGAGTTTGGCTCGAATACGAATCCAACTAATCGAGTACCTGCGCCACCAACAATTCAGAATTCATACTGTACCAAAGTGTCTGTAAGTGAGAGAGAGAGAGAGAGAAAGAGTTAGTAGGACGACGAGTGGCTATGAAATCGATTGCGTTGGACCTCCTGCCTCACACGGGTTGGCCGTGACACACAGGACCACAAACTTTCACTCCAAACGTGCTGTAAAACGGGGTGAACCAAAAGCCCAAAAAAAATTGTCATTTTTGTTTGTTACTTTTTATCCAGTGTGAATTTAATATTTGTGCCAAATAGAAAACTGCTGTGAGACTCTTGAAGAATTAAATAATCGCATCTATACTCGTTACTTCGTTACTTCGTGATAGAGTGAATAAATATAATTAGAGAAAAATAAAAATGGCTACCGCAAACTCAACACGCGAAAGCAGTCTTGCCATGAGGACCGAACCTCTTGGTAGAACGTCGAGCACTCGGAGTCGAGGCCAGAACGGGACCACCAATATCGAAGTGCCGGAAATTTCAGGTAAGTGTAAACACTAATACTTCACTTTCTACCACAATTTTCAACACCTCCACGCAATTTGGGTTAATTAATAAAATATAAATTACTGGAGCAAATTTAATGATTTTTTAAAAGCTTGGTACTACATTTTGAAGCAGTACTGCAATTTAGTGGAGGAATTGGATAGAAAACTTTTTAATTATAACATTTTTTTTACTCCGAAATTAGTGTTTAACTGCGTACTTCAAAGTTGACTTAAGAGAAAATCGCAGGTACATCAACTAAATCTAAAGATGCGAGTGGGAAATTAAATATTATAACTCGAAGATTCGAATCTTCGTAGAAATTGACATTTTCGAATTCAAAGATTTGTGTGGCTTTATTAATCATTTGGTGTCAAAATACCTAAAAGATCCGCGTTTGTCACATTGGGTAAATTCAAAACTGTTAACTTTTAAACGGTTAATATATGAAACGAAATAGTTCGATTCTAACAAAAAAAATCTAGAGTCTATGTTGATCGTTGTATAATGTGTAATTATTGGATAGACAACTTTTTAATTATAACATTTTTTTTTACCCCGGAATTAGTGTTTAACTGCGTACTTCAAAGTTGACTTAAGAGAAAATCGCAGGTACATCAACTAAATCTAAAGATGCGAATGGGAAATTAAATATTATAACTCGAAGATTCGAATCTTCGTAGAAATTGACATTTTCGAATTCAAAGATTTGTGTGGCTTTATTAATCATTTGGTGTCAAAATACCTAAAAGACCCGCGTTTGTCACATTGGGTACATTCAAAACTGTTAATTTTTAAACGGTTAATATATGAAACGAAATAGTTCAATTCTAACAAAAAAATCTAGAGTCTATGTTGATCGTTGTATAATGTGTAATTATTGGATAGAAAACTTTTTAACTATAACATTTTTTTTTACTCCGGTATTAGTATTTAACTGCGTACTTTAAAGTTGACTTAAGAGAAAATCGCTGGTACATCAACTAAATCTAAGGATGTGGGTGGGAAATTAAATATTATAACTTGAAGATTCGAATCTTCGTAAAAATTTACATTTTCGAATTCAAAGATTTGTATGGCTTTATTAATCATTTGGTGTCAAAATACCTAAAAGATCCGCGTTTGTCACATTGGGTACATTCAAAACTGTTAACTTTTAAACGGTTAATATATGAAACGAAATAGTTCGATTCTAACAAAAAAAATCTAGAGTCTATGTTGATCGTTGTATAATGTGTAATTATTGGATAGAAAACTTTTTAATTATAACATTTTTTTTGCCCCGGAATTAGTGTTTAACTGCGTACTTCAAAGTTGACTTAAGAGAAAATCGCAGGTACATCAACTAAATCTAAAGATGCGAGTGGGAAATTAAATATTATAACTCGAAGATTCGAATCTTCGTAGAAATTGACATTTTCGAATTCAAAGATTTGTGTGGCTTTATTAATCATTTGGTGTCAAAGTATCTAAAAGATCCGAGTTTGTCACATTGGATAAATTCAAAACTGTTAATTTTTAAACGGTTAACATATGAAACAGTTCGATTCTAACAACAAAAAAATCAAGAGTCTATGTTGATCGTTGTATAATGTGTAATTATAGTTATTGTGTAAAAAATCAAATGACAACACGTTTTCAAAATCGTTAGGAGATCGATTTACAAAAAATATGTTTTCACTTAAGCAACCATAAAATTTTGATTTTTTTTTCAATTTATGGGTGATACTCATGGGAGAAAAACTCCGTACACTTCCGAAAACGATCTTCAAAATCCTATTAGAATTTTGAACCTCACGAATACTGATGCTTGTTTTTGGAAACTCACTCGACAGAAGATACTTCAAACTGTCGGTGGATGTTCCATAGAGTCCCATCAGAGGCCAATTATAGAGGTTTGGTCCGAAACTTGAACGTTGGGTCACTTTGACCCTGTTTGATGATGAAAAGTTAAAATTTCGATTTTTGTTTGCGGATGTTCCGTTTGCAGTTATGGGCAAACATAAATACTTCAATGTAAACTTCAACGTAAACTTTACGACACCTTGACGGAATTTAGGTTAATTTGTAAAACGTTAAATACTGAAAGTGTACTAATAATTTTTGAAATATTAAATCCTACTTTTTGAGTTAATGCTGTAACCGAATGGGGTATTTGGAGGGAAACTTTATTTACTTTTAGTTTTACCATTATTTTTCAGTATGGGTTGAAAATTGGAATTGATACGTGCTGTTAAATTGAAATGCGAAAAATTGGGAGTGAGATCTACTAAATCTGTGGTTACCGATGGCAAGCTAAGTTAACAGTATTTGAGATAAATATTTAGTCGATGAAAAAAGAATTTCCTTAAGGTATTCGCCAACCGCAACCGTAAATTTAATCGTTTTAACTAATATTTACTATCAGTGCGAAAAAGTGAGAATTAGCAGAATTCATTCTCATCCAATTTTAGTTTAAAAATATTTAGTTAGTTCCTCTATAAGCTCGTAGCTCTAAAACAATCAATTTCCAAACCAGACACGCGTAGAAATAGAAATAGAATTTCTAGGAACTTTTCCTGACCTCAAAAAATTTAAATAAAATTTATCGAAATGTCATAAAAATGTCCATTACCGGTAAATTAAATATCCAAACATTTCAAATAGTGTTAACTAAAATTCTCATCACATGAAATTCTATTAGCCATACGAGAATCATATTCCTACCAGAAGCCATTTTAATACACGCAATCTTAAATTTTCACCATAAGGATATTTGATACTTATTTTATTTACAATTAATACGATATTGATAAAAAAAAATTTATATATTTATGTAATCAAAAAATATTTCTTTCCCATATGTATGAAAAAAAAATACATTTAAGTCGGAAAAAATGATTTTTCGACTATTTAACCCTTCGGATTATAAAAAAAAACGACACGAGCTAAACGATTTTTTAGTAATGCCAAACCATAACGCTCCATTTCATTCTTGACATATTGTTACACAGAATATTTTTACGTGGAATAAAATAAAAATTGTTAACTATCAAGTTGTTGCATGAATTTAAAAAAATATATATAATATAAATAAAAGAATATAATTTTTGTGAGTGAGGATTTCGTTCGTCTCTGATCCTTACCGTCAGTGAGCACGCGGATTTCTCCTACAAATAGAATGCCTTCCGTGACCCCCTCGGGAGAAATCGATCCAGGCTCTGTCACTGTTGGCCTGCGAAGTCCCGTTGAGGGGTAAACGCACCCTAAACACGCCCGGAGCAGACGTAAAACGTAAATCCTCGATAGCCGCGGATTCAGTCCAAGTCAGCGACAGGTTTCCGCAAACGATGCTGCAAAAGCAACAAAGAACCCTTTGTCGATCGTGTGGAAGAAAAGGGTTCCGCAGAACTTTTGCGTTTTTATAGCGTCGAGTGGGCCGTAGGGATGGCGATAGAGAAACGTACCGGAATAATTCATGTCGCGAGGCGGAAAACCGTCCAGTATATACATATACGTATGCCGGAAACGACGAGAGCGAGAGCAATTTAGAGCGAGAGGTCACAAGTTCAAGAGTTCAGCTAGTCGTAGTAGTATCCCGTTTACTCTGACATCGCGCTTGTTCCGATTCGATGAATCGTCATCGAAAATATTCAAATCGTGGATAACCCGGTATTTTTTTTTTTTTTTTTTTTTTTTTTTGTATTTAAGCTGCTGGCCCAGTGTATACGGTTTGATATCCAACAACAGTAGTGAAGGACAATGAATGCATTCATCCGAAAAAAAAAAAAGTAACGAGTCTGGGAGAACAACAACAAAAATTGTGACCGTCCTGTCTTCGTTTATGAGACACCAGAGGCCATGCACTGGGGAATAAGGACAATAGCTCCGAGTTAGCTCGTCGAGCCGCGAGAGTCTAAGTAGAAAAAGTCCGCTAGAGTCAGACGTCCCTGAGGTCTGTGGTTGAGCCAGGTCTCGGCTAGTTATATACAGATACACTCTCCGGCAAAACACGGAAGCTATATCTGTATCAACGGAGTGTCAATGTGCTGAACGAAAGAGATTCTCGTAAAGCGTGTAGACCAATATATAAAGACATTCACAAAAGGTTCAGTAGTAGGACTATTACCGTGTCCTAGGATATCGACCACCACTGATACGTTTCCGGTATCATCTTCAATGGGACTGTGAAGTGATATAGCAATATTGCTTACTTATGCGGAGAGAAGAATATAGGAATGATCTTCAGACTCGTATAGTAATTCGTGTGGTCAGTTCATATCAGAGTTGTAAATGCCTAGTACATATAGAAATAATGATGATGATACGATCAGCTCTATAATTATAATTTTATAATAATAACATGTAGCGATTCTAATACGATGATGAAATTTTGGAATAGTTGCAATAATAATTATTTTTCCATAAAAATTCACGGTAATCCTTTTGAAAAAATGGAAAAAAATAAGTAATGCATTAAGAAAGTAATGCATTATTTATTTCTTCCATTTTTTCCACTATTTCTTGCAATACTAAAGCGAAAATTAGTATTTTTTTCAGCTATTCAAATGTTTACACTCTATTTTATAATCACTACATATTATTATTATGAAATCATAATTACAAAACAAATTGTACTGTAAAGTACATCCCATGAATTAATGGGGATTTACAACTCTGGTTCATATAGGCTGGACGTATTCGCATACTGTCCTATATTTTCAAAGGGCGTTACCTAATCGGGATGAGCATTTTCGAATGAAGAAGTATTCCAAATAATTCTGAATTTAAATACGTGTTAATAATGGAAAGCAATAAAAATGTTATTCTTTTTATACGCAGTTTCTTTTATATAGTATTAATTATTTTTTCGCAATATTTATAATAGTAACTGAACGTAAAATGTTGAAGAAAAAACAATTAGATTTTCTTTATAGTTTATGATATATAATCAAAAATTTATAATCGATAAATATTTTTTCAATCATTTTTTAAGAAAAAACATTAACTTGGTACTGAGTAAAAGCAATTTTGTAAAACTACAATTTCGGTTTTTCAACAGACTAACCAGACTTGGTATTTTGACAATTTTGGATAGGTTTCAGTATGAGCTTCAATGATTTCAGAGCGAACTCAAATAAAAACATTGCATGCTTGAGGCGTTGCTCAAACTACCTTTGGAGTCGTATAAAATAATATTAACGCAATAAAACGGCAATACTATCGCGTGTATTTTTGATGTTCAACGTACTCTATCTTTATGTCGGATTTGCAGAGTATATTGAAAAAGCAGACGGGAGGCAATATGGGATAGCCAGTGCACCAATAGAGTTGGCACTATATCCCACTATTTTTTCAACTCGGTCTATTCCATTTGTTTATTTAGACAACCAAAAATTTAACAGTCGTGGTTTTTTTTAAATCTTTCACTATGTGAAACAAATGTAAAAACATTGATTCACAACAAAATGAGAAATATTGACCACATATATTGGTTTGAAAATCCTATTTAAAAAAAATAATGAATCATATCCATTGCTCTTTTTTATGCAGTCTTACGATGTTTTCTTTTTTTTGTAAATATCTTTTTTTAATGAAATGTTCATACTTTTTATTGCCAATTTTTTTGTATGTCCTAATAGAATAATCAAAATCAAATTATTTATGGAATAAACAAATTAATCGAATGATCTTAAAAGTAAAAGAATGATCATAACTCTGTTCACGAATCGAGCAGCACAGGCCTGCTCATTTTAATAGCCATGGGAAATGAGAACTTCGACCCTGTAGCGGTTATAGTGCTACACGTCCTCGCCTACTAGCTTTGCGCTAGATTAATACCTGTGGGATCTAATACTAAATAGGAGTAATATGATATCAATGCCAATAAAACATAAACGAGACATTTTTATTTACTATATTTATATAGAACGATGTTTCGAAATATGAGATAATGAATCATATCCATTACTCTCTTTTTTATGCATTTTTACGTTTTTTTTTTTTTTTTTTTTGCAAAAACCTTTTTTTTATGAAATGTTCATACTTTTTATTGTCAATTTTTTTGTATGGCCTAATAGAATAATCAAAACCAAATTATTTATGGATATGGATCAAATTAATCGAATCACCTTAAAAGTAGCAGGTTGATCATAACTCTGTTCACGAATCGAGCAGCACAGGTCTGCTGATTTTAATAGCCATGGGAAACGAGAACGTCGACCCTGTATCGGTTATAGTGCTATACGTCCTCGCCTATTAGCTTTGTGCTAGATTGCCCGAACATTTATGCCTCGTATGTGCATTAATACCTGTGGGATCACCACTGAATAGGAGTAATACGATATCAATGCCAATAAAAGCATAAACGAGACATTTTTATTTACTATATTTACATAGAATGATGTTTCTCGATGTTTCGAAATATGAGATTACAATATTTAACCAAATACATCTTTAGAATTTTTTTCCGGCATAATGCAAAACAAGCAGATTGCTTCCTCACTTTTTTTATAACTTTTGTCAAAGCCACTTATAAAAAAAATATGTTGATCCTCATAGAGGAAGCCACAATCGATTTTCTCCAATTAATTCGAATGTTCAGAAAATCAAAAATTTCTTCGTTTCCCAAGATGATAATTATTTTTTTTATTAAAACCATTCCCAATTCAGATATCAGAATTTAGTGGGAACATGTTCGGAGATATTGTCACTGCCACAGTGAAAATTGTGTTATGCCAATTGCCCATTTCGTTGGCTCTTCAATTAGTGCGACGTCCTAACTATGCATTTTTTCCAATTAATTCGTATTTCCATAAAATAAAATTTCTTCATTTCCCCAGATGATAATTATTCTTTTTATTAAAACCATTCCCAATCCAGATATCAGAATTTATTGGGAACATGCTCGGAGATACTGTCACTGACACAGTGAAAATTGTGATATGCCAATTGGCCATTTCGTTCGCTCCTCAATTAGTACGACGTCCTAACGATGCATTTTTTCCAATTAACTCGTATTTTCATAAAATAAAATTTCTTCATTTCCCCAGATAATAATTATACTTTTTATTAAAACCATTCCCAATTCAGATATCAGAATTTATTGGGAACATGTTCGGAGATACTTTCACTGCCACAGATAGAGTTTCAATGAAAATTATGGTATGCTAACTGGCTATTTCGTCGGCTCCTCAATTAGTGCGACGTCCTAACGATGCATTTTTTCCAATTAATTCGGATTTCCATAAAATAAAATTCCTTCATTTCCCCAGATGATAATTATTCTTTTTTATTAAAACCATTCCCAATTCAGGTATCAGAATTTATTGGGAACATGTTCGGCGATATTGTCACTGCCGCAGTGAAAATTGTGGTATGCCAATTGGCCATTTCGTCGGCTCCTCAATTAGTGCAACGTCCTAACGATGCATTTTTTCCAATTAATTCGTATTTTCATAAAATAAAATTTCTTCATTTCCCCAGATGATAATTATTCTTTTTATTAAAACCATTCCCAATTCAGGTATCAGAATTCATTGGGAACATGTTCAGAGATACTGTCACTGACACAGTGAAAATTGTGATATGCCAATTGGCCATTTCGTTGGCTCCTCAATTAGTGCGACGTCCTAACGATGCATTTTTTCCAATTAATTCGTATTTTCATAAAATAAAATTTCTTCATTTCCCCAGATGGTAATTATCCTTTTTATTAAAACCATTCCCAATTCAGATATCAGAATTTATTAGGAACATGTTCGGAGATACTTTCACTGCCACAGATAGAGTTTCAATGAAAATTGTGGTATGCCAACTGGCCATTTCGTTGGCTCCTCAATTAGTGCGACGTCCTAACGATGCATGTTTTCCAATTAATTCGGATTTCCATAAAATAAAATTCCTTCATTTCCCCAGATGATAATTATTCTTTTTATTAAAACCATTCCCAATTCAAGTATCAGAATTTATTGGGAACATGTTCGGCGATATTGTCACTGCCGCAGTGAAAATTGTGGTATGCCAATTGGCCATTTCGTCGGCTCCTCAATTAGTGCGACGTCCTAACGATGCATTTTTTCCAATTAATTCGTATTTTCATAAAATAAAATTTCTTCATTTCCCCAGATGGTAATTATCCTTTTTATTAAAACCATTCCCAATTCAGATATTAGAATTTATTGGGAACATGTTCGGAGATACTTTCACTGCCACAGATAGAGTTTCAATGAAAATTATGGTATGCCAACTGGCCATTTCGTTGGCTCCTCAATTAGTGCGACGTCCTAACGATGAATTTTTTCCAATTAATTCGTATTTTCATAAAATAGAATTTCTTCATTTCCCCAGATAATAATTATACTTTTTATTAAACTCATTCCCAATTCAGATATCAGAATTTATTGGGAACATGTTCGGCGATATTATCACTGCGACAGTGAAAATTGTGGTATGCCAATTGGCCATTTCGTCGGCTGCTCAATTAGTGCGACGTCCTAACGATGAATTTTTTCCAATTAATTCGTATTTTCATAAAATAAAATTTCTTCATTTCCCCAGATGATAATTATTCTTTTTATTAAAACCATTCCCAATTCAGATATCAGAATTTATTGGGAACATGTTCGGGGATACTTTCACTGCCACAGATAGAGTTTCAGTGAAAATTGTGGTATGCCAATTGGCCGTTTCGACGGCTTTCCAATTAGTGCAACGTCCTAACGATGCATTTCATATCCCCTCAGGTGAATTAGTATATATACCCGCAACGGCGTTCAATGTTGCATGAATTAAAATGAAGAGACGAGTGATACGTAGATGTCTGGCCTAGGACGTTGACGTTGGGTGTACCATAGCACGCCAGGCTGAAGCAGACAGGACTAATATGATCAGTGTGGTAGCATAGCTTCACTAAACCAGCAGAGTATACACATATCTAGGCAGAGAGGGACACATATAGAAAGGAGATGGGCATCCCAATGGACGGGAGCAGCCGATCGATTTCCGATTCATGTTTTACCCTCGTGTCCCGAGCCTCCCCATAGACGAGGGGAAGATGCCTCTACCACTTACACGTGACACCCTGGCATGTAACTCATACATATATGTATAGTGATTCACCACACAAACATCCCGAGTTCCGTACATGTACTCAGCGATTCGTCTTCAGGATCGCTTACAGCCTCCCGAGTAAATCCGACTGTTGGAGGCACCATTAAAAAAAAGCACTCAGCCTCGAAGCTTTCGATAGCTTTGTAAGTCGAGTAGGTTTACCTTTGGTTTATACAGAGAGCGAAGACAGTCGGCACTTTAACCGAGTAAAAGACAGCGGAACGTCTAGACGAACCGCGGGATTTCAACGATCTAGGAATAGAGCTATCGATCATTGGATAAGTTGAGTTTGGGTTTCCAGGATGTTAGAGCGTGAAATATAGTTCATGCACTAGACTGCATTTAAAAAAAAACTTTTTTTTGTTGTTCTTGTCATAGCAAAAAACTACACTGTAAAATTTTTTTTTTTTTTTTTTGAAAACCCTATATAAAGCTCCGATGCATATATCGTATATTTACAAATAAAATATTTGTATATTAAAATGAACATTACAATACTCACGTACCGTTATTTTCAAATACCAGTATTGGAGAATTCTTATACTATTCTTAAATTTATTATAAAAGTATATTAATATGGAATTCATATACCCGTTTCGTAAATCTCATATCATTGGTATAGTAAATTCACTTGCATTTTTAACAGTGTATAGTCTATAGTAATATTGAAAGAAAATCTTCGTGCGAATTTTTTTTAGAGGTGGTGCAATGACCTTTTGTATTTCACATCTGATTAACACGTAGAAAATCGAATCTTTCGTTTTGATCGATATAATTAATTTTGTACATGATGGATGGTTCTATGTATTTGATAGCTTAAATGATTACCTTCAATTCCGTGCATCGGAGAACATTTTCGACCGCATAGTGTGATAGATATTCAATTATACGTAAACAGACGTTTTTACTTTTCCAAAAAAACGTTTTCCTAAGGCAAACTTTCATCTTCCTTGGTGGGAACACTGTGAAAATTTGTATAAAATTGATTAAGGACATGTCAAAATTATCCTTTATACAATTTAGCCTCGTTTGTGATTATTATTTGTATTGATATTATTTGACAATAATATGCTTATAGAATCTTCCAGCGATACTGGGGACCTAATAATAATACATTACGTTACAAGGGGGGGGAAGTGCAATGTTTCAATAGATATTCAATTATACGTAAACAGATATTTTTACTTTTCCAAAAAAACGTTTTCCTAAGGCAAACTTTCATCTTCCTTGGTGGGAACACTGTGAAAATTTGTATGAAATTGATTAAGGACATGTCAAAATTATCCTTTATACAATTTAGCCTCGTTTGTGATTATTATTTGTATTGATATTATTTGACAATAATATGCTTATAGAATCTTTCAGCGATACTGGGGACCTAATAATAGTACATTACGTTACAAGGGGGGGGAAGTGCAACATTTCACTGAGAGTGAATTTTGATGCCCGAGCGAAGCGAGGGTAGAAATTCACACGAGGTGAAAAATTGCACCCCTCCCATGTAACGTACTATACTTTTCTCCCGATTTCGCTAAAAAATAACTACATTTTGTATGTGCAACAAGGACGGAGAATAAGCTCATTTTCAACAAATGACAACACGCATGCGTACACTGAGAGAAAAATCTGGTAATTTAAATTAAAATGTAGTTAGACCGACGATAATCTAACTATAAACTATAATTCCCAGGAGGAACGTCTATATTTTATGGTTATAGCAAATATAAGAAAATAGTTAGATGAACCATTAATATAATTCCCAGGAGGAACGTCTATATTTTATGGTTTTAGCAAATATAATTATAGTAGCAATCATCAAAATGATAATAGTTTCAAAAACTATTCTAATCGTTTCAAATATGCCGTTTCTTTGCATATACGATTTCAACGTTTGTTTCCAATAACCTGGCAAGTATCGGTTATTGAACCATATTATCATCGCTTCAACCATAAAACATTGCAAGCCTTCCTATATTCGTTTTATCATGTGAAATCGTTAAATCAACGATATGCTTTTCTCTCAGTGTAGTACGGTTTTTATTACTCTCGCCAGACAGGAATGAGCTGATTTCCTCCCGAGGGAGGTAACGAAAGCGGACTGCGCATGCGTATATCATTCGTAAAAAATGAGCGATTTTCCGCCCGCGTTGCGGGCCCGAAATGGGGTTATTTTAGCGGAGTCGGGAGACAATACTTTTTTCCTGCAATGTGGTAATAAGGTCTTATCTCATCGAAAATATTTCGATGATTACAAATATAGATGATTTTTAATAAAAATCTTAATGATTCATGATGAAATTACAAAAAAAAAATAATAGCATCGAAAAAGAA
This sequence comes from Ephialtes manifestator, assembly GCA_963970395.1. Lineage (NCBI taxonomy): Eukaryota > Metazoa > Arthropoda > Insecta > Hymenoptera > Ichneumonidae > Ephialtes > Ephialtes manifestator. Next base: position 25,449,839 of record OZ019976.1, on the reverse strand, counting down.
GTTGTCTATGAAAATTATTTAGGACTTTCAACTTTTTCCTGGTTTGATCGATTTTCAATCTTCTTTTTTCGTTCCAATGAGTTCACTGAACCAAACAATGTAGCGCCGATTAAATTATGTTACTTCAATTTTAGCACTTGTTAGATTGCTTCACAATATGACCGAAAATAAAGCAAAGGGAAAAAAATGTATGTAAAGATTTTCTATTAAAGAAAATCTATTAAAAAAATTAAAATTTCAACGATTCCTAACTTGTCACTAAGCATGTTAAATCTTAATTCATTACGAGTAGAACGAGCGTAGGACGAAGTCGCTACTTAATTTTTTTTAAATTATAGTCATTTTATTAAAACTCTATATTTACGGCCAAAATATCAGAAACATTTTTTTCCAACGCAATACCAATCTTGACCATATCTTGATTCGCCGGACCTGAAATAGCTATTAAGGTTATCAATAAACCCACATTTTTTTAAATACAAAAAAAAATAATAATTCTCGCTCTTTTTTTATCAAAACTAACAAAAATGTCTGTTATCTTGAATTTATCAAAAACAAACAGCAAACATAAAAACGCATATGAGGGATTCCGCGGGACTTTCGCCACCACCAAAAAAAAAAATCTCAAATTTTATCTAAAAATCAGGTTCAGCGGTGTCTATTGATGGACCAAATTTCAAAATTCTAAAAAAATAGTTGACCGGAATATGCAAATTTTTTCGTTTTTTATCTTTTTTCATTTAATCTGTAATATCTCAGAAACTATTGATCGTATCGAAATCATTAAAAGACGAAAATGTGCATTTTTTTATGGCCAACAAGAAAAAAATATATTCAAAATTAATTGCTTAATTTCAGGTCACATTTTATGGAAAAAACAACAAAATTATTTTTTTTTTATGGTTGGACGTCAGATATTTTCATCGGACAAATTGTCTCGGAATCTTTGAGTGATCGCCGAATTTTGAGTATTTTTTTTTTTCATGGGATGGCCCAATGCTGTGACGTTACAGCAATCTGAATGTTTTTAATATATATAAAAAAATCCATATTCAAAATTAAAATTAATTAAAATGGTTGGACTTCAGATTTTTTCACCGGACAAATTGCCTCGGAATCTTTGAGTGATCGCCGAATTTTGAGTATTTTTTTTTTCATGGGATGGCCCAATGCTGTGAGGTTACAGCAATTTCAATGTTTCGAAATTTGAAACATTCAAATTGCTGTAACCTACAACTATTTTTTTAGAATTTTGAAATTTGGTCCATCAATAGACACCGCTGAACCTGATTTTTAGATAAAATTTGAGATTTTTTTTTTTTTGGGGGTGGCGAAAGTCCCGTGGAATCCCTCATATGTAACACTATATGCTCTAAAATTTTATATACGTTCCATAAATACAATCTCGGGCGGGAAAGTAGATTTAATCTCGGGGTAACCCGGAAGCGGTCGATAAGAAAAGCACCGTCAGTGCACAGCGAAGGAAAAGTCTGTACCGATCGGAGCCACGGATGAAAAGTCCATCCTGCCCAGAGGGTGTGTTTTCCACGCGGAGCATATCAACCCCCGTAGAAAACTATCATTTCCACTGCGCGGGGGAATTCATGATCTGCGAGAGATGGCGCCACGCTGTTGCATCCATTGGTGAACGAGAGGAGCCAGCGAGCGCTATACAGCGAGGGGTGCGCGCGAGGCTATATAACACAAATCCACCCCCGTAAGCGGGCCATCGGGGCTGCTTTGGAGGGCCGCCATTTCTGCCTAACCCCGGAGCGCACAGTAGTCGCCTATATCCCACTTTAATGCCAATGAAATGTCAAGGCACGGCGCAGCTCGGTGCACAACAGCCGACGGATTTAATCGTCAGCCCAACGGGAATATCGGCTCGGGGTTGTGCTCCGCGTAGTGGAGAGTTTTTGGCGCGTTATCGTGGAGCCCGTCGTCGTCGTTTGCGCGCTGCAAAGAGTCGTCGTGATCCTGGGGCTGCTGCTACTGCTGCTGCTGCTGCTGCTGCTACTGCTTCTGCTACTGCTGCTGCTGCTGCTGCTACTGCTGCTGCTGCCGCTGCTTCTCGACGAGCTTCTCAATGTTCACATACGAACGAACCCTCAAAGTCTGTGCCACTGCTCAGAGACACGGATTAAAAAATTACAAAATTGCTCATGGACACGGGGTGTAGATAGAGAAAGAAATACAAAGACCCAGAGATAAAGAGAAAGAGAACGAGAGAGAAGCAGGGAAAAAACAAACAAAAAAAAAAAACGAAAGGTGACGGAAGAGGGAAGAAGCAACGATACAAGACTGACGAAGGGTGCAAAGGGTGCTAGCGGAGTCTCGTGCAACCCAGTGACCTCGTGATCCGACGCTCTGTCGAAGTGCGCGGTGCAGGGGGAGAAAAAAACGCAACTACCCCTAGAGCGAAGCACCTCTTTCCCCGGGTGAGCGCGTTGCCCGAGAACGATACCTCCCCTCCTTACCCCCTTCAAGCCCGATTCAACGATACGTCCGGTTCTGGCGCATCATCACTGCCCCTTTGATAATTAATTATTTTAAAAAAGTATATTTATAGGATTTAAAGAAGAAAGGTGAAGGCGTGGATAAAATTGTGAGGTTAACAAAGCAAAGTGTGTGTATGTGTGGGGGGTGTAAGTCTGTGCATGTGTGAGGGAGAAAATTTGGATCTGTATAGTATTATACGTGGTGGAGAAGATAAGTGGTGCGGCTCGTGGATACTGCGTGCAACGCCGGGGACGCGTGGATCTCCCCCTTTATTATTCTGGCTGATCAGAGGGAGCCCCTTATTAAAATCGCGTATGCCTCGAACGACGGCGACGTAAAGGGCTTTGTTTATCGACGACCACCGCCAAATTCATTCGCGATGAGCGAACAGGATGTGGACGACAGATCAGCATTCCTGACAGGTGAGAGAAGAACTCCAAATTTCGTCACTGACATTTTCAACGAAACGTAACAGTGAATACATCAGTCACTTAATTTCTGTCACCATATCGTAAGAGCGATGAGCTTTCAGGGAAAATTTATTAAACATTCTTCGCCAGTTTAATTTGTATAACTCTTAAAAACTTCATTTACTCCCAATCATTTTTAACCACACTGTATAATTTATAGATTCTGCCAAGTTAGATTAAATTAAGAGGACAATAAAGTATCCAAAATCAGTACAAAATAAATAATAACAATAAATAACTACACTAGCAAAGAATGATTCATATTTCTTATGGAGTTAAAGAAAGTTTTGTAAAGACAAAAATATAATGTTCCGTTAATGATATTTTTAATTCGTTTAATACAATTTCTAGCGGTTCAAATTTATCACCAGCAAAAAAGCGTGTTTATATTTAATTATATTAAAGATTAAATAAAAATAAAATTCGATAAAATATTATTGCCAAATTTGAATAGACGTTGATATTTTCACGGAGGGAAATTATTCGAGATTAATGATAATCTACTTTCGATAGGAAAGTCAGTGTTAGGGGCGCACGAAACGTACGCGTGTATCGGGGTAGCGATTTCTGAGTATGCACGAGCAATTTGTTTTGGACGATGTCCCTCGTGTGTGACTGCGGGGGTGGGTGGTTGCGTGTGGAGGTGAAGCCCCTGCGTTGTTTTTGAAAATACTATCACTCTACCAGCTGGCCCACTTATGGCTCTCACGTATTGTGTGTGTCGGCCCCGCGCGCCGCCCCAACGCAAACGTGCATCATGTACGATAGCCAAGGAGAGCACGTGCGCGCGATCAATAAGAGAGAGCTTCTAATCTCTCGTACGAATTAAAAGGCTCATCCACTACAATCCCCTTTCCTTGCATTGGTAGAAAAAAAAACAAGAGTATCATTTTTGTACAGATACAATACGAAGCAAATTGTCTTTCGCGTGTCGCTCCGTTGTATTTTCTTACGAGTCACAGCGATGCGTGCGACGAGTTATCACGAATGCGGCAGACTCGGCGAGGTCGCGAAAAAATCAGGTCAAGTGAGGCCGGCGTGGGAGTGAAATTTTTATGAGAACCGCGAACACGATGATGTACACCCACAACCGTATGCGTCCTCTCTTTACTTTCAGATCCTAACTATAACGTGCACATTCAGCCTTGTTACCGTATATACACCGAAATAAATGCTTGGTTGTGACAACTGTGTTTCCAATTTGCTGTACACAAGGGCTCGAAAATTAAGTGCCCCAAGCATATCGAATAGTAACTTCAACTATTCACGATTAATTCTCGCGAGAGATCTAATGGAGATTAGGATCTCATTTTTTTGGTTATGGCAACTAATATTTTCTTTCCCTGTGGAAAAATATAGCAGTCATTTGTTTTAAAGGGTTCGACTCAGGTCGCAATAACAAAATGTCATTTTATAGGAAAATGCACGAAAAAAATTGAGTGTGATGTTACTACACAGTTGGAAATTGATGCGTCACATTTTTTACGTTTCGGAAGTGAAAAAAAATTGTGTAGGTTCTAATGGAGATTCGGATCTCATTTTTTAGTTATGGCAACTAATATTTTCTTTCCCTGTAGAAAAACATAGCAGTCATTTGTTTTAAAGGGTTCGAATCAGATCGCAATAACAAAATGTCATTTTATAGGAAAATGCACGAAAAGAAATTGTGTGTGATGTTACTACACAGTTGAAAATTGATGCGTCAAACTATCACATTTTTTACGTTTCGGAGGTGAAAAAAAAATTGTGTAAGTTCTAATGGAGATTCGGATCTCATTTTTTAGTTATGGCAACGAATATTTTCTTTCCCTGTAGAAAAATATAGCAGTCATTTGTTTTAAAGGGTTAGACTCAGGTCGCAATAAAGTGAAGAAAAAAATTGTGTAAGTTCTAATGGAGATTCGGATCTCATTTTTTAGTTATGGCAACTAATATTTTCTTTCACTGTCTAAAAATATAGCAGTCACTTGTTTTAAAGGGTTCGACTCAGGTCGCAATAAAGTGAAAAAAAAAATGTGTAATTTCTAATGGAGATTCGGATCTCATTTTTTAGTTATGGCGACTAATATTTTATTTCCCTGTAGAAAAATATAGCAGTCATTTGTTTTAAAGGGTTCGACTCAGATCGCAATAACAAAATGTCATTTTATAGGAAAATGCACGAAAAGAAATTGTGTGTGATGTTACTACACAGTTGAAAATTGATGCGTCAAACTGTCACATTTTTTTACGTTTCGGAAGTGAAAAAAAAATTGTGTAAGTTCTAATGGAGATTCGGATCTCATTTTTTGGTTATGGCAACTAATATTTTCTTTCCCTGTAGAAAAACATAGCAGTCATTTGTTTTAAAGGGTTCGACTCAGATCGCAATAACAAAATGTCATTTTATAGGAAAATGCACGAAAAGAAATTGTGTGTGATGTTACTACACAGTTGAAAATTGATGCGTCAAACTATCAAACTTTTTTACGTTTCCGAAGTGAAAAAAATATTGTGTAAGTTCTAACGGAGATTCGGATCTCATTTTTTGGTTATGGCAACTAATATTTTCTTTCACTGTCCAAAAATATAGCAGTCATTTGTTTTAAAGGGTTCGACTCAGGTCGTAATAACAAAATGTCATTTTATAGGAAAATGCACGAAAAGAAATTGTGTGTGATGTTACTACACAGTTGAAAATTGATGCGTCAAACTATCACATTTTTTATGTTCCGGAAGTGAAAAAAAAATTGTGTAAGTTCTAATGGAGATTCGGATCTCATTTTTTAGTTATGGCAACTAATATTTTCTTTCCCTGTAGAAAAATATAGCAGTCATTTATTTTAAAGGTTTCGACTCAGATCGCAATAACAAAATGTCATTTTATAGGAAAATGCACGAAAAGAAATTGTGTGTGATGTTACTACACAGTTGAAAATTGATGCGTCAAACTATCACATTTTTTTACGTTTCCGAAGTGAAAAAAATATTGTGTAAGTTCTAATGGAGATTCGGATCTCGTTTTTTGGTTATGGCAACTAATATTTTCTTTCCCTGTAGAAAAATATAGCAATCATTTATTTTAAAGGTTTCGACTCAGATCGCAATAACAAAATGTCATTTTATAGGAAAATGCACGAAAAGAAATTGTGTGTGATGTTACTACACAGTTGAAGATTGATGCGTCAAACTATCAAATTTTTTTACGTTTCGGAAGTGAAAAAAATATTGTGTAAGTTCTAATGGAGATTCGGATCTCATTTTTTGGTTATGGCAACTAATATTTTCTTTCCCTGTAGAAAAATATAGCAGTCATTTGTTTTAAAGGGTTCGACTCAGGTCGCAATAACAAAATGTCATTTTATAGGAAAATACACGAAAAGAAATTGTGTGTGATGTTACTGCACATTTGAAAATTCATGCGTCAAACTATCACATTTTTTACGTTTCGGAAGTGAGAAAAAAATGGTGTAAGTTCGACGAATTTATAATAAAACAAAAATACAAATTAACAAACTGGTGAACTAATCTGTTAAGTCAGGGGTAACACAATCATTGTGTAAAGTTCGTAACTTTCTTTGAAGATATGTATATTACCAACATAAAATTTGATTCGATCAGAATTTCATTTCTTTGTGACAAAAGAGGGAAAAAAATGGCATGTGATATCATATAAAATATTGATTTTGATTCAAAATAATAGCGGGAAGTTTTCATAGATTATTAATAGAGCAAAAGGATTTCAAGATTTGGCTACGCATTTTATTTTCATACATTTTTATTTATGAAAGATCAAAAAAATAATCATAGAAAAATCATTTAAAAAATTATGTGTTAGAAAAATACGACCGTTAAAAAAAAAATTTTGTGCGATTTTCTTTATGTTTAAAAAAAATTATCACTCGAAATCAATTTTCTTGTTATTTTCAATGCAATTGAATTTCTCTTGTTGTAAAGAATCGAATTTTGTTGAAATTAAACTTTTAGTATGTGTGAAGTATCATTAATTCGTTACACTACTGCAATTCTCAATTGGTTTCACAATTAATAATTACCATTCGAATATATGACTAATATGAAAGCCACGGTGGAATTTCATATATCTAATTTTTTATATATATTTATTTTCCAAGGATGGAGGAAATGTAGATTTCAGATGTATTTAACTCAAAAAAGCTGTGTAGTGAGGATTAAAATAAATAGTGACTTTCTGTGATGCAGATTAATTTCTGTCGTTACCTCACAAAAACATGTTTTATCTTCTTGTCTGTCTGAACAAACCAAATTTACCAAATTAACTGAAAAAGTTATTGTTCTTTTCGAGATAAGAAACTCTGTGTCACGCATTTTAATACTTTAAAGCATTTACTGATATGCTTTAATGATTATTATCAAATGCTGTAAATATTTTCTGCACCATCAATACAAGAAAAAGTTTTTAAATTGTTTGCCAGACTAGCAATTCTCACTTTATTTTCATTGCGTCGACAGCTCTGCGCCTGATAGTGCTTTCAGCACTAGAACAAACTTTCTAACTGATAAAACTGTGCCTTTACTGTAACGTGCAACGAAATTTAAACAGGTTCGTTTATCTTTTAGTTAGTTGCGTTTATCTTTTCATCTTAACGTTTCCTCGACTGTTAACTATTTTATCTCCATTTGCACGTCGTGCTAAATATACACTTTTTATCAATTAGGTAATTATTCCTCTTTGCATGGGTTGCTCTAAGAGAAAAAAAAACTTTCAAGTGAACAACAAGTTATACCAGCTACACATAATCATCGCCAGCATCAAGAAATAAAAAAAAGCCTGCAATTCACTTGACATGGCAAGAAAATTGAATTGCATCGTTTTTACTTGTAAACAAATTGAGCTTTCCGTTTTTTTTTTAATTTTTGAGCCAAATAATCGCCAGATAATTCTTTTACTTTACTTGTGTTACACTGACAGACAAAAAACGTCAGAACATATATAGCTGCGCATTTTTCAAGTAATAAATGAAAAACAATTTTCATTGCAAGAAATATTCAATTTTTTTTTTCGCAAATAAAATTATCCCTGTTTTCATATTTTTCTTCTTTAATCTGCAACGAAAAATTGCAAACTCCTTGTATATTAGCAGCTTGTATATTCTGAGCTTGTTCCGTGCTCTTGAGATAATAAAAACTGTGGTGCAAAAAAAAAATCACTATCGCAGTAGCCCCGAGGCTCTTAAGTGCTCGATGATACTGCTTACCCTTAAAGTATATACCAACATCTCTATAAATTCTTGATGCAGAGAGGGTGATAAAACTGCAGGTAGAAGCAAGGGTGGGCCATTAGCTTAGGATAAAAATCTGCTGACTCGGTAACTTCATGCGCCTTAAGATTTCACGAGGGTCATGGAAATTGAGTAAAGTATGCAATAAATCGTATTGATTTTTATTGATAAAACAATATGAGCTGTGCATAATCGTGATCTTGACTTTGACACAATTGTGTCGAATGACGAGGGAAAGAACCAAGACCCAGAAGGGGAGACTTTAATCGACCTACGAGGGCGGAAAATCGAAGCTCCTTCTTAAGCCCTTTTCACCCTTTGTTTCAGGGGACAGTAATACGGGCTTGCACAAGAGAAGCATTTACGAGCACAATGGGGTCGCCGTGTGCTCGCAGAAGAGAGCACTTTGCATCGCCACCATCGTACTCGCCATCCTCTTCGCCATATCACTCATCATTGCCTTCGCGGGACCACAGAACGGTATTTCGAACAAGAATTTCAAACTCACTCTGCATTCGTTCTGCACGGAAAGAAATGTTTGGTTGTGGCAACTACGTTTCCGATTCGCTGTACACGATGTCTAAAAAATTAGTTGCCTCAACCATATCGAATAGTAACCTCAACTTATCACGATTAGTTCTCGATTGGATTAGTTACACCGAGAGAAAAGATTTCATTGACGCCAAAGAAATGGGTGGATTGATTTTTTTTTCATTGATTTCAACGAAATATTTCTTTGATTTCAGTGAAATAGTGCATTTGAATTTCAAAGAGAATATTTCATTGCCTGTAAATAAACTTACTTAGTGAGTATATAATAAAGAAACAGTTTCATTGTTTTAAAGAGACGTTTTAATTGGTTCAAAGAAACGTTTTCATTGATCTCTCTCTCGCACCTAACCTCACTTTTTTGTTTTTCGGTTCTCCCGAACGAACGGCTTCGAGTTTCGAGGAGCCACAAGCTTAGCCTATTTCTGCCGTACTTCCTTACATACTCACAAAATTTGAGCTTTATCTGCCGCGTACTTCAGGAAAAAATAGGTTTCGAAATTTTGAGCTGGTAAGAAGAAGGTTTCATAGAATCAGAGACGATATGTTTGAAATCAATGAAAAAGGTTCATTGGTTTAGAGATATGTTTCTTCGAATCAATGTCACTACTTTTCATTGCGTTTGAGATCAATCGAAGAAAAGATAGTATTGAAATTCAAGTATTTCATTTCATTGGCAAAGATTTCCGTGAATCAATGAAACTTTTTCTCTCGGTGTAGGTTAACTAATTGGGACTACCACTCGAATAGTTGGGACTACCATTCGAATCGTCGGTATTATCATTCGAATCGTCGGTATTACCATTCGAATAATCGATTGGTTGTGTCAACTCATTTCTTGGTTATGGCAACTAATCTTCTTTTTCCGTGTGGCATTTTTATTTTATAAGTCAATATATTTTTTCAGACTGTCCATGCGCCGGTGAAAAACCGGCCAATCTCGAGATCGAGGAAGACGTGCAGAGCACAGAGCCTCTTGCCACCAATGGGGAGGTAAAATTACTATTTCCTATTACACAATTACATTTCAGAAAAAATTTAAATACTATTTTGTATTTTGTAATTCAATTATTTATTTATTTATTGTTTATTCCTAAATTATTTCTTTGTTAATTATTATTTTGTTTTATCAATTAATTAATCAAAGTAATACAACGTTGAATTTTGTACAGCTATACATTTCTCATTATCTTTCACTTTTTACAAAACTGCGTCTGTTACACTGAGAAAAAAAAATCGTTAGAACCAACAAAACGTGCGCTTGCTGACAGCGAAAAGAATATTTTGTCGATTAGACAAAATATTTGGCAATGGTAATTGAATAATGTTTGGATTGATCAGCTGTTGCTTCGATCAATTACATATTTCATTCGATCAAAAGAATATTCTTTTCGCTGCCCGCAAACGCACATTTTGTTGGTTCTAACGATTTTTTTTCTCAGTGTAGGATGAATGTTAATAAATTTTGATTTCTTGATAGAAGAAGATTTGGATAAAGTTTTAAAAATGAGTAAGCAATGTGCAAGATTCTATTTTGCAACCTTGTTTAGAAAAATAAAACGCGGTAACTCAAGTTTAACGAGATAGTAGTAAAACTTTCTTTTTTAATTTGAAAGTAAACTGAAATGCATTGCTTCAATATATTTTTATAAAAAATATACGCAACAACGAGGATTCAATGCCTAACTGGTATCTTTAATTTCTTTTCGTTTCTAGACAAGCCTCGTCAAAGATAAATTTGAAAAATTGAATTGTCTTTCAAATTCGAACGCATATTTCACACAAATTTTAAACCATTAATCTTAGATCGGTATTGCTTATGTTTCTGAAAAAAAAATTGAAAATTTAAAAGATAATTATCAAACGAAAACTTTTTCTATGAAGAAGCTAAATAGCGACATTTTTATCTGATTTGTAATTATAATGCATCCGAATAACGATAGTCGAAAAAAATAGTAAAACATCAAATTTTTTTGTCTTTTATACCGATCGCAAATTATTCGCAAACTACAAATTGAAGTTTGGGCAATTCCATTTTATTCAAGATGAAAAAAAAAATTCCCACTATTACCCAATATTATGTTGATTCTATAGCGATAGTTTTTCAACACCAAAAATTCCTGTTTCCAATAATACGATTTTTCTACGCTGAGAGAAAATGCTAATATATAATTTAATTACATATTATTATATTATTACAATAATATATAATAATATTAATATATGGGATTCCACGGGATTTCGCACAAAAAAAAAACCCGACCGACTTCAATTTTCGCCTAATTTTTTTATATTGTTGACTATGTCAAACGGAGCATCTGTGAATTTTTTGAGAATTTTATTCTTATATTTCGACGAGCCATAAAATAAAAGGTGAAAAAAATGAAAAAAAATCTGACGTCAAGTGGAATAATGATATCGACAAAAATAACTAGGTCAAAATTTTTGTAATTCAACACAGTTTACGGTAAAAATAATCAAAATAAAAAATAAACATAACTTCTATTTTATTTATGTCTTTTACCAAGAAAAGGTACCATTTCGCTAATTTGGCCCCCTCCGATTTCAATACAAAAAATCACGAATATACTACATGGAGTCCCAAACATTTTAAGCACAAGCCCAAGATGGAGAACGCATTTTACCCATTTTTAAAAAAATATTTCGGGTAATTGATTTTTTAAATTTTCTTCCAATCTTCTGCGTATTTTTTTATGTAATTCGTAATATTAAAAGGAGCATATGTGATTTTATCATAATTTTATATGTAGATGTATTCGATTCATTAAATGTAATCGAATTACAAATTTTTAAAATTTTAAAAAAAGAAAGCGATCAGCTGATCGCTTTCTTACTTACTCAGTGGCCGCTCGAGCGCTGGCGTCGCGAGATTCGCCTGGGGTACGCCTGGGGCGTGCGATCAGCTGATCGTCTCGTTACGCACGCAGTGGCCGCTCGAGCGCTAGCGTCGCGAGATACGCCTGAGGCGTATAGTAATTTTGTTATTTTTTTAACTTAATCGGAGAGGTCCATATAAGTGAAATGGTACCTTTTTTTGTAAAAGACGCAACGAAAATACAATTTTTTAAATTTGTAATTCGATTACATTTAATGAATCGAATACATCTACATATAAAATTATGAAAAAAATCACATAAGATCCTTTTAATATTACTAATTACATAAAAAAATACGTAGAAGATTGGAAGAAAATTTAAAATATCAATTACCCGAAATATTTTTTTAAAAATGGGTAAAATGCGTTCTCCATCTTGGGCTTGTGCTTAAAATGTTTGGGACTCCATGTAGTATATTCGTGATTTTTTGTATTGAAATCGGAGGGGGCCAAATTAGCGAAATGGTACCTTTTCTTGGTAAAAGACATAAATAAAATAGAAGTTATGTTTATTTTTTATTTTGATTATTTTTACCGTAAACTGTGTTGAATTACGAAAATTTTGACCTAGTTATTTTTGTCGATATCATTATTCCACTTGACGTCAGATTTTTTTTCATTTTTTTCACCTTTTATTTTATGGCTCGTCGAAATATAAGAATAAAATTCTCAAAAAATTCACAGATGCTCCGTTTGACATAGTCAACAATATAAAAAAATTAGGCGAAAATTGGAGTCGGTCGGGTTTTTGTTTGTGCGAAATCCCGTGGAATGACCCATATATATAATTATATATTAGCTAATTTAATTATATAGGTATTAGTAACTATAAAGTGACAACTATTCTTTTTTAATTCGTACAATCAATTTTTTAATAGTTGCCACAACTATCAAATAATTACTATAACTACCAAATAGTTACCGTAACTATGAAAATAGTTGTATGGACTAAAAATTAATAGTTGGCACTTTATAGTTGACTGTACTATTACGATTTTTCTGAGTGTACTTTTATTAAATTTATTTTTTATTGGTCGAAGAAACATCAGTATTGAATAATTTTGCTTGACTGTCACAAGCCGAAATGGCGGATGATCCGATAGACTTCACAAGTCCCAGCGTCGGGCTCTCGTTGAATGCTATTGAAATTCATGCGCGCGCCTGAAAAGTCTTCTCTCCTCGCCTCCGAGTAGACAACGTCGTGACACAATGGATATTGGCGGAAAATCTATCGAGGCCCGCGCGTTCCAACACCGATGCGCCTCATCCTTTCTCCTCACCCACTCCATGCGATTATACCATAACGTGACACATAAAGATCCTTGGGTTTACTCTATTTTGCAGATATTCCCATATAACAACGTCAGATTGCCGACGTTCGCTCATCCCACCAGATACAATCTCACGATCCATCCTAATCTCACGACTCTCGAAGTCAAGGGTATGTTAAGCTGATAAAAAGAAATGTATTTATCCAAATAATACGTTTAAGCATATAAATTACACATTTCTTTAAAACTTTCACAGGACAAGTCACGATCGAGTTTTATGTCGATGAAGATACCAATTTTATCGTCTTCCACAGTAAAAACTTGACAATAAAGGAAAAGGTACGTTCGTAAAAAAAAACGATTTTTTAGTTTCATATGATCCTATATTTTTTTTACCATAATAGTAATTTTATAAGGAAAGATTTTCGCAAAACATATTTTTTTTAAATTTGATCCGGAAATTCTGATAAAAATTCACAAATACTGAAATTATATTAGCAATACATCCTATATTTCAATTTCATAAGAGAAACGCGTGTTTACATATAATAATTAAAAATTATATAATAATAAAAATATAGTGCCAATTAACATTTTTTAAGTAACTTTCAAAACTCGCTTTTAAAGTGCCACGTAAGAATCAAAAAAATATCAATTTAGTAAAAATGATCATTTTCCAGTATTTTCATCAAGCAGAGCCATTAATTAATTATTTCATTAAAATAAGCATCCTTAAAGGCTCAATTGCTTTCAATCCATAAAATTCCACTAATTAGGCAAATATTTGCATCCCACACATTGCATTAATTTTCCTTTGTACCAGAATTTGAAATATATATATATATTTTTTTTTTAAACATTGTAATCAACATTTGTAATATTATTTTTATAATTTCCAGATGGTCCAGGATCGAAGGGGTCACAGATTGAAAATAGCAAAATTGCTGGAGTATCCAAAGCATCAGCAGCTTTATCTGAAGCTGGAAGATAGTAAATTTACGAAGCGGGATAATTACACGGTCCTACTGAGATTCGTGTCGAAATTGACGAGTGAATTAGAGGGTTTTTATCTGAGTACTTACGTCACAGCGGATGGGGAAAAGAGGTAATGCGAGAAAGCGATAAAATAATTAATCTTCAATTATTGCAATCGTTTAAATAATATCCGTTCGCAGATATCTCGCCACGACGCACTTTGAAGCTACGTACGCCCGACAAGCGTTTCCTTGCTTCGACGAGCCACAATTCAAAGCAAAGTTCAAAGTATCGATATTCAGAGACAGATTTCACATAGCGTTATGCAACATGCCAGTAATGAATACCGAAGACGCTGGTTTCTACATGGGAACAGGACTTGTGAGTGTTAAAAAATTAAAGGAACAAATATACGTTGCATAGACGTTCACTGAGAGAAAATTATGGTACACCGAGAGAAAAAGTTTCATTGATTCACGGAAATCTTTGCCAATGAAATGAAATACTTGAATTTCAATACAATCTTTTCTTTGAATGATCTCCAACTCAATGAAAAGTAGTGAACATTGATTCGAAGAAACATTTCTTTAAACCAATGAACCTTTTTCATTGATTTCAAAGATATCGTCTTTGATTCAATGAAACCTTTTTCTCACCAGCTCAAAATTTCGAAACCTATTTTTTCCTGAAGTACGCGGCAGATAAAGCTCAAATTCTGTGAGTATGTAAGGAAGTACGGCAGAAATAGGCTAAGCTTCTGGCTCCTCGAAACTCAAAGCCGTTCGTTCGGGAGAACCGGAAAACAAAAAAGTGAGGTTAGGTGCGAGAGAGAGATCAATGAAAACGTTTCTTTGAACCAATGGAAACGTCTCTTTAAAATAATAAAACTGTTTCTTTATTATATGCTCACTAAGTAAATCTTTGTTTACAGACAATGAAATGTTCTCTTTGAAATTCAAATGCACTATTTCATTGAAATCAAAGAAATATTTCGTTGAAATCAATGAAAAAAAAATCAATCCACTCATTTCTTTGGCGTCAATGAAATCTTTTTTCTCGGTGTATTAGTAACTATAAAGTGACAACTATTCATTTATGGTTGCCCACATGGAAATAGAAATATATGCACGATATATTCGACATATAGAACTTTTTGGCGCTAAACGTATATGAAATATATTTTACATATTGTCCGTATATATATCTCATATATTTTGCATATATTTTTGCACACATATATGCAGCATATAGAACTTTTTGGCGCCATATATTTAACATATATATAACAACATTATATTTTATAGATGACACAACTATCAAATAGTTATTGTAACTAGCAAATAGTTAAAATAACTATTTTCGTAGTTATCGTAACTATAAAAATAGTTGCATGTAATAACAATGAATAGTTGTCACTTTATTGTTGACCGTACTATTACGATTTCTCTGAGTGTTGATGCCTTTTTTTTTTATTAATTCAATTCCGAAATTAGTGACACGTAATATCGCATTGTAATATCGATGTCGTTGCAATTCTCTTCCGGATCTTATACATCAGCCTAATGTAGTTCAACACGTCGGATTTGCAGCTCAGAGACGACTTTCAGGAGTCCGTGGCTATGTCCACGTACCTCGTGGCATTCGTTGTATGCGATTTTAAGAGGGTGTCCGAACTGACCAGCAGAAACATCAGCGTGAGCGTTTATGCACCGGAATTTATGCTTCCTCAAGCCAAGTATGCCGTTTCCACTGCCACAAAAATCACAGACTTTTTCGAGTCCTTTTTTGGAGTTCATTACCCTCTACCAAAGCAAGGTACGTCTAAGTTACTCTAAATATTTGCCATTTTTTAAATTTTAATGTCACAATCTACAGCATTTTTTATTTCCTTCATTAATTTTTTATGTGTAAATGATTACTCAGCCTATATAACGCTTGCAAATTATATTTAACTATTTCTTACTATGCAAAATGATTTTCCATGTAAATAGGGGAAAAAAACGATTGCATATTTTCCTACAATAAATACTTTTCTACATCTATAATCCGAAAAAAGAAGATTAGCGAATTCAAATTAGATAATTATTTAATTCAAGCAACGAATGTTTATTTTTCTTCAATTTCGTTCGACAGACATGTTTAGAATTTGCAAAAATATGCATATGCTGACTAATTTTTTTTTTTTTTTAGTTAAATCAATTTTTCTTCTCATTATATTGTTTTCGAATTAAATTTTATAATATTCTTATAATTATATATTTATATTTTCATTTTTTTATCCAAAAAAAAAATATTACCAAATATTTTTAAAAAAATGTATTGACTGTTAAATCTAATATTTACAATGGATTTGGCAGATCTGATAGCAATTCCGGATTTCGCTGCGGGTGCCATGGAGAACTGGGGTCTGATCATGTACAGGGAAACCTCGATTCTCTACGATCCTCAAGAAACATCAACAGCTTCAAATCAATTTGTGGCAGTAGTTATAGCTCACGAGCTCGGTCATCAGTGGTTCGGAAATTTAGTGACAATGAAGTGGTGGAACGATCTGTGGTTGAACGAAGGTGCCGCGAGCTTTTTCGAATACAAAGGCGTGAATCACATTTCGCCGGAATGGAACATGATGGACCAATTCGTCCTGGAGAAGACCCAGGAAGGTTTGGTACTTGATGCTCTCGCGACTAGTCATCCCATCAGCGTACCTGTGAAAGATCCATCGGAAATCGAAGCCATCTTCGATACGATTAGTTACAACAAGGGTGCTGCACTTCTCTACATGCTGGAAGGTTTTCTGTGCGAAGATGTTTTTCAACAAGGACTTAACGATTATCTGAATCTTCACGCTTATAAAAATGCTGACACTAACGACCTCTGGGCTGCTTTTACCAAACGAGCTAATCACACTTTCGACGTCAAGGTAAATTAGATATGAGTGATTTAAAAAATAATTTATTTCATTTAATTGTTCGACTAATTTTAATTGAAATCAGTGATATTCATCCTATAAGGAAAGAAAGTGCATCAGGAAATATGCCAGGATCTATCCCAGACCAGAGTTGGGCAAAATTGTAATGGAAAATTACAAAATACAAATTACTGGAAGTAATTGTAATTAATTTAAAATCCAATACGATTACTGAGGGTAATTGTATTTAATTTGAAATCCAATACAATCACAAAATGTAATCGTATTTGATTTGAAAACCAATACAATTACTGAAAGTAATTTTATTTGATTTGAAAACCAATACAATTACTGAAAGTAATTTTATTTGATTTGAAAACCAATACAATTACTGAAAGTAATTTTATTTGATTTGAAAACCAATACAATTACTGAAAGTAATTTTATTTGATTTGAAAACCAATACAATTACTGAAAGTAATTTTATTTGATTTGAAAACCAATACACTTACTGAAAATAATTTTATTTGATTTGAAAACCAATACAATTACTGAAAGTAATTGTATTTAATTTGAAAACCAATACAATTACTGAAAGTAATTGTAATTAAAGCAGTAATTTCTGACTCAAGTAATTTTTGCTGCCCAATTCTGTCCCAGACCAGGGATGGGTATTCATTAAATGAAAATGTATTGAAAATACTTTTTGTATGAGATAACTATGATTGATTATTATGCAAAAATAAAAATTTTCACATTTCTGCTATAATTATGAATAATTTTAATGAATTTTAATATTTAATAAGCTTAATAATCCTTAATTACTTAATGATAAAAGTATTTCAAATACATTTTCATTGAATAAATGCCCACTCCAGTTTCAGGCATAGAAAATATATCTTTATCAAAAATACTATATGTCGGACATATTTTGGGACTAAATATATGCGATTGCAAAATATGTGTAAGATACATCCAAAATATATTTAAAATGTATTTTTGTTATATTATCATTCTGAAAGTTCTATAGGTCAAGTATATCTCACTTGTTCGGCTGCTAAAGTTATATGAAAAAAATGTGCTATTGACGCTTTACTCAATAAATTTTTACTAGTTGCCAGGAAAAAGTATCTGATTTTTCAAAATCAAGAACGATCATTTTCTTGCACTCTTTTATAAGAAAAGCCGAAGGTAAAATATTTAAAAATAATTTTCAGTTGTGCAAAAGAAGAATCCTTCTGGCATGACTATAGTGCAAATTAATTTCCCTAATTTTGAGAAGTAAAGAAGTTAAACTGATGCAGACAGTAAAAATAAAATAAATCTTCTTTATATATAAAAACACAGTGGAACTGTATTTCTCATTCTTCTCCTCCTAAACGGCTTCGCCGATTTTTATGTAATTGTTTTTTGGTATTGATGGTTCTTAGCTATGGTTGAACCCGGTAGATGGTGCCGTTGTCGAGATCCACAATGTTTTCTTACTCCCCCCCTCCGAGTCCGTCGGGACTCTCTAGGGAAATTTTTTTAAATTTAAAAAAAAATTTTCATTTTAGTTCAAAATTTTTTTTACGGACATAATGGCGGAATACATTATGGCGCAGCCATTTTTTTTCAATTTAAAGAAATATACTTTAACATTTTAAAATTTCAATAAGATAATGCTAACATTTAAAAATGATGCGATTATTTTATCACCTTTAAAAAATTCATGAAAATTTAGGTTCGCTAGCATACTTTTATTTACTTCTCTAATAATTATTAGCAGACTAAGCCACAGCGAAGCGTGGCCGAGTCGCTAGTATATTATATAAGACCCAGAATCGCCAGATGCTTGTGTCACCTAGTAAAAAAAATGTTTGATTAAGGGTATAACAACACATTTTTTCATATGATACCAGGAGCCAAATTTTGACCTCACTAGCTTGCCTCAATTTTTGAAAAATGTATTCACCTGTTTTACAGGCGATTATGGATACGTGGACTCAACAAACTGGATTTCCGGTAATAACAATAAGTCGCGAAGGAAACATGATCACTGCAACCCAGAAGAGGTTTCTTCTGACGCCACAAGACAACGAAACTGAGTCGAGTCAACAGAAATCCCCATACAATTACAAGTGGTACGTTCCACTGAGTTACTATACTGACAAGGAGCCAGGAAAAGTTCACAACGTTTGGATGAACATGACGGATGTTACATTTGAGATTCCCGAGGATGTGGAATACATAAAATGCAACATAAATCAATCGGGATTTTATCGTGTGGCCTATCCGGATGAAATGTGGAATGTTATTATCGACACTCTGATGAAAAATCACACAAAATTCAGTGCAATCGATAGGGCAAGTCTTATTGACGATGCCTTTACGCTTTGCGAAGGTGGAGAACTAAATGCAACTATACCGTTGAGACTCTCGTTGTATTTACTCAACGAAAGAGACTACGTGCCATGGGCGACAGCTCTTGGTTATCTTCACTCGTGGAGAGACAAATTGAGTGCAAGTTCTGGATACAAAAGATACCTCGCTTACCTAAAAAGGCTTTTGGGCCCAGTAACAAAATATGTCGGTTGGAACGACGATGGTTCGCATCTGAAAAAGTAAGCTGGACATTTTTTTTATTGAAACATTCATAGTATGACCGCAATTTTTATTTACAGATTGTTGAGAATAGCTGTACTTCAAGCAGCGGTGGAAGTTCAATTGGAAGATATTGTAAAGCCAGCAAAAAATCTGTTTGAGGATTGGATGTTACGAGGGAAACGAATCGCTCCGAATATTAGGGATGTCGTCTATGCAGCAGGTGAGGATTATATTCGTTACAGAAATATCTGTTAACTTTCATTATAGACAAGTATGCCATTGGTCTAGACAAAATCTCGTCTTCGTTAGATGTCAATGCCCTCAGAGAAATCGTAATAGTACAGTCAACTATAACGTGACAACTATTAATTTTTAGCCCATGCAACTATGTTGCATTTCCCCCCGTCTGCAGGCATTACGCCTATTACAGGGTCAGCCCGGATCAGTAGCCAGTCCCCCCTGGGAATCTGGTCCGGATCAGTAACCAGGCCCCCATGCGGCCGCATCCAACTTCCCCCTCTATATCGCATTCGCCACAGCATTTCTGCTATGGGCATAGGAAAACTGCGGAAAACCTATGCCGATATAGCCGGTCTCGAGTTCGCCTCCCGGCACCGGAGCTACGTCACGTTTCGTCGAGAACGTAAACACGGACTACAGCTGTATACATGTGACCCCCACAGGTAGAAATATCTGTGTGGGTCCCATGTATACATCTGGAGCTTCATCGCGCCCGTATTTATTTTTCGACGAAAATCAACGGCACCGGGAATCGAACCCGCGACCTACCGATGCTCTGGACTAGAGGCCAGTACACTAACCGCTAGACCATCGCACCGGTTTAGTCCATGCAACTATTTTTATAGTTATGGTAACTATTTGGTAATTACAGTAATTATTCGATGGTTGTGGCAACTAAAAAAAATTAGTTTGAAGAACTAAAAATGAGTAGTTGTCAATTTATAGTTACTAATACCATAATTTTTTCTCAGTGTGGGAATGTATAAATAATTTTTGGAGAAGTAAGTCTTGATCTCCATACTCAGAGAAAAAAAATGGTATAGGTAACTAGTAGCAGCCATTCATTTTAAGTAATTCACTTTTTTTAACAATGGTAATGATAAAATCGTTGCCTTAGCTATACAAATATAATTACAAGTATCTTATAGTCACTGTAACTATAGAAAATAGTTGTATGGACTAAAAATTAATAGATGCTACATTTTGGTTGCCCCATACAGAAAAAACGTGGTACCTAAAACAATAAACTGATAGCTACTTATTTTTGGCCTATGTGACTAATTTACTCGTAGTTATAATTACAATAATACAGTTATAATTATTTGATAATTATCGTTCATTATAAAAAATAATCTCATGAACTAAAAATGAATCGCTGTCACTTTATAGATGCTATGAATTCTACGATTTTGTTAGTGCATAAACTTATGAACCAAAAATTATTGAAACTGAAACAATTTACTGGTAATAAATTACGATAATACATTTATGCCACTCTGTGCGAGAAATGCGCACTTCTCACACGCTTCGCTTGGCTTCGCGTGCGAGAAATCGCTCTTCTCGCACTAGTGGCATAAAGTTGTATACGATACTCGTGCGAGAAACTTTTTCTGAACTCATGTGATTGCAACACTCGGACAAACTCACACTCGTCAGAAAAAGTTTGATCGCACTCGTATCGTAATATACTATTTTTAAATGTAATTATTTCTGGGACAATTTTTTATTCGTCAAATAAACATTGAAAAACGAATTTCACAGGAATAAAATTCGGCGGCGAAGAGGAGTGGAATTATTGTTGGGAGACGTATCGAAAGACCCAGATTCCAAGTGAAAAAAAGATAATGCTGTCGGCTCTGGGAGCAACAACCGACCCTTGGCTACTCCAGCGATACCTTCTGCGTACCCTGGATCGAGAGAACGTTAAAGTTCAGGATCTGGAGTTTGTGATTACCGCAGTGGCACGAAATATTGATGGTCAGTTTCTCGCTTGGAGACACGTGAAGGCCTATTGGTCTCAGCTTCAAACAATCTTAGGCAATGGATCACTTACAATCGGCAGTCTAGTACCCAGCGTTATTTCGGACTTCTTTACGGAATACGATTATCAGGAGGTTAGTACATTTTTATTCGAACCCACTTTGCTCAATGATCTGATGAAAATCCATGATTTTCAAAGATATCTTTCGATTTCACTAACGAAAATGCTTATATCAAGGATACTTTCCACCGACATCATGCAAAACTTTTATTTTTCATTTTATTCGTCGATCAAAAAAGAGTTTGATTATTTGAATATCGATCGACTATTTAAAAATGTAGAAAAAAATAAAATACTTCATGTTTGGAAAATAGAAAATAGAAAAAAGATAACGTAAAAAAAACAAACTTATAATTCTGCAATTGGTTATATTTGAGTCTGACAAAAATCGCATGGCATTTTGTAAGCTCTTTTGTGTTCCAGTTTAAAAAAGACTAAACACGCTTTTTCGCCTGATATCTGTCAGATTATTCTTAAATAAAATATCGAGATTACGTTTCGAATAAAATATTGACAATTCCTTTTTTTATCATATTAACACGGAGAGAAAAGTTTTGTTGCGTCAACAAATCAGTTGCTAATATAGTGACAGCAAAGCCTTATTTCTTAGCCTAACAAAAATTATTTGCTAGGCTTGTCAAAAAATGTACTAGACCAGCAAAAAGATTTGCTAGGCCAGCAAAATTATTTGTTAGGCCAACAAATAAAGTTTGCTGTCACTATGCTAGCAAATGATTTTTCTCCGTGAATATTTCTGAATAATTTTTTGAATGTGCAGGTGACCGCATTCTTCAAAAACGCGGATGTCGGTAACGGTAAGCGAGCATTGGAGCAGAGTTTGGAAACGATAAGATTCAACATCCGTTGGGTCGAGGAAAACGTCGATACGGTGGATAGATGGCTCGTCGATTATCTGAAAGATCACGCGAGCTAAGCTAACAAAAAACGACGTACAAGTGACGAGCTTTAACAATCATATAAGCAGGTCCGATGGAACGTTGGGGAGCGTTCCGGACCTAAGAATCGAGCACTCACAGCGGAAGTTTCCTTGAAGCAGCATCGTTATCTCGCCTTCCTGTGCGTATAGCAAAAAAAAACAAAAAAACAAACAAACAAATCCTAAAGAAATCCAGCCCTTAAACGTCATCGTAACAGGAAGGTTCGAAAACGAGAGTTTAGTCGTTAAATCGTAAATTTCGTATTTAACGTACAAAAATCAATCGGTGTTTGCCCATAAAAATCCAAGGATTGTCGCGTGTGTGCACGTGTGTGATGTACAATAAAAAAAAGCGAATTCCGGATTGCGCTGCGAGTCCCTCTCGTGATTATGAGCGAAATTTGAGGGACGGATAGCGGAGTGTTGTTTCGTACGTTTAAGTAGCATATCAAAATTAGACGAGCGGCGCGTGAATCGAGAGAACGCGATCACGGTCCTATTGGAGGAAGAACGAGAGACGCGGTCCGTTTTGTCCGACGTCGAGAAGGCGACACGCGTTTACGTTCATTCAATCATCCGTATATAATATAAAAATTAATAATAATTAATATAATAATAATATTAATAATAACTATAATAATACTAATAGTTATAATTATAATAACAATGATATTAATATATATATACTCCCCGAGCCAAAACGAGTTCAAGATTGCGACGCCGACTATTGCGACGACGACGATGATTATCGTGGAATCAAATAAAATTGTACGGGATGTTTAAGTGTCGTGTGCCATGTGTTCATGTTGCTGAGAGAAATAGAAAAGAGAGAAAGAGAGAGAGAGAGAGAAAGAGAGAAAGAGAGAAAGAAAAGGCCGCGTGATCTTGACGACGCGGGCTACGTCCAAGAAACACCGGCCTTATGGATTTTTGTTTTTCTCCGTGCGCGAAGTAGATCGTAAATAGAAAATTGGATATTTTACTACGAGGAAGACACGTGTGCGTGTGGTATATTAAATAATATTGAATATCTTGCGCGATGTGTTATACGAGCGTTTCGATGCGCCTAATTAATCGTATACTAACTAAAATCGATATTATATATATATATTATATATAATATACCTTAACACTATATAAACTATACGGTAATTCCTGCCCGTTTTTCGTGATGACGCATTCCGTCAAATTTCATTCAAACATACACACACACCACCGTCCGTATTATACCCAACGCGATTGTGAGCCAGTCTCACAAATGTCGCGCGAAAGTCCGAGAACATAAATTAAAGAAAAAATAAAAAAAAACAAAAACGGGAAAAAAAAAATCGTGAAATAAAATTCGATGTTCCATGTTCGATTATGAAGTCTCGCGGTTTTTACACGCAAATACTCGCATCCGTCGATCCTAACGTAAAAGCTTGTGAACCGAGTGACGCAAGCGTCACGGGTCGCTTCGGCAATGAGGAAAACACGCGATATATATGCCACGCACTATGTATGCTCGTGTGTACCGGTACTATACGTATATTTATACGAATCGCTATATTCGTCAACGACGAATCAATGAAAATTGATTCGCGATTGATTATAATTAGGTGCTGATGACAAACGACGCGATACTACACCTAATAATGATTCTAGCACTTCCATACTGAGAAAAAAAAATGAAGGAGAAAAATATGATAATGATGATGATAATTATGATGATGATGATGATTATGAGAAACACATACAATCCCGTGAAATTTGTAAATACTGTAACGGCACTCAAATAGGCCTCTAATCGTCTGATCGCAGTAGATTTTTATACCACTCCGAGAACGGCGAATTAATGAGAAGATGAGAGCGGAAAAAATGATAAAAATAAAAAGAAATTAAAAAAAAAAAAACGAATCGACGCACAACTAGATACCTACATGTAAATAGCATATTTTTTCACTAATATAACGATTTTTCTCACACGTGTCAGTTCACATGATAACAAAAAACAAAGATTAAAAAAATGAAAAAAGAAAAAACACGAATGCGAGACCGGATAATCGTTCCTTGTTCCGAGAGGTCGCGAGATTCATCCATCGGCCTATTTTTCTGCAACGTTTTGATAAATTCGCGAGTGCGCTCGATGCGTTATATATATATATATATATTTTTGTTTTTGTGCGAAAGTTTATCGCGATCGCGACTTCTAATATCCATCCGTATGTATCGATAAATATCTACTTTCGAAATCTGCACGTTGCTTCAGTTTGCGCCACGCGAAATGACAAAAAATAAAACCAAAGAGTGAGAAAACGATAAATTGAAAAAAAAAAAAAAAAAATCGATCGGTTCCTTCGTAGGAACGAGAGAGACTCAACCACCAAAAATATTTCGAGAATTGTGTATAATATACCCGATTATGTAATTCTATAATTAATCGGGAATCGAAGGACGAAGACTGTGAACAGGTATATTATAAGTATTGTAATAGTTGAGAGGCGTTACCGATTATTTTATTTCAACCACGAACGAGCGATGCCGTTATATACATGTATATATATATATATATATGCATAAATAAATAAAATATATATATATATGTATATATATATTGTATAGTTCTGATATAGTTAAGGTGTATGAGAATGAAAAAAAAAGGTTTTTGCATCTCACATTAATTAATGAATTAAACTATCGATATAACGATTATATTGTATACATTGTTCTCTACTGTACTGTTGTAATAGATATTTTGTTGTACATAATGACGAGAAAAAAAAAAGAAAACAAACAAAACCATACGAGACATGTACAAGCATACAAATGAATATATTATATGTTTAAAATATGGGTTATAGTTTCATTTTTTATCAAACATAGCCTTCGATTGCCATGGGTAAGTTATTGCAAATATTAAACAATTACCCCAAGTAAAAAAATTATATATAGAGTATATAAAATATATGTATAGCTTTAAACATAGAATTGGGCATATATAGTCTGCATAAACACTATATATAATCTATATACAATTTATACATAAACCCAACTTCACAGGTGATCCTATGTATAAATTTCATATAGATTGTATATAGAGTTTATACAAACTATATATTCCCAATTCCATATGTCAGACTGTATATATTTTTTTTACTTGGGACTGCAGAAGGAAACTCAGTAATTAATTGGAGAGAGAAGATACAAAGACACTCTACATTTAAGTGTGTCTTGCTGGTAACTATAAAGTGACATTTATTTATAACCATTTATTTTTAGTCCATGCGACTATTTTTTTTTTTTCGCTTTTTTAACGTCGCATCAACTGCTAGGGTTATTAGCGACGGGAAATACAGATTTTTACAGTAGTGAGTTCCGAACCACTGTTAAGGATGTAGGAGCGCGATGGAGTCCTCAACGTCCTGAAAAGTGACAATTCAGACAAAAATTCGAACACTTCTCGATGGAATAAAAATCTGAAAAAATCAAGCATACAAAAGGTGCGGAAAAGATTAATTTTGCATATTAACAATTGCAAAATGTTATTAAGGAATAGGTGAAAAAAAATTGTTCAAGAAATTATCCGACAACCTAACTTTTTTTTCGAATGAAAATGATTCGTTAATTTTTCTGAATACGTATGAATTTTTTCAGAATTTTTTCTAATCATCGAAATTTCGTTTTTTTTTAAATTCATTTTTTTAAAATGCATGTTAAGCTGCGAATTTTTCATATGCGCTTGTCACAAAATCACCCATTACACCCAAGAAGTTTCGAAACGATTGATCAAATATATTCGCGAATACAGCTCATACAAGAAAACAAAACCGCAATTTTCAAACATTAGACGAAATTCTTTGTCTAATGTTTGAAAAAACAGTAGCATGGATAAAAAATTAATATTTTTCTGAGTGTGAGGAATGGGAAAAAAAACAAACAAAACAATATGAGACATATACATGCATACCAATAATAATATATTTTATGTTTAAAATATGGGTTATGTTTTAATTTTTTATTTATCCTCGCCTTGTTTTACCGAGGATAAGTACTTACACAACATATACACTTGCTGAATAAAGAAACTCAGTAATTAAAGATAGAGAAAAGATATACCGATGCTGAAGGGCTCTATAGGTGAAGGCTAATAGTCTTGAAGGCGACGACTGTATGTCTTGCCGGAAAACTATATTATCACCATGTTTGCCTTCAAGTAGGTCGTAAAATCTCGGCAGTCCAGAGATTCGCTACTCTGTCTCTATATTCATCAGAAAGACTTGCAGTTGTATACCAATGAATAATCAACGGGTTTTTTAACCCGGCATTAAATCCACGTGCTACCTACAATTTATTACAGAATACAGGTTTCCTGTAAAACAGACATCTGAAGTGATTTTAAGGTAAACTTTTCTGCAAAATCAGGGAAACAATATTTGCATGAGAACGTTTTCAAATTACTTTATTATTTGAATAACTATCAGTACACTCCACCACAGTAATATTTTATTTTTTTAATATCGAGATATTAAAATTATTATGAAAACTCTATTTAATTTTCGTTTAAATAATTGTGAATATTTTTGAGCAACAATATTGATGAGATTTTGAAAGATTAATTTTCCGAAGGTAATTGAAAGATTGATTATCCGAAGATAATTAATCTTTCAAAATCTCATCAATATTCCTTGCTGAAAAATATTCACAATTATTTAAACGAAAATTAAATAAAGTTTTCATTCAATGTTGAGAAAAATATTTTTCTCAATACGATCATTTATTCCTAACGAAAGCAAAGCAACATCATGTATCTACTGACTATTCTGACATCGGACTATTCTGACATCGGACTATTCTGACATCTGACTATTCTGATATCTGACTATTTTGATATCTGACTATTCTGATATCTGACTATTTTGATATCTGACTATTCTGATATCTGACTATTCTGATATCTGACTATTCTGATATCTGACTATTCTGACATCTGACTATTCTGATATCTGACTATTCTGATATCTAACTATTCTGATATCTGACTATTCTGATATCTGACTATTCTGATATCTGACTATTCTGATATCTGACTATTCTAATATCTGACTATTCTGATATCTGACTAGTCTGATATCTAACTATTCTGATATCTGACTAGTCTGATATCTGACTATTCTGATATCTGACTATTCTGATATCTGACTATTCTGATATCTGAGTATTCTGATATCTGACTATTCTGATATCTGACTATTCTGATATCTGACTATTTTGATACCTGACTATTCTGGTATCTGACTATTCTGATATCTAACTATTCTGATATCTGACTATTCTGATACCTGACTATTCTGGTATCTGACTATTCTGATATCTAACTATTCTGATATCTGACTATTCTGGTATCTGAATATTCTGATATATGACTATTCTGATATCTGAGTGTTCTAATATTTGTCTATTCTGATATCTGACTATTCTGATATATGGCTATTCTGATATATAATTATTCTAATATCAGATATGATAAATATTTTGATATCTATCAGAATAGTCTATCAGAAAAATTATACGGACGTTGGTCTAAAAAATCAACGTCTGATCCAAAGTGCCATACAGGCCTCGAGATGTGCGTTCTTGCATCATGCAACCTTCAATCAATGGTGTTTTCTTTTTTTCCCTTTGTGTTCCCCTGTGCGTTCTTGCATCATGCGACCTTCGAGCAATGGTGTTTTCTTTTCCTCCCTTTGCAAAAAAGGAAAAATTGGTTAGTCTGCAAAAGACTATAAAAAACGATCTGCGCGTTTCGCAGCAGATGACCAACACCACTCCAGATACCACTATATAGAATGTTTGGCTCACGGGCTTCACAATATCCCTTCCAATCGCTCTCTGGAATCCGAAACTTTACTTTCATCTCTCATGCTGATGCTGCTGCTGATGCTGTCGGTTGCCCTCACTCTGTACTCAACTCACAGTTATTAATATTCGAAACGTCGCGTGTGCTGAAACCACGTTGCAGTGCAGCTTCCTCGTCGTCTGCGGCTATTCGCACTGCTACCTGTTGTTAATTGGAGCTTTGTGCTGATGTCGTATACGCATTTGTCTGCTACTAGCCACGTGTGAGCTTAAAAGTATCACTTACGCTTCAGCAGCGTCTGCCAAAATGCACTGACAGAAGCAAGTGTTACTTACTTACTGTGAAAACTAATCTAATAAAAATTAGTGTGCTTCGTCAAATCCATGGGACTTTAATAGAAACGAAAAATACCGAGTGTACAATTAACTCCAATTTTGTAACTACCTATTGACATTTTTTTTTACAATAGTGATTTTGACAAAATAAAATCGGTTTATCCAGAAGAGAAAACAAAAATATGTTCGAATGAAATCATTGATAACCATGATTGACCATATGATCAATGACTGGAATAACGTATACCGTTAACAAAAAATTTTGCCAGGCTAATACTTTGTGATCAATGAGCAATATTGTTTATCGTATCAGTGAGTGTTAAGTGTCTTCAAACATAAACTAATTTAAATCGACAACCATAGAACTTCAAATTTCTTACTCAACAATGTACCTGTTAAATAATAATCGTGTTATATAACTGTTACATTGCTGAATAGGAAATTGTAACATTAGAGCAGAGTTGTAAATGCCTAATACTTATAGAAATAATGATGATGATGCGATCAGCTCTATAATTATGATTTTATAATAATAACATGTAGCGATTGTAATGCGATGATTAAACTTTGGAATGGCTACAGAATTATTATTTTACAATAAAAATTCACGGTAATCCTTTTGGAAAAATGGAAAAAAATAAGTAATGCATTAAGAAAGTAATGCATTACTTATTGCTTCCATTTTTTCCACTATTTCTTGCAATATTAAAGCGAAAATTAGTATTTTTTCAGCTATTCAAATGTTTACACTCTATTTTATAATCTCTACTTATTATTATTATGAAATCATAATTACAAAACAAATTGTACTGTAAACTATATCTCATGAATTAATGGGGATTTACAACTCTGCACTAGAGTAACCTCCGAGTAACTTGTATCTTGTAAGATGTCAAGTGTCATCTACACTTACTTATAATAACTACCTACTTTTTGCTCCTTGCCCTTTTCCATAATAATGGTTTAGGCCCAATTAAATAATTTTCCTCAGAAAACAAAAAATAATATTTAGATACTCCCAGAATCATTATCAACGATGATAAAATATGATCAATGATTACAAAATCAATTTCATCAACCAGAGGCAACATTATTCCGAATATATTCCACGTAACAAAACACATTCAACAGTGATTACACGGAGAGAAATAATTGGTTGCCCCAACCATTAGCATGGCTAATTACGCTCCAAGCGACTAAGTTGGCTAGGTTAATCAACACTGTTAAAAATATTTTGAAAATTAATATATGTATTGGAAGTTCTTTTTCAGATACAGTATATTAAATTTCATTTAATTAATTAACATTTAATATTAAATTTCATTTAATATACAGATATGTCGTAAAGTTCCAATAATTTTATTATAAACACAAGTTTTATGAAGTATTTAGTATACTGTATATTAATTTTACAACAATTTCTTTGTATATTAATTAACATTTGTGTATTAAATTTAATATACGCGTATCCGCAAAAAAACTTCCAATACTTTATATTAATTTTCATACAAAAATTTCTAACAGTGAAATTTTTTATTGGACCGACAAATTAGTTGGTCGTGGCACCCAATTCCATACTTGCGAATTAGTGAATTTGCAATTATTTTGTTGCTCCAACTAACTGATTTGTTTCTGTAACTAACTAGTTTATTGTCCCAACCAATTTTGTCGCTTGGAGTATATTCAACTAATTTTTTTTCCGTGTCCACATATGAGCGTCCCAAAAATCCAATGATTGATATACTATTTTCGAATTACGAAAATATGGACGTTGTTACAAATGGACCACATCAATCGTGTTACCGTCTCTTACACACTAACACACATACTGACACTCTCCCATAATAATTCAGACACAACTAATCATTTCGCTCAGGAAACAAAAAAATTGTTTGTAAAATTGGTTGTAAAATTAACCATGTTCAATGATTGGATCATTAATTCGATTAGCTAGCAACAATCTTATTTCGAATACAATTCAAACACACAATCTACAATATAATAATTAGACAAAGTGTAACTATGTGTAATTATTGTAAATATTGTAATGTTATACATTGATTAACTTATACACTGTTAAAAATATATGCGAATTTACATTACGGAAACTTTATTTCATCAGCTAAATATATAAAACTTAATATACGAGTATAGTCCCTCTTCAAAAAATCAGTGGATGAAATATCCCGCATTTTCGATATAAGTATTGTTGTCATTTTTTCAACTTCAGGCATGTTGTTCATTTTGACAGTTATAAATCATTTTAAAAATCGTGACTTCTTTCCGACTCTGATTTTGGAATTTACAGGTCCGACTTCCGGCCTTCACTATCATTCT
Source organism: Ephialtes manifestator (assembly GCA_963970395.1). Classification (NCBI taxonomy): domain Eukaryota; kingdom Metazoa; phylum Arthropoda; class Insecta; order Hymenoptera; family Ichneumonidae; genus Ephialtes; species Ephialtes manifestator. The sequence continues at coordinate 25,418,938 of OZ019976.1, read as the reverse complement.
CAAATCGCATTTTCTACTCCAGAAAATACCGGTCACATGCCTTTTTACGATGATTTAAAAGATCGAGCCTTTGTTCTGTTTCTGTTCTTACACAGAGAGAAAACTTTTGTTGCATCAACAAATCAGTTGCTAATATGACAGCAAAACCTTATTTCTTAGCCTAACAAGAATAATTTGCTAGGCTTGTCAAAAAATTTGCTAGACCAGCAAAAAGATTTGCTAGGCCACAAAAATCATTTGTTAGGCCAGCAAATGATTTTTCTCCGTGTATATCGAAAATGCAAGTTACTTTAGCCACGATAATCTGTAAAAGTCACAGTACACGAATAAAAATTTTAATACCGAGGTTCGATGATTAGCGCGTGAAGCGCGCATCCGCTGCCAGTACAATTAAAAAAAGTTCTACTCACTTATAGTTTTAGTTTTAGTAGAAAATACTATAACTTTAAATTTCACTTGCATGTCAAATTTAATATACCAACTTACGCAAAAAGTGCTTCGTTTACCCGTAATGGAAGTTTATGCGAAATATTTTCAACAGTACATCTAATACAACTTTCCACAGTAAGCATAAAAGTAAATTACTGCAAAGTGGCCAATGACTGCATAGCATTAGCCATAATTTCGGGTCGGGAACGAGGTGTCTTGATGTTGAATGGCGGGCTCGTTCGAATTCTGGTGGGAGACCCACGTGTTCCATTCTCCATTCCCAATCGTCATGTATACCCATGTCTCTTATCTTCGTCCCAATTATATCAACTATAATCAGTGAAAGAGTTAGCTCTGTCTAAAACCAAGTATCAATTTCAACATTGTCAAAACAGGCGCTGACTATACCGCTTCAATAACTTTTGCTTCTGTGGGGCCAGACGTTTTACTAAAAGCGCCAAGTCTTGATTGGTAGCAGCAGAAGCAAATAACTCACTTCGACGCGATGACGTGCGTATAGCATACATATTCGCACACATAGAACACTGATACCTCTCAAAGATCAAGAAATCCTGCTTTCACGCGAGCATTTTGCCGCTACTCCTCTGGTATCCACTGTCGTGTGCTGGTATCAACTGTGATTCGACAGTGCGTAATTCTGTATCGTATCGAACGTCGTGTTTCGTTCAGTGAGTTACTATTGCGTCATAAATCGCAACATAGCGTCATATACGCTCACGGAGCTCGTACGACAGTTTCAGTGAACAGTATATATATATAATACACGTTATTTTTATCGATAGCTGTGTTCAACATTTTTCCATCAAGTGACAAAAATTTCTACACGTCATAGTGACATTTTGCAAGATTGTGTAGCATTTCTTTAGTCGTGAAAAACCAGCTGCTTTAAAGAAGAAAACGTTACGTAAGCTGATCCACAAGTGTTTTCAACTACAAATACATCGATCATGCAGATCGAAGACTGTCCGAAAATCCGACCTTTATCACCGGAGGGATCGAATCTTCTTCTGGTGTCCAAGAGGCTTAAGACCTTTCAGAACGAGGTGAGTTTTCATGTTGATTATTTGCATGTTAGCAAGACGGGAGAAGCTAGTCTACTGGTGCAACCGAGGGAAAGGTATTAGCAGGGATCTACGGATTCTGCGCAGCCGATCGAGGATCTATACGCCTGCGCTTCGTGTTACGCTGGTGGGTAAGATCGTCACGATTGTGGACGAGCGCGCTCGTGCGGTATAATCGCGCTCGATTTCCTGCTAAGGGGACCGACTGCACTGGTGAACGTGGCAACAACGCACTGGCGAACGCTAAACCGTTCGCACATGGCTTCGAGCAAAGTTCGTGTGGATGTTACGATCGCTGACGCAGAAGCGCTGCGCGGCAAATTGCGCGCACGCAATGAAAGGTGAGCTGTTGCGTGCTCCTCGTGTTTCTTATGTTGGGTCTTGTCTCCTCGAGGTCTTTCCTTGCGCTGAGGTAAACGCGCGCCAATACTCGAACACTTTACAGTTTGGTCCCAACCATCAGACACACACAGAAAATCGTATTTGCACATAGGATGCGTCCGGCCAATGGAACATGGGACATGTTATGTTTACCTTAAATGAACGCGTCGCAACTGAACGAATAAACATCTCGGCCCTTTCCTGTAGTAGCAAATATCCCGTGAACGTTGACCCGGCTAACGTGTATCTTTGGTGGAGCGAATTATTGACGACACTATTTACTGGCTGCAAAGTGGAATTATTATCCGGCCACAAATTGAGCGTATTTGGAGAACTTGTTTTAGAAATTTGGTTGGGCTACTGTAGAAAAATATTTCAATGAAGACTTTACCTCCTTTACAGCCAATGTACCATATTTGTTACGACGGGTGAATAACTTTGTTTAAGGACATCTTTTTTTTTCTTCAATAAAAAAATTGTGGCAATAATTGATAAATAGTCTGCATCCCTGGTTCTTATGTTGGGTCTCGTCTCGAGGTCTTTCCTTACGCTGAGGTAAACGCCACGACAATGGAACATGGGACATGTTCATGTTTACCTTAAATGAACGCGTCGCAGCTGAACGAATAACCATCTCGGAGCTTTCCTGTAGTAGCGAATATCCCGTGAATATTGACCCGGCTGACGTGTATCTTTGGTGGAGCAAATTATTGACAACGCTATTTACTGGCTGCGAAGTGGAATTATTATCCGGCCACAAATTGAGCGTATTTGGAGAACTTGTTTTAGAAATTTGGTTGGGCTGCTGTAGAAAAATATTTCAATGAAGACTTTACAGCAAATGTAGCATATTTGCTATATCGGAGGAATAACTTTGTTTAAGGATATCTTTTTTTTGTTCAATAAAAAAATGGTGGCAATAATTGATAAATTGTCTGCATCCCTGTTTCTTATGTTGGGTCTCATCTCGAGGTCTTTCCTTACGCTGAGGTAAACGCGCGCCAATACTCGAACACTTTACGATTTGGTCCCAATCATCAGACACACACAGAAAATCGTATTTGCTTCTCACTTGCACATACGGGGCGGACAATGGAACATGGGACATGTTCATGTTTACCTTAAATGAACGTGTCGCAGCTGAACGAATAACCATCTCGGCCCTTTCCTGTAGTAGCGAATATTCCGTGAACGTTGACCCGGCTGACTCGTATCTTTGGTAGAGCAAATTGTTGACGACGCTATTTACTGGCTGCGAAGTGAATTATTATTCGGCCACAAATTGAGCCTATTTGGAGAACTTTAGAAATTTGATTGGGCTACTGTAGAAAAATATTTCAATGAAAACTTTACCTCCTTTACATCCAATGTAGCATATTTGTTACATCGGATGAATAACTTTGTTTAAGGGGACCCAGTCACCTAAAAAAAGTCATAAGAAAAAAAATGGTGTAAATAATACACTTCTTTTAAAAAATCTTACATTAAAACCTCATTAAAAATATAATGAGCATTATAATTCGGCAATTTTATAAAGACATACAGTGCACCAAAATGTTGTGAGGTAAAAAGTAAAAATTTTCGCTTGTCGCAGCTTTCAGACCAAACTGGTGAACAAATTTTAGCGTTCGATGCCTTATTTTATCTGTCGAAGGATGAATTCTGGATTGAATATAGGAATTTTTATTTCAGATCTTTATGACAAAGCTATGATTTTAAATATGTAAATAAATCTCTCTCTATTAAAAACTCACTAAACAATTGGTTACAGTAAAACTAATTTTCACTGCATCCAAAATCGCTATATTCAATCCAGAATGCATTCTTCGACAGATAAAATAAGACATTGAACACTAAAATTGGTTCACTGGTTTGGTCTGAAAGCTACGACAAGTGAAAAATTTTACTTTTTACCTCCCACCATTCTTGTGCACTGAATGTCTTTACAAAATTCCAGAATTATAATGCTTGTTATGTACTTAATGAAGTTTAAATGTAAGATTTTTTAAAAAACGGTTATCATTTACAGAATTTTTTTTCTTATGACTTTTTTAGGTGACTTGGTCACCTTAAGGATATCTTTTTTTTTCAATTAAAAAATTGTGGCAATAATTGATAAATTGTCTGCATCCCTGTTTCTTATGTTGGATCTCGTCTCGAGGTCTTTCCTTACGCTGAGGTAAACGCGCGCTAATGCTCGGATACTTTACGATTTGGTCCCAATCATCAGACACAGACAGAAAATCGTATTTCCTTATCTCTTGCACACACGAGGCGTCCGGCCAATGGAATATGTCCAGCCATTGGGATGTTTACCTTAAATGAATGAAGTGGAATTATAATTCCACTTCCAATTATAATAATTATTATAAGGGCACAGATTCAGCCTATTCGGAGAACTTGTTTTAGAAATTTGGTTGAGCTACTGTAGAAAAATATTTCAATGAAGGCAATACTACTTTAAAGCCAATGTAGTATATTTGGTACATCGGAGAGCAAGCGGATTGTTGACGACGTTATTTACTGCAAAGTGGAATTATTATCCGAGCACAGATTGAGCCTATTCCTAGAACTTTAGAAATTTGGTTGGACTACTGTAGAAAAATATTTCAATGAAGACTTTACCTCCTTTACAGCCATTGTAGCATATTTGCTACATCGGAGGAATAACTTTGTTTAAGAATATCTTTTTTTCAATAAAAAAATGGTGGCAATAATTGATAAATTGTCTGCATCTCTGTTTCTTATGTTGGGTCTCGTCTCGAAGTCTTTCCTTGCGCTGAGGTAAACGTGCGCCAATGCTCGGATACTTTACGGTTTGGTCCCAATGATCAGACACACACAGAAAAACGTATTTCCTTGTCTCTTGCACACACGTGGCGTCCGGCCAATGGAATATGTCCAGCCATTGGGATGTTTACCTTAAATGAATGAAGTGGAATTATAATTCCACTTCCAATTATAATAATTATCGTACGGGCACAGATTGAGCCTATTCGGAGAACTTGTTTTAGAAATTTGGTTGGGCTACTGTAGAAAAATATTTCAATGAAGACAATACTACTTTAAAGCCAATGTAGTATATTTGCTACATCGGAGATCGAGCGGTTTGTTGATGACGTTATTTACTGCAAAGTGGAATTATTATCCGAGCACAGATTGAGCCTATTCCTAGAACTTTAGAAATTTGGTTGGACTACTGTAGAACAATATTTCAATGAAGACTTTACCTCGTTTACAGCCAATGTAGCATATTTGCTACATCGGAGGAATAACTTTGTTTAAGGATATTTTTTTTTCATCAATAAAAAAATTGTGGCAATAATTAATAAATTGTCTGCATCCCTGTTTCTTATGTTGGGTCTCGTCTCGAGGTCTTTCCTTACGCTGAGGTAAACGCGCGCCAATGCTCGGATACTTTACGGTTTGGTCCCAATCATCGGACACAAACATAAAATCATATTTCCTTCTCTCTTGCACACACGGGGCGTCCGGCCAATAGAATATGTCCAGCCATTGGGATGTTTACCTTAAATGAATGAAGTGGAATTATAATTCCACTTCCAATTATAATAATTATCGTACGGGCACAGATTGAGCCTATTCGGAGAACTTGTTTTAGAAATTTGGTTGAGCTACTGTAGAAAAATATTTCAATGAAAATTTTACCTCCTTTACAGTCAATGTAGCATATTTGCTACATCGGAGGAATAACTTTATTTAAGGATATCTTTTTTTCTTCAATAAAAAAATTGTGGCAATAATTGATAAATTGTCTGCATCCCTGTTTCTTATGTTGGGTCTCGTCTCGAGGTCTTTCCTTACGCTGAGGTAAACGTGCGACAATGCTAGGATACTTTACGATTTGGTCCCAATCATCAGAGACACACATAAAATCATATTTCCTTATCTCTTGCACACACGAGGCGTCCGGCCAATGGAATATGTCCAGCCATTGGAATGTTTACCTTAAATGAATGAAGTGGAATTATAATTCGACTTCCAATTATAATAATTATTATACGGACACAGATTGAGCCTATTCGGAGAACTTGTTTTAGAAATTTGGTCGGGCTACTGTAGAAAAATATTTCAATGAAAATTTTACCTCCTTTACAGTCAATGTAGCATATTTGCGACATCGGAGGAATAACTTTGTTTAAGGATATCTTTTTTTTCAATAAAAAAATGGTGGCAATAATTGATAAATTGTCTGCATCTCTGTTTCTTATGTTGGGTCTCGTCTCGAGGTCTTTTCTTGCGCTGAGGTAAACGTGCGCCAATGCTCGGATACTTTACGGTTTGGTCCCAATGATCAGACACACACAGAAAATCGTATTTCCTTGTCTCTTGCACACACGTGGCGTCCGGCCAATGGAACATGTCCAGCCATTGCGATGTTTACCTTAAATGAACGCGTCGCGGCTGAACGAATAACCATCCCGGTTCTTTCCTGTAGTAGCGAATATCCCGCGAGCGTTGACCTGGCTGACGTGTATCTTTGGTGTAGCGGATTGTTGACGACGCTATTTACTGGCTGTGAAGTGGAATTATAATTCTACTTCCAATTATAATTATTATTATACGGGCACAGATTGAGTTTATTCGGAGAATTTGTTTTAGGAATTTGGATGGGCTACTGTAGAAAAATATTTCGATGATGACATTAACTACTTTACAGCCAATGTAGCATATTTGCTACATCGGAGGAATATATATATATATTTAATAGATTCGTTTAAGGATATATATATTTTTTTTTTCAATAAAAAAAATTGGGGAGAAATTGATAAATAGTGAAATTGAATTAGGAATGCATTTTATACATGTTGCGTTCATTTTTATGTTATAAGATAAAAACGCATGCACGTAAATATTGAAAAAATTGAATTTTTCTAAAATATTGTTTTTCCCCTATTTTGATACAGAAAAGTGGTCACCTTTAAAAAGAAAGTTTTTAAATTTTTCTAAAATTAATTATTTCTTGAAAAATAATTTTTCAAGAAATAATTATTTAAATATATCTCACAAAATTGAGGGGATGCCAGATTTTTTAATAAATAGATTTCAAGAAATAATTATTTAAATATATCTCAATATTTGTTCACCAATTTTTATACAAAAAATAGAGAGAGCTACAGTAGTGTCTGGAGAATACATCTTAAGGACACCTTAGAATTATTGAAAATTATTCGATCTACCGGTTGTGGTTTAAAAATGGACAGTTAAAAATTAAAAATTATTGAAAAAGTGTCCCGCATTGCAAAATGCATTTAACACCGTATAAAAAGTTCTTTGTTTTATGGACCAACAATACATATTTTTCATAGAGTACCAGTAGCCAATCAAGTAAGATAATCATGAATATGACTGATTTTTACTTCACTCCCTTCCTTGAGCTACATAACACTAGTCAAATGAGTGTTCAATTTTTACAATGGCTGATACAAAGTTCAACGCATTAATTGACACTAGTGGAGAGTCATTCGTATTACAACATCAATCATTAATGTAGTCAAATATTAATAGCAATGGAATTGCAAAAACATTTATAGACAAATGCAAATTTCTATGAAGATACGTTTTTACTTAGTTTTTTCAAAGAAAAATCTATAATTCTCTACCGATTTGAATAGGCTATAACAAATTCTGCTTCTCGATATTTGCTCTACAAATTTTGCACGGAGATTTTGGATACTCTTAACCATCCAAAAGCTACAGTCTATTTTCTAACAGTCGAAAAAATTTCTTCATAATAAAATTGTTGAAAACTTCAGCAAATAAACCGTCAACGATACAAAATATAAAATTACACAAATAATTCACAGAAGAATTTCTAAAAAATAAACTGACCTAAGCTGCAACAAAATCACCAAAAAAATTGAGGATTATTACTTGAAAAAACGAAAAGAAAAATCGCATTGAAAAATTGCTCTTATCAGTTTATACAAATCCGTCGCTATTAAGAATAGTAGAAATCCGTTAGAAATTTTAACACTGCAACATCAAAATATAAACAAAACAATATTGAATAAAAAAATTACAAAAATAAATTAATATAAATCCAAATCCTTTTTCTCAGTGTGTCAATATCCAAATAAGCTCACGATAATTTCCCATTGAATTAAAAACACAAACACGCTTCTTTTCTCAGGTGTCGAAAAAAAAGCCGAAGGTAATTGTCGCTTCACAATAAAAAAAAAGATATTGAATAAAGATCAGCATTGATACCAACACTTACGCCGCCAAAGTCTTCTCAATGCAAACTAGTCGGAAATTTATACGAGCGATCTATTACTACGTTGTTCTACATAGATACAAGAATAAGTGTGTATATACGAAACTAAAGCGCAGACCACTGTTGGCCTTGTTTTTGTTCCGTGCAATACCGTTAAAGCGACTCTTTGCACGGCTTACGTAAACCACTTTGCAAACGAGCATCGTTTATCGAGTCTCATGGCGTTCAAGTATATTCAAGTATAAGTATATAAAGCCTCGATTAAATTGCTTTCTTTGCGGCGCGATCGACACATCTAAGAAATAAATATTTGTCGCGGAAGCTTGTAGTCGATCACGAAGCAACTCATGAAACTGACGTGTAGACTGTTTACATAGTAAATTAACGATCAAAGCGAATCGACTTGTTTCGATGTTCAAGACTATATGCTTTGTGGATTACAAACAGGTCAATCGATGACCCCACGCGAAAGATAGCCAGATATATATGGGGCATTTCATACCAATTCGATCAACGGCTGACCCTCATTTTTTTCGCGGAAATTTATTATGTTATTCTTCCAACTAAAAAATGCATGCAAAAATGTTTTCAAATTTTTTTTTTTATCGAAATTTATGAGTTCCAAATAATTAAAGCTATCCAAAAACCGCACTAATTTTAAAAAACTCAATAAATTCTCAAAAATAGTATGATGTGCGACAAAACGTTTGAATCATAGGCCAGAGTGGGCCGACATCTCCTGCTATTTTTTGTCCATTTTATAGAGATTTAAAAATCTCTAAAAAATCTCAAAAATACTGTTATGACAGCATTTTTATATAATATGAATATATTCACAAAAAAAAACTCACATTCTTTTATTAACCTTGCAAAACTGTGTGTCTGGACCTCCATATGTACCTTTTCACATAGAACCCGCCGGCAATTTTTTTTAGAATAATAATAAATAAATTTAAAAATTAAGTATTTTTTAATTTTTTTTCGGGATTTTTAAATCGGGGCATTTTTCTTAACGTTTGAAATACCTTTAATTAATATTATACAATGAAAAGAAAAATTGAAAAAGGTCTTCTTTCTCATTTTCCTTCTGATCAAAAATGTTGTTATTCGCCATATAGTATTTTAGAGATTTTTTAGAGATTTTTAAATCGGGGCATTTTTCTTAACGTTTGAAATACCTTTGATTAATATTATAAAATAAAATAAAAAAATTGAAAAGATCTTGTTCCTCTTTTTCCTTCTCAAAAATGTTGTTGATCATCAAAGTATTTTTGAGATTTTTAAATCGAAGCGTTGTTTATTTAACGTTTAAAAATTCTTTAAAAAATGTTATAAAATAGAAAAAAAAATAGTAGAAGGTCTCGGCCAACTCTGATCTATGGTTCAAACGTTGTGTAGTACATCATAGTATTTTTAAGAATTTTTTGAGATTTTTAAATTAGGGCGTTTTTTAGATAGCTTTAATTATCCATAACTTAAAAATTTCGATAAAAAAAAATCTGGAAATATTTCTGCATGCATTTTTCAGTTGGAAGAATAAAATAAAAAATTGCCGTGAAAAAAAAATATGAGGGTCAGACGTTGATCGAGTTGGCATGGAATGCCCCATATATATGTACAACTGCAAAGGCAAAGTGTCTACTATAATCGGTGTTCTATGCGCAATAAAGCAAGTGTGCTTCAAGTTTGATGTCCACTACCACGTATGTCAATCGCATACTGATTCACTTTACAAATCCATTCGGTCACGACATTAGCTCAGCCACGTCTTGGAACTCTGTGAAAAATAAAGCTTTCTACGCGATGAGTATAATATGTTACCGATGAACTTGTTATTGGCCATTCTTATCTGCCCATATCTACATTCTCACATTTCCGGATAGTCAAACGCCACGAAATATCCAGCTGACTTTTGCTTACGCAACTGCGCAAGTTCTTTGTGAGTGCTGACTTTGTTATAAGGAAAAGAGTATCTAAAAAAACAATTCTTAGGTGAATATTTATTGTGGGTTATCTGTAAGATGTAAAATGTATATATTTTATTACTTTTGTTTAAACAGCTTTTGTTCGTAGTCTCGAAAAAACGTTGTTTGCTCAAATCGAATGTAATAACGTCAAGGTCAGCTCGTTCTGAATACACACGATCTCCAATTTGATGGATTAATTTTTTTATCATTTTTTTGTGACTCAAATTTAAGGTATTTATTTTTTTTAATCTTTGAAGGTTAAAATGGGACAAAAAAAATAAAAGAATTGTTCAAATTTTTCTACAAATTTTCGATGCAGTAGCGATTTATGTTTTTTAAAAATACTTAGCAATGTTGAATTATTAAGCAAAATAATCAAATTAATAATCGAAAGTCATTAATTTCATTTAAACATTTTTTCAGAATTTATGAGGAATAGTGTGGCAGGATTCACAAAAAAATCGATTGTGGGTATCGAATATCTGAGCAACAACAAAAAATGAGTCAATGACGATATAATATGCTTTAGAATGTAAACAGGGTATTTTTGTATGCTTCAATACTTGATACTCACACTTTAGATGTTTTCGTCAATTCCACACATATTCAACCGGCTATTTTACTAGCTTTATTTTATTTATCAAAATATAAATAGAAAACCTATTCAACTAGAAAATATATGAGGGTAAAAATATGAATAATTTCACAAAAAAGTCTCGGAAGTATTTGGAAAATCTGTCAGATTATTAGAATTTTCTGTAAGAATAATATTAAAATATTTAATAATTTATTTTTATTTATCTAACCAACATCAATAAACACAAAAATGATTCAAATAATGCTTTTGACATTTCAGTTTGTTCCAATTATCTGAATTTCTGTGAATCTTTTTTTGGAGCATCATTGGAGAGTTAATAACTGAAGTGTCGAATTAAATATGCATGTTCAAAAAAATGCATTCAAATGATACAATAAAATAGATTCCATAATATTTAATTTATAATTCAAACCCAGCGAATAAACACAGTAAATAAAAATAAATGCACTTTCCATAAATCACAATGAACTGATACACCACCCTTTACCTACCTTAACTACACTCAGATAAAATTCTGTCTTCGGTAACTATAAAGTGACAGCAATTAATTTTAAGTGCAACTATGCAACTATTTTCACATACTTACGATGTCCATAAAATAGTCACCCAACTATAAAAAATATAGTTACAACAATTTTTTAATTACCGTAGTTAAAAAAAAAGTTACATGAATTAGAAATGAATAGCTGTCACTTTGTGTTTACCAGGACTTCCAAAATTTCTACCTAATACCATCAAAAACCTAAGACCATCTGCCAACAACCACTCTTTGCGAATAAAAAAATAATTTTCTTTTTTAATCAACAACCACTCTTTGCAAATAAAAAAATAACTTTCTTTTTTAATCAACAACCACTCTTTGCAAAAAAAAATTCTTTTTTAATCAACAACCACTCCTTGCAAATAAAAAAATAACTTTCTTTTTAATCAACAACCACTCTTTGCAAAAAAAAAAAAATTTCTTTTTTAATCAACAACCACTCTTTGCAAAAAAAAAATTCTTTTCTAAACAACAACCACTCTTTGCAAATAGAAAAATAATTTTCTTTTTTAATCAACAACCACTCTTTGCAAATAAAAAAATCATTTTCTTTTTTAATCAACGACCACTCTGCAAATTCAAAAATAATTTTCTTTTTTAATCAACAACCACTCTTTGCAAATAAAAAAAAGATGCAAAGTAGAACCTTGCACATTGCTTCCTCATTATTTTTCGCTTTTTACAAAGCTCCCTCTGTGAGGAAGCAGTATGTTATTCAATTTTGGCTTCCTCATAGAGGAAGCTTTGTAAAAAGCGAAAAATAATGAGGAAGCAATGTGCAAGGTTCTACTTTGCATCTTTTTTTTTATACCTTGTATCTCTTTTGCAGAGGTGTTTTATACAGCTATAAATCACCTCTGCAAACACCGTTACATCTAATTTTGATTAGATACAAATTTTTGTCGTACTTTCTCAACTTTTCCGGAAGTTATAGCGAAAATCTACATTTTTTTAAAATGAAAAATGGTGTAAAATCCGAACGACTTTACCGATCATCACCAAATTTGGTACATGGCATTTCTGAATGTTATTTTTCGTCTGTACAAAATTTCTGTTCATTTGTTGAAATTCGACGTAATTTAGAGCAAAATGTATTTTTTTCGAAAAATTCAAAATTCTATAAAATCGGAACCGCTTTACCGATTTCGCTGAAATTCAATACCAAACGTCATTTAACGTGTCTTCATTTATAAAGAACTATTTAGCTAAATTGGCGAACTTTTACGAAAGTTAGAGCGATCACGACATTTTTTGAAAAAATTAAAAATTGCATAAAATCTGTTTACATTGATACATTTAATTAAAAATCACGTCAATAACAGAGGAGTCAATACTCTACCTGCGTGCAAAATTTTAGCTAGATCCATCGTGCCGTTCGTGAGTTATGGGCAATTGAATTTTCAGTGTCTGGATACATACACACACACACACACACACACACACACACACACACACACACATACACACATACAGACATATTTTCTAGACCACTTTTCTCGAATTTTTAGGTGATTCTAAGCATACTGACATGAAAATCTCGAAAAAAAAATTTTTCACGAAAACAAAGCTTCCTCTATGAGGAAGCAAAATAATTTTCTTTTTTAATCAACAATCACTATTTGCAAATAAAAAAATAATTTTCTTTTTTAATCAACAACCACTCTTAGAAAATAAAAAAATAATTTTCTTTTTTAATCAACAACCACTCTTTGCAAATAAAAAAATAATTTTCTTTTTTCATCAACAACCACTCTTTGAAAATAAAAAAATAATTTTCTTTTTTAATTAACAACCACTCTTTGCAAATAAAAAAATTATTTTCTTATTTAATCAACAACCACTGTTTGCAAATAAAAAGATAATTTTCTTTTTTAATCTACAACCACTCTTTGCAAATAAAAAAATAACTTTCTTTTTTAATCAACAACCAGTCTTAGCAAATAAAAAAAAACTTTCTTTTTTAATCATCAACCACTCTTTGCAAAAAAAAATAATTTTCTTTTTGAATCAACAACCACTGTTTGCAAATAAAAAAATAATTTTCTTTTTTAATCAACAACCACTCTTAGCAAATAAAAAAATAATTTTTTTTTTTAATCAACAACCACTATTTGCAAATAAAAAGATAATTTTCTTTATTAATCAACAACCACTCTTTGCAAATAAAAAAATTATTTTCTTTTTCAATCAGCCGCCACTCTTTGCATATAAAAAAATAATTTTCTTATTTAATCAACAACCAATCTTTGCAAATCAAAAAATTATTTTCTTCTTTAATCAACAACCACTCTTTGCAAATTAAAAAATAATTTTCTTTTTTAATCAACAACCACTCTTCACAAATAAAAAAATAATGTTCTTTTTTAACCAACAACCACTCTTTGCAAATAAAAAAATAATTTTCTTTTTTAACCAACAACCACTCTTTGCAAATAAAAAAATAATTTTCTTTTTTAATCAACAACCACTCTTAGCAAATAAAAAAATTATTTTCTTTTTTAATCAACAACCACTCTTTGCAAATGAAAAAATTTAAATCGTAATATAGAAATAAGTACATCCTTAAATCTGTTTGATACGACGTCATCGAGCAGCTGGTGACGTGCACTCGTTGTTGACGTCGAGGATTAAAAGTAGTAGAAGCAGCAAGTAGTAGCAGAAGCAGCAGCAGTAGCAGCAGACTCGTTAGTCCATAGTGGCGACTGGCTCGAGACTCGATGAGTCGCCACATCGTTCAGTGTCCAAGCGCGAGCACACGTAGGCAATTGTGTAGTAGGTAGCCGTAATAATAAAACCGTGTACGGGGAGAAAAAATGACGCGGTTCGGCCCTGTTGGTTCTGTTGCACGACGTTGCCGGACCGAGTGCTGAGTCACATATCGTGAGCGATCTCTCCATCGAGCCACACACGAGTTTGCGCTGCGCTCCGTTTCTTCGCGAAATAAAAAAAAAACACCCACCTACCTAAAGAATAAATTGTGGAGTAATCAATTGCGTGACGATACGTCACTTTGCTCATTGCACCAATAACCAGTGAATTTTCGTTTGTAGCTCATAAGCCTCAACATCATGCTCGTCGTAAGGTCGTGATACCAACAGCGAATCAAAATTGGCGCTCATCCTGAAGCCCAGTGTATGTATATATACAATATACATATATATATATAGATACACAAGGTAAACACTATCGAAAACAACGAAACTCCGGGTAACTATCGTAATTTCACTTTTCGCATTAATTCCAATTCGAAGCAACAGTGATTAATTCGCTTTAAAAAAAATTGGTAATAACACGTAAAGCGGAAATACGAGAGGCCCCAGGTAGTTACGGGACTGATAATTTTATCCGCTGATTCGTTCGTACCGGCTGAAAGTCCATGACCTGTCAAATTCTGGATTTCGGAGCTAAGTGTGTGTGTGTGTGAGAGTGCAACTCCGTACTTAGTGGAAATCGTACAGTGTCAGTGGATGATATCGTGTGTGATCGTTGACAGTTTGTTGCAAGCAAAGGAATAATCAAGGATAACGAAAATCGTTCGAAATAATAGTGTAAATCGACTAGTACGATTATTGGTGATTGAGCTTCCACGAATTCGCGATTTTTCTTTTTTTTTTTTTTCGTTGTTTTGATTACTCGAGTATTATCGTCGTAGGTGAATAATGTGTCGATGAACACGCGTGTCAGTATCTCGCGAAATACTGCAGTAGTCGCGAAGCTCTGTGCGCGAAATAATCGCGACGTGTGTGATTCTGCGTGGTTTTGAGGTTATTTTTGTACGCGTGTAACTGACCTACAACTCCGAACCGAAGGGAAAAGCCTCGGCGCGTCTTTATTTCCAATCTGGCGGTCCACCGGGCAAGTCGTGTGATAAACGCTCTCGTTTATTGCGAGCCCGCGAGCTCGCTGTCATTAGATCTCGGGCATTAGTAACCTCAAATCTCGTCAGCTGACGTCTGCGAACCGGTGCTTCGTATTTATCTCACATAATAATACAATAAATTAGTTTTTTCTTTATTGTTTTGTTATTTTCAGTGGTGAAAAAATAGAATTTATGCGTGGATTAGAGAATGAGTGACGTCACATTTGTCCAAAATGTTGTACCTGCTTTTTGTACTTAACATCAAAGCTGATCCTCTGTGACAGCGGAGGGTGCAAAAAAAAAAAAAACAATTTTGCAAGCTTGAACTATCATAATACAGACTGTTATACATAGAAAAATAATAGATATAATATCTGTGATAAAAGACTGAAGAAATTTAAAAAAAAAGGTGCTAAAAATGCTGTGCCTCAAGAAATTGTACCGCGAGGAGCTCCTGCAGCTCGCTCTGCTGCTGTCGCTACTGCGAGTCGATCCGGAGTCTTATCTGGGTCTGGATATTCAGAGCATCGGAGTGGGTTCGTTGGATCTGCATAATGGTTCGGGATGGCACACTGACGCTCACACAATTGTGCATCGTCCTATGTTTGTTCATCCTAAGAATCCGGACTCTATGCTACTTAGTTACGAGAGAGATATCTTCGAAGACTTGAATTCACTCGGAAGATACAATAGAATGAACTCGGCTCAAAATGACATACACGCTTATTTACTAAACATCGAAGAGTCTGGAAGAGACGCCGCTGTTGCTGGACCCAGTATAGCAGCTTCTACCGATCCTGCCAGGAATATGACTTCGCCTGATCCACCTACTGCTGCTCAAACTCCTTCTGAACCTCCTACAAATGCCGCTGAACTCACCCAAGAGGTACAGTTCTTCGAGCAATGCGCTCTAATTCACTCAGATTTATTGACTTGTTCGTATAGGATTAATTTAATAGGACCTAGAAAAATATGTTATTGACAAAGATGGTCAATATCTGAGCAAAAATATATTCAAAGTGCTTATCCGTCAGATAAACTAGGAGTAATTAAAATGTAGTGCTTCAGTTTTTAATCGTACCTCGGTAAACATATTGAAAACAAAAATTGATCCTTAAATGATATTCATTGGACATAATTAGACTTTAGAAATTTTATTATTACTTGTAAATAATTACACATAATTTTTTAAATCCATAGTTTTTATTTTACAAACTTTTATTCCATTCCTGGCTTGGAAATAAAAGTTGGTAGATTTTGGAGTATCTTTACCAAGTTACTAAAATTTCTTCTATATATATTGTTTTTATGTTTGTTAAAAGTTTGGGGAAAGCTTTTGACAAACTATCAAAATAAAAAAACCCTCAATGCCTATTAGAGATTTATAAAAACTTGTAATTCAAGAAAATACACTTCTTCTGCTATGAATCATTTTTTACTAATTTTAAAAGTAAGTCTGATTGATAGGAAGTGACTAAATAATTTTCATAGCGTATCACTAATGATCTACAAAAAATGGTGCCAGTCGATTCCACTCGCTTGTTTATTTACATTATAAAATGAAAGTAAATCGGACCAAGTCCAAAATAGACTTATTTTTATTGTGTTTACTTCATTACCCATGGAACAGTAGCTGAGACAGAAATAAAACAATATACTTTTAGATCCAAATTGCTGCTACAAAAAGCCTGTTCTATAAAGATTGCTCCATTTTATTTAATCCATACATTTGTTTGCATTAAATTAACTGAGACAGATGTAGAATAAAATCGTAATTTGCAGTACTTCTGTTTGCAGACTGTCCAATAAGACGTTAATGAAAATTTCTAGAATATAATTTAAGCTATATAGGGTTTTTTGATTTGGCAAAGTTTCTCTATCATAGAAAGACTGGCTGACGACAGATCGCTAAAGTGAGGCTTTTATGCCTCACGTTTTTCGTTCACTCCACGCAATATGAAGATTATTCTACGATTCTTCGTTTGTATGACGATGGACATTGAGAAGTGCTTGATAATCAGAATTAATCACGTTCACATCTGTCTCGCTATCCACTGCACTACTATATTGCGCGTAAAAAGCCACTTTGTTCATGCCATCATTTCCTTTGTCTCCTGCTCACTGTTATCTTCTTTTGGCACGTTTTCAAGCCCGTTCACCTATCCGTAAACATTAACCACGTGATCTGAAAATCGTCTCGCTTAATGTCACTGTATATTTCATTGTATTCAGTATAATTTCGCCTACTCGTGCTACTAGACGGTTACTTACTACAATCAAAGTCTCTCTAGCAAGGCCACTGTTCTAGTTACTGACTGAAATTCCATTATTTACTTCAATCTGAAATATCAATGTTTCCTTTTGTTAGTCAATACACGTGTAATAATTTTATGCGTAATTAATTGCACAATTTTGTGAGGTGAAATATTCCTTTTTGTCAATTATTTTTTTAATAAGCTCCAAGATTTTTATAGTTAAATAAAAAAGAATTCGTAAATTTAGGACACTTTTTTTATGAAAATAGTTGAAAAATAACACTCAACATTTTTTTACGTGTATATGCGCTTTTCTTTTATAAAATTTAAATAGAGGTTGCATTTCTAAATGGAATACTAGAAATATTATTTATTTAAAAAATATTTATTTTTATGAAACGTGTAGGAAAAATAACACTTGACATTTTTTTACGTGTATATGCGTTTTTCTTTTATTAAAATTAAAATCGAAATTGCATTTCTAAATAAAACACTAGAAATGTTATTTATTTAAAAAATATTTATTATTATGAACCGTGTAGGAAAAATAACACTTGAAATTTTTTTACGTGTATATGCGTTTTTATTTTATAAAATTACAATAGAGGATGCATTTCGAAATGGAACACTAGAAATGTTATTTATTTAAAGAATATTTATTATTACGAACCGTTCAGGAAAAATAACACTTGACATTTTTTTACGTGTATCTGCGTTTTTCTTTTATAAAAATTAAAATCGAGGTTGAATTTTTAAATGGAACACTAGAAATATTATTTATTTTAAAAATATTTATTATTATGAACCGTGTAGGAAAAATAACACTTGACATTTTTTTACGTGTATATGCGTTTTTCTTTTATTAAAATAAAAATCGAAATTACATTTCTAAATAAAACACTAGAAATGTCATTTATTTAAAAAATATTTATTATTATGAACCGTGTAGGAAAAATAACACTTGACATTTTTTTACGTGTATATGCGTTTTTATTTTATAAAATTACAATAGAGGATGCATTTCTAGATGGAACACTAGAAATGTTATTTATTTAAAGAATATTTATTATTACGAACCGTTCAGGAAAAATAACACTTGACATTTTTTTACGTGTATCTGCGTTTTTCTTTTATAAAAATTAAAATCGAGGTTGAATTTTTAAATGGAACACTAGAAATATTATTTATTTAAAAAATATTTATTATTATGAACCGTGTAGGAAAAATAACACTTGACATTTTTTTACGTGTATATGCGTTTTTCTTTTATTAAAATAAAAATCGAAATTACATTTCTAAATAAAACACTAGAAATGTCATTTATTTAAAAAATATTTATTATTATGAACCGTGTAGGAAAAATAACACTTGACATTTTTTTACGTGTATATGCGTTTTTATTTTATAAAATTACAATAGAGGATGCATTTCTAGATGGAACACTAGAAATGTTATTTATTTAAAGAATATTTATTATTACGAACCGTTCAGGAAAAATAACACTTGACATTTTTTTACGTGTATCTGCGTTTTTCTTTTATAAAAATTAAAATCGAGGTTGAATTTTTAAATGGAACACTAGAAATATTATTTATTTAAAAAATATTTATTATTATGAACCGTGTAGGAAAAATAACACTTGACATTTTTTTACGTGTATATGCGTTTTTCTTTTATTAAAATTAAAATCGAAATTGCATTTCTAAATAAAACACTAGAAATGTTATTTATTTAAAAAATATTTATTATTATGAAACGTGTAGGAAAAATAACACTTGACATTTTTTTACGTGTATATGCGTTTTTCTTTTATTAAAATTAAAATCGAAATTGCATTTCTAAATAAAACACTAGAAATGTTATTTATTTTTAAAATATTTATTATTATGAACCGTGTAGGAAAAATAACACTTGACATTTTTTTACGTGTATATGCGTTTTTATTTTATAAAATTACAATAGAGGATGCATTTTTAAATGGAACACTAGAAATGTTATTTATTTAATGAATATTTATTATTATGAAACGTGTAGGAAAAATAACACTTGACATTTTTTTACGTGTATATGCGTTTTTATTTTATAAAATTACAATAGAGGATGCATTTCTAAATGGAACACTAGAAATGTTATTTATTTAAAGAATATTTATTATTACGAACCGTTCAGGAAAAATAACACTTGACATTTTTTTACGTGTATCTGCGTTTTTCTTTTATAAAAATTAAAATCGAGGTTGAATTTTTAAATGGAACACTAGAAATATTATTTATTTAAAAAATATTTATTATTATGAACCGTGTAGGAAAAATAACACTTGACATATTTTTACGTGTATATGCGTTTTTCTTTTATTAAAATTAAAATCGAAATTGCATTTCTAAATAAAACACTAGAAATGTTATTTAATTTAAAAATATTTATTATTATAAACCGTGTAGGAAAAATAACACTTGACATTTTTTACGTGTATATGCGTTTTTCTTTTACAAAAATTAAAATCGTGGTTGCATTTCTAAATGAAACACGAGAAATATCATTTATTTAAAAAATATTTATTATTATGAACCGTGTAGGAAAAATAACACTTGACATTTTTTTACGTGTATATGCGTTTTTATTTTATAAAATTACAATAGAGGATGCATTTCTAAATGGAACACTAGAAATGTTATTTATTTAAAAAATATTTATTATTATGAACCGTGTAGGAAAAAGAACACTTGACATTTTTTTACGTGTATCTGCGTTTTTCTTTTATAAAAATTAAAATCGAGGTTGAATTTTTAAATGGAACACTAGAAATATTATTTATTTAAAAAATATTTATTATTATGAACCGTGTAGGAAAAATAACACTTGACATATTTTTACGTGTATATGCGTTTTTCTTTTATAAAAATTAAAATTGAGATTGCATTTCTAAATGAAACACGAGAAATATCATTTATTTAAAAAATATTTATTATTATGAACCGTGTAGGAAAAATAACACTTAACATTTTTTACGTGTATATGCGTTTTTCTTTTATAAAATTTAAATAAAGGTCGTATTTCTATATGGAACACTAGAAACATTATTTATTTAAAAAATATTTATTATTATGAACAGTGTAGGGATTTATAGTGATCATAAAATGGTACGATCCAAGGTCTTTCAAACTGGAGCACAGTGTCGTTCCAATTCGCACTTTGGTGCAACGTACCCATTTTGCCCATCAACCGATGACGTAGAGACAACTCACAGACGCTGCGAAAAATTCTCAAAGAAAAAATAGAAAATAAAATCTCGTAAAAACAAGAGACTTGGCAAGAGTTGTAGCGATATTCCGGCGGTGATACACGTTTCGCACGTTTAGCCGCTGGCGGCGTATCAATTATTTTTCTTTCCGGCCAACGTACCGCTCCGTTTTCCCAGCCCCCCCCCCCCAATGGGGTAAGCGGTATGCAAAAATCTAAAATAGCTATCACCTTTCCTAGGACAAACAAATTACATCTGAGATCTCTACCACAATTTTCTTTCACCAGTTAACGTTTCTTTTTCTTTTTTATGCCTCATGACTTATTCTACTCCAAAAATGAATATTCTACTTAATGAAAATCAATGAAAATTTGTTTTATCAATTAATCATTAATTAACACTTTAGTGCTCGAGGGAAATATTTAATAAAAATTGAATCTGCTCAATGTTTATATTAATGAAGTTGCGAATTTTCTGTAAATTTTCCCACATATTCAAAGCTAATACACAAGCTATCGAGTTAATTGTAATTTCTTTTCGATAGTGAATAAAAGTATTAAAAGAGTTGTAAAAATATCTAGAACATTTATACATGTTTTATTAATAGCATTAAATATTTATGATTAATGACAAAAGTATTAAACCCTTTTATTGCTGAAGACTTATTATGTGAACAAAATTTTTTCAAGTGCTTAAAATTTGCATTCCAATTGAATGTCGGTTCTTCAACATTTTTTTTTTCACAGATTTCCAACTATTTCATTATCCAATAATGTAGAAGTTATAGAAATGAAAGAAATTTCTCTTGGAAAGTAAAAAGAAAATGGGCTGTGGAAAAGAGTGGAAAAAATAATTAAAATCTATGAAATTCTTAATAGTACAATAAGATATTGATATTAGATTAATTTAATAAAAAAAATGTCTTTATCAAATAAACACCAATCAAACCAATATTCTGCTTAATATTTGCATTTCATCAATTAGGTTTAATATATTCTGACATCATTTACCATAGACTTTCAAATGCTATAAAACTTATGGAGTTGAAAGAAATTTCTCTTAAACATAAAAAAGGCGTTCACTTTAAGGCCTTAGACAAAATGAACAGCATCTATAAAATGCTTATTGCAACCGTGAAATTGTTCTCCGCATCTCATTAACACGAAAATGAATTAAACGTCCCGTAGGGAAGTAGAGCTTGTTTTTTTCAAGCTCAACCTCTATTGGACCAATATTCACCAACGAATTTCCATTATTTACTTCAATCTGAAATATGAATGTTTCCTTTTGTTACACAAACAATTTTAATAATATAATAGTAATAATTACTTCCACAGATTTGTGGGATGAAATATTACTTTTTTTCAATTATTTTTTTGGTAAGCTCAAAGATTTTAATAGCTGAAAAAAAATAACAATTTTACACGTAATAATTAATTGCACATATTTGTGAGGTGAAATATTGCTTTTTTTCAATTATTTTTTTGATAAGCTCAAAGATTTTAATAGTTGAAAAAAAATAACAATTTTGCACGTAATAATTAATTGCACAAATTTGTGAGGTGAAATATTACTTTTTTTTAAATTATTTTTTTGGTAAGCTCAAAGATTTTAATAGTTGAAAAAAAATGACAATTTTACACATAATAATTAATTGCACATATTTGTGAGGTGAAATATTGCGTTTTTTTAAATTATTTTTTTGATAAGCTGCAAGATTTTTATAGTTGAAAAAAGAAATAATTCTTAAATATAGGAAATTTTTCCGAATGAAAATGGTTGAAAACTAACATTTAAGATTTTTTATATAAATGCTTATTGCAACCGTGAAATTGTTCTCTGCATCTCGTTCACACGAAAACGAAATAAACGTTCCGTAGGAAACTAGAGTTTGTTTTTTTTCAAGCTCAACCTCTATAGGACCAATATTCACCAACGAATTTCCATTATTTACTTCAATCTGAAATATGAATTTTGTTAGTCAAACAATTTTACACGTATTAATTAATTCCACAGATTTGTGAGGTGAAATATTACTTTTTTTTCAATTATTTTTTTGGTAGGCTCAAAGATTTTAATAGATATATTAATAGATATAAAAAAAAAATTCACACGTCATAATTAATTGCACAGATTTGTGAGGTGAAATATTGTTTTTTTTTTTTTCAATTATTTTTTTGATAAGCTCCAAGATTTTTATAGTTGAAAAAAGAAATAATTCTTAAATATAGGAAAATTTTCCGAATGAAAATGGTTGAAAACTAACATTTAACATTTTTTATATAAATGCTTATTGCAACCGTGAAATTGTTCTCTGCATCTCGTTCACACGAAAACGAAATAAACGTTGAGTAGCGGTGGGGAAGTAGAGTTTGTTTTTTCAAGCTCAACCTCTATTGGACCAATCATCACCAACGACCTTGCGGCACACGAAACTGAACGTCCGTGTCCTTCGTCTACGTGTCGCTGGTGTTCCTTTCTCTTCAGGGTATTCGCGCGCGCAATTGGCTAATACATGTGCCTAGATTCTCTCGCATTCTCCGTTGTTACGAGACATCTTATAATTCTCTATCGCCTTGAAACAAAGTCCGCAAACCCCGTCATCCCGGTTACAGAGTGGTACCGAGTTTTCAGACGACAATGAAAGATACTCTCGCTGTTCTCAAGTCATCCGTAACAAAATGACAATCGTACAATTTATCGCATTCTAACAGCCCAACAATACGACGATCTCATAACAATATAAGGCAGGAAATGCGAATTGCGTTAATGATGAAGTATACGAAGTTTACGAACCCACCGAACTACATATAGCGTTGAATATAAATACAGGACATTCCATGTCAAATCGAACTGCACCATATATTTCCTTTTTTTTTAAAGCTGGATTTTTTTTTTTTTTTTTTTTTTTTTTTTAAAGTTGAATTTTTTTTCCAAGAAAAAAAAATTGGAAATTGGAATTTTCTTTCCAATTTTTTTGCAAGAAAAAAAAATCAAATTTTTTTTTGGAAATTGAATGCTTGCCACTTTGACGAAAATCTGGATTTAAAAAAATGAATTAAGAAATTCCAAGTTCTCTTTTTCACAAAGTTAAAACTTGAATATTTAAATGTTTGTTTAAATTTCGAAAAAATGAATGACAAACCAAACCAACAAGGAAAAATAGAAAATTTGTATATATTTCTTATACCTTCGAAATGTATTGTTCATGTTTCCATGAATTAAGAATAAAAATATAATTATAGTCGGGAAAATATATATTTTACTCATATTAAAAATAATATTTTTATTAAAAACACTTATTGGCGTAAAAAACTTCCATAATTCACATATTATTTCAATTTACTCGAGGGTATTTCAAGAAAATGCAAAACCTTTTTTTTTTTTTTTTTTTTTTTTCAGAAACATCAAAACAAAACATATACATATTAGTGTCAGGGTCGACTCGGCCCGGAATAGCCCATATACACAGTGATGCAGGGAGTATTATAGCAGTACGAATGCGGGCACGGATGAATGGCTTCGCTCCTTATTGACCCTCTGAGTCCTTGCGCGCATGCGGGTCACACCATATCTGTATTACTCGATCTGGGTCGATTGATTAAAATTTCTTATTTTATCCTGAACAATTTTCCTCGCTATGTCGATTGATTGGCCTTGGAGAGACAGTCTCTATTCTGCGGAGAGCCATAATATCGTCCAGTGTTAGAATGGCTAAATAAAATCGCCAACTTCGAGCACCGCTGCGATACCCTAATCGTCGATAACGACCAATGAATCGTATAGTTGAGGCGGAGTGGAACACCATAAACGAACGCGTCGCGCCTCTTTCGATTCTCTTTTAAACTCTCGGGATCCTAGCGACTGTTCAAGGCGCGAAACTCGTCGAGTCGTTTAAGGACGCATTGCCGTAATTTGCCATGATATCATCGCACTCAAGAGACTTTTGCGTCGGCTGCAACATCGTCATGGTGCAGACAGAGGCTATCGTTATCTGGCTCAGTGGGCCACCTGTGCTAGCCGGCCTTCGTGTCTACCCCCTTTACCCTCGCAATCTCTGTGCATTGCTATGCTATGCGGATTATTCAGCTGTGCAGTTTTTATATAATATTAGTATATATATAATATATATATATATATATATATATATATATATATATATATATATATATATATATATATATATATAAAGACAATCGCATTAATGACTGTCTGCTTCGGTGATCGAGTCAGATGCACTCGAATAACCTTTGACACGTGTGGCTAAGCTGCAGCTCCAATGCAGTGCATCGTACTCTACCCATTTCTGTTATTGAGAGCGATGGGATTGATTCTTTTGTTGCCCATAATCAAAGTGTTTTTGCGAAATATATTTAAGATATTTAAACTATTCGGTGAAAGTATTATATACGGGTTAGACGTGTGAAATATTCGCAAAAGTAGAAAAGATATTATATTGATATCAGGAATCAGTAAATTAAAAATAATATATAAAAATTAGTGTTGGAAACATAATTTCAATATAATAATAAAATCATATAAGGTAAACGCCCCGGTACCCAACCATGTACCAGTCTCCAACCACTGACACAAATATTGACTAAAATTAAGAAATTATGAATATGAAATAAATAAATAACTAGTGCTACCATTTTTGCAATTCTTTATGTCTGCATAGGCCAATAATAAAAATAGTCATTAATTTTTTTGTTGACGTTTTATAAAGATATTGTGCACTGCAGACGCCGCTCAGAGGATCGGCGCATATCTTTTAGCCAGTTCGTTAAGAATCGGCGTAACGTTGTTAAGCTTATGACGCTGTTATTTTCACGATTTCCACAATAATTCGTGGCTTGTGGTATTCGCGAATAAATAGACTTTATTAATCTTCCATTAAAATCTGCGAAAAACCACTGCTAAGTCGTCAATTTCCATGGTTGGCTATTGGGTCGCATCCGCAGTATGCTGTACCGATATCCAACCGCGGCCTATTCCCGGCCAACACAAACTCAGCGAACATAACCTCTATGGCAAGTTGATGCCGGTTGCACGTCACGGTGAGCCTTTTTATTAGTTATTATTTATCATAAATAATCCCAAACGTTGCGTGTAATTTAAGAAATAAAATGAAGTTTCAACGAATCGCATAACCTCGTATCGGCGGGTGGTTGCGTATAGGGGCATGCTTGGTCGGGTATTTAGACATTACCTGAAATCGGTGGTCGGGTACTAGTCCATCGACTTTCTCAATTGTTTCCTAACTTTAACAAAAAACTATACTCCTGAAATGAATTAATGGATGCTTTTCGAAAAGTAGAAAAACTGAGCTTTGCATTAGTTATGGTTACAATTATAGAAAGGATTTTAGTATAAGAAATATAACTTTACAGTTTCCTGTTCTCTAAGATGGCCGGCTATTGGGGCGTTTACCTTAATGAAAGGGTTTTTAGGAAATATATTTAAGATATCTAAACTATTCGGTGAAAGTATTATACGGGTTAGACGTGTGAAATATTCGCAAAAGTAGAAAAGATATTATATTGATATCAGGAATCAGTAAATTAAAAATAATATATAAAAATTAGTGTTGGAAACATAATTTCAATATAATAATAAAATCATATAAGGTAAACGCCCCGGTACCCAACCATGTACCAGTCTCCAACCACTGACACAAATATTGACTAAAATTAAGAAATTATGAATATGAAATAAATAAATAACTAGTGCTACCATTTTTGCAATTCTTTATGTCTGCATAGGCCAATAATAAAAATAGTCATTAATTTTTTTGTTGACGTTTTTTAACGATATTGTGCACTGCAGACGCCGCTCAGAGAATCGGCGCATATCTTTTAGCCAGTTCGTTAAGAATTGGCGTAACGTTGTTAAGCTTATGACGCTGTTATTTTCACGATTTCCACAATAATCCGTGGCTTGTGGTATTCGCGAATAAATAGACTTTATTAATCTTCCATTAAAATTTGCGAAAAACCACTGCTAAGTCGTCAATTTCCATGGTTGGCTATTGGGGCGCATCCGCAGTATGCTGTACCGATATCCAACCGCGGCCTATTCCCGGCCAACACAAACTCAGCGAACATAACCTCTATGGCAAGTTGATGCCGGTTGCACGTCACGGTGAGCCTTTTTATTAGTTATTATTTATCATAAATTATCCCAAACGTTGCGTGTAATTTAAGAAATAAAATGAAGTTTCAACGAATCGCATAACCTCGTATCGGCGGGTGGTTGCGTATAGGGGCATGCTTGGTCGGGTATTTAGACATTACCTGAAATCGGTGGTGGGGTACTAGTCCATCGACTTTCTCAATTGTTTCCTAACTTTAACAAAAAACTATACCCCTGACATGAATTAATGGACGCTTTTCGAAAAATAGAAAAACTGAGCTTTGCATTAGTTATGGTTACAATTATAGAAAGGATTTTAGTATAAGAAATATAACTTTACAGTTTCCTGTTCTCTAAGATGGCCGGCTATTGGGGCGTTTACCTTACACTGTTAGAAAAGATTGGATGCTTTTATTCATAAAATCGTCATCGGATTTAATATACATTTGTGGTAGAAAATTCATGTACTTTTCCAGTAAAATTTAAGTAAATTATTGAATGTGCTGTACCATACATTAATTTTACATCACACTTGTATACTAAATTTAATATACTAGTTTATGAATAAAAACTTCCAGTAAAAGTACACTAAATTTCAAGTAGATCTTTTTTATAGTATACACTGTTAGAAAAGACTGGAAGTTTTTATTCATAAACTCATCATCGAAATTTAATATACAATTGTGGTATAAAATTCATCTACTTTTCCAGTAAAATTAAAGCCAATTATTAAAATTCAAATACTTTTACTGTAAAATTAAATTAATTTATTGAATGTGCTGTACTATACATCAATTTTACATCACACTTGTATACTAAATTTAATATACTAGTTTATGAATAAAAACTTCCAGTAAAAGTACACTAAATTTCAAGTAGATTTTTTTTCACAGTGTAAATGCGTAAGTCATGTTTTTTAAATGTTCAATGATGTATTAGCATATTTTAAAAAATGGGATATATTTATTGACACATCATTTTTTTTGTACATAAACTTCATTAAGCTTTGCCTTTTCATGGTCAAACATTTGCAAGCAATTCTTTTTTTGTTTTTTGGTAAAGCTTTATTTTTATTCGAATATTTCTGACGTATCCTTTTTTAGCAGTAGTTATATACATTGCAGTATAATAATGAGATGTCCCCGAAAGAATTTCAGGCATAAGTGACGATTGTTGTACACAACTGTTGGCCAACTACCAGTTATTAAGATAAATACAAATGAGCGTGTCGAGCACAAATCTCAGGAAATGTACTATTGTTTATTTAAGCTCGAACATCACAAGTTGTCAGCGTAGCCAATTGTTCCAAAATAAATAAATTTACAAAAAACAATAAACTAGCTCCTTTAGCTAATTTTTTAAAGTGCAACTTTACCATTCAAATCCTTTTCATTTCTCAGCGTACTTTGCATAGTTTTTAATGCCATTACGCATAATTTCCATATTCGTGTAATAATTTTCATTAGGTCGAACCACCAGTAAATAATTATGTGCACATTTGCATAAGTGGCTAATCATTCGGAATCTAGAAAAAGACGTCAGACAGCGATATATACGATCCTGATTTTTTTTTTTAAACTACGTTTCAATATAATTTTGTTTCTCTATTCAATTTTCTGATTGTATCGAGTCTGATTTTATATTAATAGTCGCATTATTGAAATTTCTTTTCAGCAGCAAGCAAAAAAGTTTGTTGTTCAAAGGATGAGTTAAAAAAAAATAGAAAAAATCTATCAAGCTCCATCATTGAATGTGACCATAGCAAATTGTTTTTCCATTATTTTTTAAAACGCCTCTATTTTTTCAATGGAATTTTACCAACCAATTTTTTAGATTAACATACTGCAATAGCACAAAATTATCTCACATCCACATAGTAATTTTCACCAGTTTGCACCGGGAGTAAATAATTATTCTGCTCATTTTCAAAAGTGGCCAATAACAAATCCTTGTTTCCTGAATTCAGATTCGAGGAAAATACGTCATATATTCGTTCTGAATTTCTTAATAAATACTAACACTGTATGCGTTAAAAAAGTTTTCCTTCCTCTATATAATTTGCTACTGATTTTGAGCTAAAAGTAATATGATTAAAATTTATTTTCAATACTTACAAAAATGTCTGCTGTTCAAAACATGACTGAAAAAAATTAACACAATATATAAAACTGTATCACTGGATATCATAGCAAATTGTGTAAAAACTGTTTTCAAAAAGTCCCTTTTTTCTATTTTACTTCAATGCAAATTTACTAACCAATTTTTCCAAGCTAAAAATACTTCTGCAATAGCACAAAATTATCCCATACCTATGTAGTAATTTTCATCAGTTTGCACCGCAAGGAGTAAAAAATTATTTTGCTCATTTGCTAAAGTGGCCAATAACGATGCCATGTGGATGAAACGCTTGTTTCCTGAAACCGGAATCGCGGAGAAGACATCAGGGAGTAGTTTCGCTGTCGACGATGTAAACTGTAGGCGAAGAGGGTGGACGCGCGGTCGGGGGTATTCGCGGAACTGCCTCGACGAGGACTATTATTATCGCTGTTTTAACTTCGTCCGCAATTTTTGCGACGACGCATCAAGGTGCACCAGCTAAGCGGACACATGCATAAATATATACATACATACATATATATATATATATATATATATATATACATAAAGTCCACGTTTGCACGCGGCACATAGCTTCTCCGTGCATTGGCCTCGATAGTAAAAATAATCGTCTGCCGAGATTAAGAGATGCTCGAAAGTGGAAAGAAGAGGAAGACGTAGAGGACGAAGACGCAGAAGAACCGAAAGAAGAAGAGTTACTGAAGAAAACATCAACGTGGACCAGATGCGCGTCCTCGATTTGCAAAAGAGAGGGCAAATTATTATGGTATATATGTACGTCTGCACACAAGAGCATTCACGCATTTTCCCCGAGTGACAAATCTTCCTCTGGACCACCCCGAGGACGTTGGAATTAAAAGAAGCTCGTATGCAATCCCCACTCGTCAACCTACTCCAAAAATAGTTGGACCGATCGAGGACTCTGATTTCTGCCGAATGGAAATAGTCGATCTATATTTATTTATTTATTCATTATATTGATCAGAAGAGTCACGGTATTTATCCATTCCTGCAGTGGCCGTAGTTTTGTCTAGCAATATGGCACATTCTGTACACACCCCTAATGGCCCATTTACTATTGCACCGAGTGAAAAAGTTTTATTGATTCACGGAAATCTTTGCCAATGAAATGAAATACTTGAGTTTCAATACTATCTTTTCTTTGAATGATCTCAGACTCAATGAAAAGTAGTGACATTGATTCAAAGAAACATTTCTTTACACCAATGAACTTCTTTCATTGATTTTAAAGAAATTGTCTCTGAATCAATGAAACCTTCTTACCATAGCTAGAAATTTTGAAACCTATTTTTCCCTAAAGTACAGAAATAGGCTACACTGAGAAAAAAACCAATCAAATGTGCGGTTGCGGGTGGCGAAAGAAATATTTTGTTCCGTGAACGAAATAATACACCGAGAGAAAAGATTTCATTGACGCCAAAAAAATGGGTGGATTGATTTTTTTTCATTGATTTCAATGAAATATTTCTTTGATTTCAATGAAATAGTGGATTCGAATTTCAAAGAGAACATTTCATTGCCTGTAAATAAAGATTTACTTAGTGAGCATATAATAAAGAAATCGTTTCATTGTTTTAAAGAGACGTTTTCATTGATTCAAAGAAACGTTTTCATTGATCTCTCTCTTGCACCTAACCTCACTTTTTTGTTTTTCGGTTCTCCCGAACGAACGGCTTCGAGTTTCGAGGAGCCAGAAGCTTAGCCTATTTCTGCCGTACTTCCTTACATACTCACAAAATTTGAGCTTTATCTGTCACGTACTTCAGGAAAAAATAGGTTTCGAAATTTTGAGGTGGTAAGAAGAAAGTTTCATTGAATCAGAGACGACATCTTTGAAATCAATGAAAAAGGTTCATTGGTTTAAAAAAATGTTTCTTCGAATCAATGTCACTACTTTTCATTGAGTTTGAGATCATTTAAAGAAAAGATAATATTGAAATTCAAGTATTTCATTTCCTTGACAAAGATTTCCGTGAATCAATGAAACTTTTTCTCTCGGTGTAGTTATTGTGAATTAAGGAAAGTTGATTCAACTATGCGTTGGTTCGTTCAACCAAATATCCATGTCCAATTAACCAAAAGTTTATTTCGCCACCAGTAATCGAACATTCGGTTGGTCTTACCAATTTTTTTCTCGGTCTAAACTTCTGGCTCCTCAAAACTCGAAGCCGTTCGTACGGGAGAAACGGAAAACAAAAAAAAACTAAGGTTAGGTGCTAAAGAGAGATCAATGAAAACGTTTCAAACAACGAAACTGTTTCTTTATTATATGCTCACTAAGTAAATGATTATTTACAGGCAATGAAATGTTCTCTTTGAAATTCAAATGCACTATTTCATTAAAATCTAAGAAATATTTCCTTCAAATCAATGAAAAAAAAACCAATCCACCCATTTATTTGGCGTCAATGAAATCTTTTCTCTCGGTGTGCTTTTGACGTTGATTGGAGAGGACGAGGTTTGACGATCAATGTGAAGTGAGGGATTAGCAACTTCCTGCTAACAGCTATTTATAGGGGATTAAATTAGTTTAATCATTTCCGTGCATTCTTTTTTGAATGGTCGAGTCTTTATGAATACTAATCATGGAAAAAGAAATCTAATTGACTATTAACCCTTTGAGCCATACAGTTTTTGTTTCCGAAATGAAAAAACTCATAAATTATTGTTAGAAATTAATTTTAAACATCTTAAATTTAAAAAAACATCTTAAACATCATTAAATCTAAGCGAAAACAGGTAGGTTGCTTAGTAACCCGCTGTGACGCAAAGGGTTAAGGGGTATAAATATTAGGTGAAAAGAAAAGCTGCTTAATTTTTTTACCAGTAACAAAAAGTCCTGTCAAATATTCTGCAAAAAAGACAGTAAAAAAAATCTTCAATTTGCTATCTTTTTCATCTGAGTATATTTTTACATAATCAGAAAAACATCATTGCGCATTGATCATCTGAAATAGGTTCTAAAAATTTTTGTCAACATTTTTGAACGTATTTCTGTTAAAATTTGTTTGATGAAAATACATCTTTATTTTACCGTAAATTGTTGGAGGCTCCCTTAAGTATGTATGATTAAATCTATAAAAAGAACCGGTACATTTTCTTAATAAAAGACGTATAAATATTTTTTTCTCTCATTTTGGAGGCGCGGAACTTTTTTTGGGAATTCGCTCACGCTTAAAAAATGCAATGGAAAAGTCCTACTCGACTGGGCCCCCACTCAATGTCTCGACGAACAAATGCCTTCTTTACCAAAAAGGTCAGAGCGTCTTTGGTGCAGTCGCTCCGTGTCTGGAGATGCAGAACGTGGGTCGGCGCTCGAGTTCGGTTGGAACGATGGTTCATGTATGGCCATGACCTTGCCCCTCTTTGCACGCAAACTTTACGAGTATAGAGAATGGTGGTACCCAGAATATATTGTTTCGTTGCTCGATACAAACTTTCGTAGCACGACGGTAGTCTGTACTTTGTAGAATGCGCAAAAATCTCAAATTAGTAAATAGAAAAATTAAATATCAAGAATTAACTAATTAAAAATATAGGAGATGATCAAACCGTAATTTAAAAAAAAGTCTGTGTCATGAATCTAGAAATTAAATGAACCCGAAATCAGGAATCAGTCAATACCAATCTAGTCAAAAATCAGTTTAAAAAATGACGTCAGGAATCAGTTATTTTTTATGAAAATCTAAAATAAAAAATGAGTAAGCCTCTTTAAAAAATGTAATCAGAAATCAGTAAATATCCAAAAATTTATATCCAAATTAGGAATCAATAATTGAAAGTAATGATCAGTAAAAAAGAATTAACCCCAAACGTCTGTACATTTTTTTGGTCAAAATCTTGAATCAGGAATCAGTAAAAAAAATAACTTGTGAAATTGCGAATGAATGCATAATTGTTTATATATATATATTATAAAATAAATAATAAATTAGATAACCATTTCCAAAATTTGAGATCTACAATCAATGAATTAAATTAAAACAGAAATAAAAAATAAGGCATCACAAATTAGAAACAATAATTTGGAAATGAGAGATTGAAAGTAAGAAAGCAGAAACTATGAATAAAGCAAACAAAAGAAATCAAATAAAAAATCGGAAATTAATAATGAAGTGTCAGAAATCAGTGGAAATAAAACACAGTCGAGATCTCGGAATGGTTTAGGTCAGCAAGCATTGGTGTTACAGAGACTTTCGCCCTGCTTGTAGAAATCGGGAAAACATTGCAGCCTCACAACTAGTCCAACGTTGTACGTAGCTGGTATAAGGCAACAACAACATCGTCAGAAGAAGGTGAGAATGATTGCGATTGCAGTTTCTACTGCGGAGCTCTGACTATAGGTGTGGGTTGCTTCCTGTTCGCCGATTTTCCGATTGGCAAATTGCCACTGTTCATTGCTCGAGACCTCCAACTAACCGCGAAGTACAAGGAGATCGTTGATCGGAGTTCAATGTGCGACAGACGACAAAAAAAACTCACACACACACACACACACACGTTTTTCGACCCTCTCGTTACCCTCATGATTTTAATTATACGTAAACTTTGGACCTTTTCGAAGTAATTGTACCTGAACAACCGAAATATCATTCATTATTTCTTCATCCATAATTCTTACCTCTGCGTAGTTCATATTGCGTTTAACACAAGGGAATTCCCCGAAATCATCACCGAAACTCATGGACTCTTCGATGACAGACTTTCGCCTGAGGCAAACTGCCAGCGTGCTTCGTTTAACAAAACGATACTATACATTTGGATATATTGCGTTAATATGTGCGACCGGGGTGATTTGGGTCACACCTGTAAATAATATAAAGAAATTTACTAAAAAACGTTGAGTTTCACATCTGTCACTATAAAATACCTACATTTTGGTTATTTATTCTGTAATTTATTTTTTACAGCATATTTAATAAAAATTATCTGCAAGATATAGAATAGGATGGTGTTATACTTTATACATAGTTCTTTATAACACGCAGATATTTTCTATTACAACTTTTTGGCAAAACAATAAAAAATATATTTCGAATGCATAAGGATAAAAACTTGCTTATTTATTTTTCTGTGTGAGTTGATAATTCAATTCAGAGTTGTAAATGCCTAATACTTATAGAAATAATGATGATCATACGATCAGCTCTATAATTATGATTTTATAATAATAACATGTAGCGATTGTAATACGATGATTAAACTTTGTAATGGCTGCAAAAATGATTATTTTTCAATAAAAATGCACGGTAATCCTTTTGAAAAAAATGGAAAAAAATAAGTAATGCATTACTTATTTCTTCCATTTTTTCCACTATTTCTTGTAATATTAAAGCGAAAATTAGTATTTTTTTCAGCTATTCAAATGTTTACACTCTATTTTGTAATCACTACATATTATTATTATGAAATCATAATTACAAAATAAATTGTACTGTAAAATATGTCTCATGAATTAATGGGGCTTTACAACTCTGATTCAATTGTCTTTGTTGATTATTTTTCATTGTTGTTCCAATTAGCCCCGGTCTCCAGTGCATCGTTTCATCGCATGCTCGTGGCTTTCTCCGCACCAAGCACGTTGCAGTCCGAGAGTGCAATCCACGACACGTGCCGTTGCATCGATGCACTGCGTCTGCAATTAATGTGACGTAGTCTGAAGTTTTCAAGAAAAGCCACGTGGCTTTTCTTCGTGTGTAATCTCGTACGACGACATATGAGTATCTACAAGACCCTCTGTCGATAAACATAGCGAACTGCAGTCTGGAGCTCGTCTGCAAGACGGAGATAAATGTAACGAGAAAATGACAGAGATAAGTGGGAGTAACCATTCTGTAGGATCTACGCGCCGTTGCCAACAGAGCCAACGTCCCGAGGCCATCAATTTCGAAATAATTGTAGCCCATAGACAACGAATGAGATACGCCAGTACATCACTCCAGTTGATCTCTCGTTTTACTCGAGTTTCAACGCGCACCTTGATACAATAAACAACTACGTGACGATAAGATACTACACTTTGCAATCACCTTTTTTTCATCGTGCAATAAATGTCAGGATAAAAACAGTATTTTGTTGCGATTTTTTGGAACTGATGGAAAATTCATTTTAGAAAATTGCTTTTGATGTTGACATACTTGTCAACATCAAAAATCAAAATTGTTATGTTTTTTTTAAATACTTGACGATCACATACTATACTTTACGATCACCTTTTTCTATCGTGCAATAAATAGCAGGCAAAAAAATTTTTTTTAGCGATTCTTTTTTTTTAACTAATACAAAATCAGTTTAGAAAATTGATTTTCATAAATAACTTGACGATAAGATACTGCGGTTTACTATAATTTGTTTCCATTATGCAATAAATTCCAGGTTTTTTTTTCTTAAAGGAAAAAAAAAATTATTGCAGAATTAATTTAAAAATGTCGCTTTTTAAGCTGTATCATGCAATACAGAATACATATTCTGTTTTCATTTCAATGACTTTACGATAGCAATCTAAATTATTATTATATTAGGCTCAATCTTGAGCCTAATATAATAATTACTGAAATTAAAATTCGAGTTAATCTTTGTACTGTAGATATTGCTTATATTTTTTGGTCATTGATCCCAACATATAAATCTGCTTTCCATTTATTTTATTTAAAAATGTCAGTTTTTTAAATATACATATTTTCCACTATTTTTATTTAGAAAAATATTTTAAAAAATCAAAATTTATTTGATATAAAATTAATTATTTTGGATAAAATTAGGCTACATTTCAACAAAATTATCACACAGTTTTAATTAAAATGGCTTTATGATTATAATCTTCAGCCTACTACAATAATTACTGCAAACACAATGGCTCTTATTTTCACACTATAGGTATAAATTATATTTTCTGGTCATTGTACCCATCAAATGAACCTCCTTATCTTTTTAACGCGGAGTTTCCACTGTATCTCATCACAGACGTTCACAGTGTGATTTCTTCAATCCTCAGTCAGGTGTTTCTTGTAAGTCAACAAATGAACTACGCTCCGAGAAGCATAAGTGTCTGGGATTCAACTTGTGCTATGCTTTCAGTACACATAGCCTCGTCTCGTCGTATAGTTCTTTAAGATAGTAATTACATCGAGAACTCTAATGTTCATCTGCTTCGAGTGATGTTTTTGATTCAAATGAAGATCGATAAAAAACGTTTGCAAATTAACATTACCGGAAATTTGATTAATTAGCTAATATATTTAAGATTTAACACACGAATGTAGTTAAATTACAAATTTTCATATTAAATTTCCTAATTTTCTTCAGATTTTGTAATAAAAATATTATAACTTTACATCTCACTTGCATATCAATTTTAATATACCAGGAATATAAAATCAATATTTTTCAGTGTATATAAAAGTAAAGATTTAGTGATCAATCAAAGTACGAGTAAATTTTATTGCATATGCTTGTGAATACAAGGTGCACCAGAAATATCATGTGCTCAAGGTAAGTAAACGTCTGGATTGCTGATCAACATAAAGTATAATCAGTGTCAAACAAACAAACCGTTTTTTAATTTTTTTGTTATGTTATTCTCGGCAAAATTATTTATCGTGTGTCTAATTATCGGTTATTAAATTATATCAAAGCCGGATCTTACTGACCTACGAGAAAAATATGCAGTTGTTGGTCCAGCCAACTTTCATAGTTAAATAGGCCACAGGCCAGATCAAATTAATTTTTTCATAGGGTTAAAAATACAGTTGCGCCGCAACGATTTTTGTTAAAAATTCCATAAAATCGTTATCACAAACAATTAATTTGTTAGCCCAAAAAATTAATTGGTTGCGTCCAACTAATTTGATCACCTAATCGTCTAATCAATTAATTTATTACTGTACTGAATCATGCAATTAGTGAAAAATCTAGAATCGGTCATTATAAATATGAAGTTATTAATTTAATGCCCATTTTTTAATAACATAAAAACTACTACTTATAATAGTAACAATAATACAATCGTCGAATTTATACAAATTCGGACCCAACTATTTTATAGTTATGGCAACTACAAAAATGTAGATCAATTAATTTATTACTGTACTGAATCATGCAATTAGTGAAAAATCTAGAATCGGTAATTATAAACATGAGGCTATTAATTTCATGCCCATCTTTTAATAGCATAAAAACTACTACTCATAATAGTAACAATAATACAATCGTCGGATTATACAAATTCGGTCCCAACTATTTTATAGTTATGACAATTACAAAAATGTAGATCAATTAATTTATTACTGTACTGAATCATGAAATTAGTGAAAAATCTAGAATCGGTAATTATAAACATGAAGCTATTAATTTAATGCCCATTTTTTAATAGCATAAAAACTACTACTTATAATAGTAACAATAATACCATCGTCGAATTTATACAAATTCGGTCCCAACTATTTTATAGTTATGACAACTACAAAAATGTAAATCAATTAATTTATTACTGTACTGAATCATGCAATTAGTGAAAAATTTAGAATCGGTAATTATAAACATGAAGCTATTAATTTAATGCCCATTTTTTAATAGCATAAAAACTACTACTTATAATAGTAACAATAATACCATCGTCGAATTTATACAAATTCGGTCCCAACTATTTTATAGTTATGACAACTACAAAAATGTAGATCAATTAATTTATTACTGTACTGAATCATGCAATTAGTGAAAAATCTAGAATCGGTAATTATAAACATGAGACTATTAACTTCATGTCCATTTTTTAATAGCATAAAAACTACTACTTATAATAGTAACAATAATACAATCGTCGAATTTATACAAATTCGGTCCCAACTATTTTATAGTTATGACAATTACAAAAATGTAGATCAATTAATTTATTACTGTACTGAATCATGCAATTAGTGAAAAATCTAGAATCGGTAATTATAAACATGAAGCTATTAATTTCATGCCGATTTTTTAATAGCGTAAAAACTACTATTTATAATAGTAACAATAATACAATCGTCGAATTTATACAAATTCGGTCCCAACTATTTTATAGTTATGACAATTACAAAAATGTAGATCAATTAATTTATTACTGTACTGAATCATGCAATTAGTGAAAAATCTAGAATCGGTAATTATAAACATGAGGCTATTAACTTCATGTCCATTTTTTAATAGCATAAAAACTACTACTTATAATAGTAACAATAATACAATCGTCGAATTTATACAAATTCGGTCCCAACTATTTTATAGTTATGACAATTACAAAAATGTAGATCAATTAATTTATTACTGTACTGAATCATGCAATTAGTGAAAAATCTAGAATCGGTAATTATAAACATGAGACTATTAATTTCATGCCGATTTTTTAATAGCATAAAAACTACTATTTATAATAGTAACGATAATACAATCGTCGAATTTATACAAATTCGGTCCCAACTATTTTATAGTTATGGCAACTACAAAAATGTAGATCAATTAATTTATTACTGTACTGAATCATGCAATTAATGAAAAATCTAGAATTGGTAATTATAAACATGAGGCTAATTATATTAATCATAAAAACTAGTACTTATAATAGTAACAATAATACAATCGTCGAATTTATACAAATTCGGTCCCAACTATTTTATAATTATGGCAACTACAAAAATGTAGATCCAATTATTTATAGCCAGCGTATCTATAAAAAAGTAGGCAGATGAACTGTAAATTAATAGCTGTCACTTTATAGTTTCCAAGACTTCTAAAATTTCTCTGAGTGTGGAAAAACAATTTTTGCCTTCTGCTTCGAATTCAATATAACATGTGAACCTCTAATCGTTTCGCGGAGACTTCGGATATTTGATATCCGTTATCGCGAATGCCATCTGGAAATGGTGAGAGCAATAGCACGACGAAACGATGAAAAAAAAATGACGACTTTGTTTTTAAAAAATGCAGTGATACACGCTGCATTTTTATCACACGATATACGCTGATTAGGTATCGTGTGATAAGCGATCAATTATACTGCTCCGGTGGTCTGTCTGCCTATTCGCTAATCCAGCGATAGGCAAACGACGAAATTTTGACGGCAGTAAAGATTCACAGCTGGTCGTCGCATTGACGACTTGCTGCTTATCGATTATTTTTTAATAGTCAGTAGGCCGAGCCTGTTTCATATGTAGAAAAAAAGTCCGGAAAGGGTCATAAGTTTGTCTTGACCCCAAATATTAAAAGGAAAATAAAAATGCATACATTATTATTCTGATATGTATATACAATTGGCGTTGTTTTTTTTACTGATAAAAATCGGGTGTTAAAAATAATGTCGATATAAAGCGACACCGATGTTCATATTAATGGCCCATATTCATCAGCTGATTTCAATTTGCATTATGAATGAATATTATCAACAAAATTTTCTTAAAAAAAAGAACACATTTTTTTTTTTATATTTCCGGATTTTATTCGTGTCACGATTATGAAATCGGTGTTGCTAATTATTGAGTGAATTGTGTATTTATTGCTAACTGTTTATTCGTGCCATTATTATTTATCAATTGATAACGAATCAATTTTAAAATAATTGCTTATATGAATTCAAGTTAGTAAAGACAATTTAACTTTTAAAGTATTGGTATTAACACCAATCTTATTCAACTCTGGTTAAAATTGTACGACTATTTCGGGGCTTTGATATTGATATTGATATTTGATACAGAGAGAAAAAGTTTCATTGATTCACGGAAATCTTTGCGAATGAAATGAAATACTTGAATTTCAATACTATCTTTTCTTTGAATGATCTCAAACTCAATGAAAAGTAGTGACATTGATTCGAAGAAACATTTCTTTAAACCAACGAATATTTTTCATCGATTTCAAAGATATCGTCTCTGATTTAATGAAACCTTCTTCTTATCAGCTCAAAATTTCGAAACCTATTTTTTCCTGAAGTACGCGGCAGATACAGCTCAAATTTTGTGAGTATGTAAGGAAGTACGGCAGAAATAGGCTAAGCTTCTGGCT
Source organism: Ephialtes manifestator (assembly GCA_963970395.1). Classification (NCBI taxonomy): domain Eukaryota; kingdom Metazoa; phylum Arthropoda; class Insecta; order Hymenoptera; family Ichneumonidae; genus Ephialtes; species Ephialtes manifestator. The sequence continues at coordinate 25,379,045 of OZ019976.1, read as the reverse complement.
CCTCGAAACTCAAAGCCGTTCGTTCGGGAGAACCGAAAAACAAAAAAGTGAGGTTAGGTGCCAGAGAGAGATCAATGAAAACGTTACTTCGAACCAATGAAAACGTCTCTTTAAAACAATGAAAATGTTTCTTTATTATATGCTCACTAAGTAAATCTTTATTTACAAGCAATGAAATGTTCTCTTTGAAATTCAAATGCACTATTTCATTGAAATCAAAGAAATATTTCGTTGAAATCAATGAAAAAAAAATCAATCCACCCATTTCTTTGGCGTCAATGAAATCTTTTTTCTCGGTGTATACACCGAGAGAAAAAGTTTCATTGATTTACGGAAATCTTTGCCAATGAAATGAAATACTTGAATTTCAATACTATCTTTTCTTTGAATGATCTCAAACTCAATGAAAAGTAGTGACATTGATTCAAAGAAACATTTCTTTAAACCAACGAACCTTTTTCATTGATTTCAAAGATATCGTCTCTGATTCAATGAAACCTTCTTCTTATCAGCTCGAAATTTCGAAACCTATTTTTTCCTGAAGTATGCGGCAGGTTCAGCTCAAATTTTGTGAGTATGTAAGGAAGTACGGCAGAAATAGGCTAACCTTCTGGTTCCTCGAAACTCGAAGCCGTTCGTTCGGGAAAACCGAAAAACAAAAAAGTGAGGTTAGGTGCGAGAGAGAGATCAATGAAAACGTTACTTCGAACCAATGAAAACGTCTCTTTAAAACAATGAAAATGTTTCTTTATTATATGCTCACTAAGTAAATCTTTATTTACAAGCAATGAAATGTTCTCTTTGAAATTCAAATGCACTATTTCATTGAAATCAAAGAAATATTTCGGTGAAATCAATGAAAAAAAAAATCAATCCACCCATTTCTTTGGCGTCAATGAAATCTTTTCTCTCGGTGTATACACCGAGAGAAAAAGTTTCATTGATTTACGGAAATCTTTGCCAATGAAATGAAATACTTGAATTTCAATACTATCTTTTCTTTGAATGATCTCAAGCTCAATGAAAAGTAGTGACATTGATTCGAAGAAACATTTCTTTAAACCAACGAACCTTTTTCATTGATTTTAAAGATATCGTCTCTGATTCAATGAAACCTTCTTCTTATCAGCTCGAAATTTCGAAACCTATTTTTTCCTGAAGTACGCGGCAGATACAGCTCAAATTTTGTGAGTATGTAAGGAAGTATGGCAGAAATAGGCTAAGCTTCTGGCTCCTCGAAACTCGAAGCCGTTCGTTCGGGAAAACCGAAAAACAAAAAAGTGAGGTTAGGTGTGAGAGAGAGATCAATAAAAACGTTTATTTGAACCAATTAAAACGTCTCTTTAAAACAATGAAACTGTTCCTTTATTATATACTCACTAAGTAAATCTTTATTTACAGGCAATGAAATGTTCTCTTTGAAATTCAAATGCACTATTTCATTGAAATCAAAAGAAATATTTCGTTGAAATCAATGAAAAAAAATCAATCCACCCATTTCGTTGGCGTCAATGAAATCTTTTCTCTCGATGTACAGTACAGGAATTGTATCGTTTAAAATATCTTAGCAAGGGACGATATATTTTCCTTGTGTAGCTCACGACCTCGTGCTGGTTTTCCACGACTCGTTATAGTAACTTGATGATCGAGAACGTCATCTTGTGTCATAACAGGCACAATAGTCGAGCGTTTTATGGGAAAATGCTCTTAAAAGTGTCGCGTGTTGTCTCGTATATAACTATTACGATTATTGTTCTATGGCCTTCCTCGAAAATCATGTGAAAATCTGGATAGAATGACATTAGCCCAGATAATATTATGATACTCGAGGGTGCCTGTTTCACTTATTAATGCCAAGCCAAAACTTCATAGAAATTAAATTATATTCTTTAAAGGTTTTACTTAAGCATTTTAATGTTGAAATAGAAGAAATTTTCGGCTACAAATGTTGCTATTATGTTTTAACTATGGACACGTACGTAGCAACATTGAAGAATATTTGCTAACAAATTTGCCTGCAATCGTTAGAAATTTTCAAATTCGATAGTATGTTCATTTTTTTATATTCATTATTACCGCCGTGTTCAAAAACAAAAGTCTGTAACTCGTCAATGGTTTGAGTAATTTACCGAAAATTGATACTCGACTAGCACGACACTTTTAATTTGGTTAAATTCCTTCAACACTTTTGAAAGTTCGTATTTTTTTTAAACGAACAAGCATAGTGAAATCTTATATATTGTTTTCTCATAATTTTTCATTTTTCATAACGCTTTCTATACGACCATTGATCAACAAACTACCACTAATGCATTTCTAAAAAATTTGTTCAAGTTTAAATTATTCACATATCTGGCATCGTCAAAAATTTAAAACAAGGCTTCAAAGTAGAACTTTGCAAATTGCTTCCTTATTATTATTGGATTTTTACAAATCTACCTCTATGAGAAAGCATGTTAATCTATTTTGGCTTCCTCAAAGAGGAACCTTTGTAAAAATCCAATAATAATGAGGAAACAATTTGCAAAGTTCTACTTGACAGCCTTGTTTTAAAAATTTTTAAATGGCATTAGTTTTGATCCCCTTGACAGATTCTCGCCAGATTCGAACTTATGCTTAATTTACCCACACTTTACTTGTGGACCAAATTTCAGCCCGATATCTTAAAAATTGCGAAAGTTACAGCCCGAGCTGACATTCTCCAAAAAATTGAAAATGCCATAAATTTTGAACACCTTGATGGATTAACTCCAAATTCAATCCCATATCTTGTTTAAAGACTGTTTACTCGTGGTTCAAATTTGAGCCCGATATCTTAAAAATTGCGACAGCTATTGTGTTAACAAAAAATTGTGCACATACGCACACACACACACACAAAAACATGCACCATTATTACACCATTCTGAGTGTCCTAACATGAAAATCTCAACAACAAAAAATTTTCACGAAAACAAAGCTTCCTCTATGAGGAAGCAAAATAATTAGGAACTTGTGTGTAAGATTCGTTTTTCTCGCTGCAGTATTATTCCATATGGGTAATATGTTGACGAATGGAAAATTTTTGTTTAAAAAACAATTCACCGATTTTCTGGAACAATCATATTAAAAATACATGCGATATTGTTGTCCCACGTGTCGATAGCTAGAAACCCTCTGATAAGGCTCAGCCGACTCGACTTGCACCCTTTTAATTTGGATTGGACTTTTTCAACACTTTGGATTGAACTTTTGAAAGTTTGTATTCTTTTAAACGAACAAGCATAGTGAAATCTTGTATATTGTTTTCCCATAATTTTCCATTTTTCAATACATTATCTATACGAGCATTGATCAACAAACTGCCACTAACGCATTTTCTAAATTTTATTCAACTTTAAATTATTCACAAATCTGACATTGTCAAAAATTAAAAAAATAATTAGGAAATTATGTGCAAGATTTGTTTTTCTCGCTGCAGTATTATTCCATATGGGTAATATGTTGACGAATGGAAAATTTTCGATTAAAAAACAATTCACCGATTTTCTGGAACAATCATATTAAAAATACATGCGATATTGTTGTCCCACGTGTCGATAGCTAGAAACCCCCTGATAAGGTTCAGCCGACTCGACATGCACCCTTTTAATTTGGATTGGACTTTTTCAACACTTTGGATTAAACTTTTGAAAGTTTGTATTTTTTTAAACGAACAAGCATAGTGAAATTTTGTATAATGTTTTCTCATAATTTTCGATTTTTCAATACATTATCTATACGAGCATTGATCAACAAACTGCCACTAACGCATTTTTTAAATTTTATTCAACTTTAAATTATTCACAAATCTGGCATTGTCAAAAATCTAAAAAAAAGGATGCAAAGTAGAACCTTGCACATTGCTTCCTCATTATTTTTCGCTTTTTACAAAGCTTCCTCTCTGAGGAAGCAAAAAAGTATGTTATTCAATTTTGGCTTCCTCATAGAGGAAGCTTTGTAAAAAGCGAAAAATAATGAGGAAGCAATGTGCAAGGTTCTACTTTGCATCCTTTTTTAAATTAGATAAAAAAACATGTTGTGAACTCGCTTTTTCTATTTCGTTATTCCGCTATTTCGTTATTATTAGAGCGTTTTCGAAAGTAAATGTGATAACGTATATTATTAAAAATAATTCAACATTCCATAAAATCATAAATTTCATACCGTTTGTCACTAAATTATACATATATAATGTCTGAATATTGTTTCATTTATATACAAAATTTGAGCTCGCTATTTCAAGTTTTGCAAAAGTTACAATAGAGCGATAATGTCAATTTTTTGAAAAATTCAAAATTCCATAAACTCTGAACCAGTTTACCGATTCGAGCCAAATTCAATACCAAACAGCATTGAGTGCACCTACTCTTATAATCAACTATTTAGCAAAATAGACAAAATTTTACGAAAGATAGAGCGACCACGTCCTTTTTTTAAAAAATTCAAAACGGCATAAAATCGAAATTTTCGCACAGTTTTTGTGGAAAATTACTACGGTTGAAGAGGGTCTGCTGCTACACTGGTGTGCCAAATTTGAGCGCGATATACAAAACCGTTCTTGAGTTATCGGCGTTCGTATTTTCGGAATTGTATACATACACACACACACACATACATATATACGGACATTTTTTCTAGATTACTTTTCTGGACGTTTTGGACAATTCTAAGTGTCCTGACATAAAAATCTCGAAAAAAATGTTTTTCATGAAAACTAAGGTTCCTCTATGAGGAAGCAAAATTAGGAAATTATGTGCAAGATTTGTTTTTCTCGCTGCAGTATTATTCCATATTGGTAATATGTTGACGAATGGAAAATTTTCGATTAAAAAACAATTCACCGATTTTCTGGAACAATCATATTAAAAATACATGCGATATTGTTGTCCCACGTGTCGATAGCTAGGAACCCCCTGATAAGGCTCAGCCGACTCGACTGGCACGACACGCCGCATGGTTGCGAGGTCTCCAAGGCTTCATTGGACGAATCCGATTGACCCGAGGCGCGTCACGTCGGAAGTAGCGTTTACCGATGGATTCATAAATTATCATAAATAAAAATGTAAAGCAAATGCAAAAGTTGACCTGCCGAGTGACATCAGCCGAGGGAACACGACGACGAAGATCCTCAACCATATCCTCCACGCAGAAATGACTTCCCAGTCGAATATCGCGTCGTCGTAGAACGATCGTGCGTTGTGCCGTCCACTCGCGTGTCCTCGAATATCAGGTTAGGTCTTTATTGTCCACGTTGTCGTCGTAGATTCGCCGTTTTTTTTGTTCGCCTTCCACCCTCTGTGAAACTCGTGCTCGTCAAATTCTTCAGCACAAACATTTCGACGCTACATCAAATACGAAAATGGCGCGCAAGAAGAAGAAGCATCCTCGCATGATCTCCGTCTTCGTGCCTGACGACGTACGATACTCTGTAAAATTTAATATTTTTCGTTTATTACACAGTAAACGATTTTTCAAAATTACTTTTAGACTCTTTCAAAACGATACAAACAGCACAAAGCCGCAACGTTAATTAAATTGTGTTTGTTTCGTGCCACTTTTTCATTTTTGTTATTCATTTGATTAAATACACAGTTAATTATTGATTTTCGTCAAGTAAACATAGTGTTGAATTGAACTGAAACGTTGTTTTGAATTTACATTCTTTTTCATTTTCTTAACGATTCAAAATCGAAATTGGACTTGAAAAATAATTGTATAAATAAAAAGTTGAATTGTTCGTATTTATTTTTATTGCTTTCCATTTTTAAAAAATTCAATACACCGTTAGTAATTGAAAATAATATTCCCGTTAATATTTTGTTAAGTTAAACGAAAACATTGATTTCCTAATTGAAAAATAATGTATGAAGTAGAAAAAAAAAACTTGTTCTGATGAATTTTGAAATTCTTTTTGTTGCAGGTATGTATTATTCTGGCAAAACTTATCCGAAGAATGAAATTAATATTGTTGTTCTTCATAATAATCAAACGGGAAAAAGGTATGTTGCAAATATGCAGTAGTTGTTGTAATTAGTTGGAACTGCGCTGGCGCGCATAGTTATAGTCCAGTGTACAACTTTTAATAGGCTCTTCACAAGTCGATCGAATTCTGCGGACGGTCGGTCAGTTTAGTAGTGACGCCACACACTCGATACACGTGGTTGTTTATTTAATACCGGGAAAATTGCGCATCGAGCAAAGACTATAACAGAAAGGTTCGTTAATTTTATTTTTTGGCCGATATCTAATGTTTTAAAAGGAATCACCGTTGGGGCCGATGAGTCAAACTAAATCTTTGCCAAATTTAATATAACTAAACACGTTCTCCTCAACAAGGAATTTCATGAAATTTGCGTGGTGAAAAGTTCGTCAAAACAACAGCGTTATTTTTTTCACGTTAAAAAATGTGGTTTGAATTTATAATTTGAGGTAACAACAAACCTACCGCATAAAAATAAATTCATATGGAAAGATCCGAAGTTAGCAGAACCATCAGTGAAATCTACTGTTTATTCGAGTTTCAATTTCCATTTCCAAAAATATTTGCCAAATTTAATATAACTAAACTCGTTCTCCTCAGCAAGGAATTTCATGAAGTTGCGCGGTGAAAAGTTCGTCAAAACAACAGCGTTATTTTTTTCACGTTAAAAAATGTGGTTTGAATTTATAATTTGTCGTAACATCAAACCAAACTCATAAAAATTAATTCATATGGAAAGATCCGAAATTAGCAGAACCATCAATGAAAACTACTATTTATTCTAGTTTCAATTTCCATTTCCAAAAATATTTGCCAAATTTAATATAACTAAACTCGTTCTCCTCAACAAGGAATTTCATGAAGTTTTCGCGGTGAAAAGTTCGTCGAAACAACAGCGTTATTTTCTTCACGTTAAAAAATGTGGTTTGAATTTATAATTTGTGGTAACATCAAACCAAACGCATAAAAATAAATTCATATGGAAAGATCCGAAGTTAGCAGAACCATCAATGAAAACTACTATTTATTCGAGTTTCAATTTCCATTTCCAAAAATATTTGCCAAATTTAATATAACTAAACTCGTTCTCCTCAACAAGAAATTTCATGAAGTTTGCGCGGTGAAAAGTTCGTCAAAACAACAGCGTTATTTTTTTCACGTTAAAAAAAGTGGTTTGAATTTATAATTTGAGGTAACATCAATCCAAACGCATAAAAATAAATTCATATGGAAAGATCCGAAGTTAGCAGAACCATCAATGAAATCTACTGTTTATTCGAGTTTCAATTTCCATTTCCAAAAATATTTGCCAAATTTAATATAACTAAACTCGTTCTCCTCAACAAGAAATTTCATGAAGTTTGCGCGGTGAAAAGTTCGTCAAAACAACAGCGTTATTTTTTTCGCGTTAAAAAATGTGATTTGAATTTATAATTTGTGGTAACATCAAACCAAACGCATAAAAATAAATTCATATGGAAAGATCCGAAGTTAGCAGAACCATCAATGAAAACAACTATTTATTCGAGTTTCAATTTCCATTTCCAAAAATATTTGCCAAATTTAATATAACTAAACTCGTTCTCCTCAACAAGGAATTTCATGAAGTTTGCGTGGTGAAAAGTTCGTCAAAACAACAGCGTTATTTTTTTCACGTTAAAAAATGTGGTTTGAATTTATAATTTGTGGTAACATCAAACCAAACGCATAAAAATAAATTCATATGGAGAGATCCGAAGTAAGCAGAACCATCAATGAAATCTACTATTTATTCGAATTTCAATTTCCATTTCCAAAAATATTTGCCAAATTTAATATAACTAAACTCGTTCTCCTCAACAAGGAATTTCATGAAATTTGCGCTGTGAAAAGTTCGTCAAAACAACAGCGTTATTTTTTTCACGTTAAAAAATGTGGTTTGAATTTATAATTTGAGGTAACATCAAACCAAACACATAAAAATAAATTCATATGGAAAGATCAGAAGTTAGCAGAACCATCAATGAAATCTACTATTTATTCTAGTTTCAATTTCCATTTCCAAAAATATTTGCCAAATTTAATATAACTAAACTCGTTCTCCTCAACAAGGAATTTCATGAAATTTGCGTGGTGAAAAGTTCGTCAAAACAACAGCGTTATTTTTTTCACGTTAAAAAATGTGGTTTGAATTTATAATTTGAGGTAACAACAAACCTACCGCATAAAAATAAATTCATATGGAAAGATCCGAAGTTAGCAGAACCATCAATGAAAACAACTATTTATTCGAGTTTCAATTTCCATTTCCAAAAATATTTGCCAAATTTAATATAATTAAACTCGTTCTCTTCAACAAGGAATTTCATGAAGTTTGCGTGGTGAAAAGTTCGTCAAAACAACAGCGTTGTTTTTTTCACGTTAAAAAATGTGGTTTGAATTTATAATTTGTGGTAACATCAAACCAAACGCATAAAAATAAATTCATATGGAAAGATCCGAAGTTAGCAGAACCATCAATGAAATCTACTATTTATTCGAGTTTCAATTTCCATTTCCAAAAATATTTGCCAAATTTAATATAACTAAACTCGTTCTCCTCAACAAGGAATTTCATGAAATTTGCGCGGTGAAAAGTTCGTCAAAACAACAGCGTTATTTTTTTCACGTTAAAAAATGTGGTTTGAATTTATAATTTGTGGTAACATCAAACCAGCCGCATAAAAATAAATTTATTCGAGTTTCAATTTCCATTTCCAAAAATATTTGCCAAATTTAATATAACTAAACTCGTTCTCCTCAACAAGGAATTTCATGAAGTTTGCGCGGTGAAAAGTTCGTCAAAACAACAGCGTTATTTTTTTCACGTTAAAAAATGTGGTTTAAATTTATAATTTGAGGTAACATCAAACCAAACGCACAAAAATAAATTCATATGGAAAGATCCGAAGTTAGCAGAACCATCAGTGAAATCTACTGTTTATTCGAGTTTCAATTTCCGTTTCCAAAAATATTTTTCATTGTTTGAGCGCAATTTCGACGTCGCAAATGAATCATCTTTTTGAAACGAAACGTGTCCTCGGTGTGACACGAACCAAGGTTGAAAATCGGGCTGACACACAACTCGGTGGCTCCGTAAATATATCTGACGTATTTTTGAGTAAACGTTTTAGCGGTGCAACGGACCAGTGACCTTCTCGCGTACACCTTTTGCCCACGCACGAATCCGACAGCACGTTCGATGCTCCTTAATTTTTTGAATCGCTCATCGTTCGCCAATATTTGAAAACTGGGATCCACGGGGGATTTCCTGTTATCACTTATTATCGACGAAACAAAATTCACGCAATATTACAAAAATAGAATTCTGATTATACAAACGGTTCGCTAATTATTCTGATACCACACGACAAACTTCGAGCCTGTGGATTATCTTGAAAAATTCGCAATTTTGTTTCATTCATTTTTCTGCAATCGCATTGGTCGCATTATTGCAGCTTTTAAGGCAATGCATCGCTTATAAAACTGCATTATATTTTTCGCTTTTGTAGATAGAGTGCGCTGGCCTCTTTGACCAATAAAATCGATGCACAACAGATTCTGACTTACCGACCGTCGATAAAGAGCGAGCACTAATAACTTAGCAGTCGGTACACTGTTGAAAATGCAAGTGAATTTAATATACAAAACGATATGAGATTTACGAAATGGTTATATGAATTCCATATTAAAATACTTTTATTGCTAATTTTAAAATAGTATAAGAATTCTCCAATACTGTTATTTCAAAATTTCATACTGTAATCTTCATTTTAATATACCAATATTATATTTGTCAATGGCGAATGCATCTGGAAATTAATATACGCTATATGCATCCGAGCTTTATATGCGGTATATTAATAAAAAAAAAAAATTTGATTAGTGTATGATAAAATGATCGAAATATTTGTTTAATTATCTAAAACAAGTGCGAACTATAGTATACTCAATTATAACACTACTTCGTGTTGTTGAATATGATAGTATATTTTTTTGTCTTTTATTTCCTATAAAACGGCCATGAAGATATTACATTTTTTTTTGTTTTTTTTTTTGTCTTCAAAATCTAGTTTATATTCATATAAAGTCTTGTGCTCCACAAACTCGCCCACATTCCGAGTAAATTGTGATTGGTAATCATAACCCAAGGTTATCCTTTTTCCCCCCACTTAAGTGTGGAACCGTATAGGCTCATTTATTTTTTATTTCCCGCTTCAGAAAAATACTTGGATATGCCAGACATCGGATATTATATATACTCGGCGATATTGTTTGTGCGTGTATTCTAGGTGTCTCATTAGATACCCGATAATCACTTAGTTGATTCCACCCGTCGGTCTGTGACGTCACGAGACATTGTATAATGTAGGAGCTAATGATACCCCACGTATAAACCGGATAAATAACAGATAATTCCAACAGCGTCCGTGATTCAAAATCCTCAGCTTTTGAGATTGATACTATTCTCAACGATGATTTAGCTACTCTCAGTGGGGTTGATATCTTCCTTTTTTTTATACTTGAAAATAACGTTGCGCGATATCGGTCAACACCAGCGTGCTTCAACATAGATACCAACATAAAAACGTATTTTTAATACAGATATTGCGCACGGGTATCAATACAACTTTTCAACATTCTGAAAATTTAGAAAATCGATCAGTGAATTTATTGCATATTTCATAAAGAACTTTTTGGGTAAAAGCATACAATGTTAAAAATATTTCAAAAATTAATATATCTATTGGAAGTTCTTTTTCAGATACAGTATATTAAATTTAATTTAATATACAGATATGTCGTAAAATTCCAATAATTATATTATAAACACAAGTTTTATGAAGTATTTAATATACTGTATATTAATTTTACAACAATTTTTTTGTATAATAATTAAAATTTGTGTATTAAATTTAATATACGCGTATCCGCAAAAAAATTCCTATCCTTCATATTAATTTTCATACAAAAATTTCTAACAGTGTAGCGTCAACAAAATGTTACGTTATAATGAATTCTCACAGTAGTATTATTCATTTTTACGGAAATAAAATATTATGTAATTAGTAGAGCGAAGGTACATAAAAATAAATAGTTGATTTCTGATTAGGTGCTTGTGAAATAGTATTTTTTAAATATTTTAGTAAAAGTTGTTTCAGTCTCTAGGAATATTATTGACAATTACGAATTTATTCATTTATAGGAGTCAGTCAAATCCTATTTTATTTAAATAGTTATCCTATAATTAATTATATATAATTATATAATTATCCTATTTTTTTAAAATAGTGCTTGTGATTTGACATGAGTTTTTTTTGTGATTTTCAAAAACGAATCGTCGTTTGTTTTTTTTTTAAATAAATTCTGATACTGTCGTTAAAACAAAAAATATTATACATTAAAATTGATCCAGTCTTTGTAGTAAGCATTCTAATTTGAGTGAAAAATTATCGTACAATGTCCTCGTGTATTTTATTCAACAAAAACGAACTTATTTAATCGTAACTTTGTTGTGCTGTGAGTGAAGCTACATTTTACTAAATCCACTGCTATGCAATAGCTTTATTCAGTCCTTATTTGTTAAACTAATAGACACTGTTACGCTAATATTAAAACCTATATTTACGATTCGACTTTGTATAATACTAGCCTTGAATTTTTGCCGTTAATCACAAATTGCAGTGATTACAGATTCGTAGTACTTACCATTCATAAAAAATTCTTCATAAAATCAACCATATTTAAAAATTATTTTCCCCGAATATCATAAAAAAGTGTTAATTTGTAAAAATCGTGATACTGTCGGTAAAACAGAATTAGAAAGTATTTTACACGTAATAATTTCCCAGTATCACATGATGATCAATCGTTTACATAAACCTTCCGGTTTTTGGCAACATAACAATAATAATACTCAATTTTACAAAATTTCTCCTTAGCAATATAAATTTACAGTGACTGACTTTAAAAAGGCACAATAATTATAACAATACAAAGTTATCAAATAAAAAAAATAATAATTAATTTAATATCATAAATATTCACTGCAATTACATAAACTTTCCGGTTTTTGGTAACATAACAATAATAATACTCTATTTTACAAAATTTCTCCTTAGCAATATAAATTTACAGTGATTGATTATAAAAAGGTACAATAATTATAACAATACAAAGTTATCAAATAAAAAAAAAATAATTACCTTAATATCATAAATATTTACTGCAATTACATAAACTTTCCGGTTTTTGATAACATAACAATAATAATACTCTATTTTACAAAATTTCTCCTTAACAATATAACTTTAATTGACTTTAAAAAGGTACAATAATTATAACAATACAAAGTTATCAAATTAAAAAAAATAATAATTACCTTAATATCATAAATATTCACGACTATTTTACTAATTAAAATAAACTTTAATCGCATTAATCGCATAATTCTTTAAGTTCTGCTACATTTACTAAATACTGTGCACCAGTTTGTTGCAATAATCGTTTATCAAAGTGATATTTATTGACGCACTAAATCTGTATATTACTTCCAAAGCGATATCATAAGAGTGGCGATAGTCAGACTAACAGACAGACAAACTGACAGATTATCCGATCTTTATCTTCGAATGTACATGCGAAGATGAACGCTTTCGTCGTGATCAGTGTTCGCTACTAACGAGGATGGTCGCGGGGCCTCGTGTGACCATAGTCGCTACCATCGGCGACCAACACGACACGAGGTTCCGCCTCAAAGCGAATTTCTACGAGATGTTAGTACGCGCCGAGTGCTTATGCCATATAGCCGTCGTTATCTCGTCGGACTCGCTACCGGCTCAGTCTATCGACGTTCCACTCGTAATATAGTTGCTTGCCTAGTTGACAACGTTCTTCATTTGCCCAGCGTCAAAGTAACTTTCGAAATTTCGAAAAAACGTGACAAATTTTGTTCCTCGTCGGCCCCAATAAGTTTGCGCTTTTTCGCCGATTTCCGAAGGTGCTGTGCTTCGTTAAAAATCCCGTGAATAAAAAATCGGCAGCACCACCGAGTGAAAATCGTGGTGCATCTTGCGAAAATACAGGATACTTCATACAACAACGTGTTTCAAGGACGTGGACGACACACAGTGTGCTTCTTGTGGAGTTAACTTGTTAAATAATAACGTCACGCAAAGATGAGCACTTACGTTTCTCCACTACCGATGGTAGGTGTCGTTTAGAAACAGAACTTACATTATCGGTGCATTTGTCTTCATCGACTAGAAAAAATCTATAAAATTGCCTTTTATATATACATTTTTTTCAATTCTTTAGCTTATAGACAATTTTTATGGCTTCGTTACTTTAAAAAATTAAGCCGTTTGCAAAAATATATATTTCCTGTACTTTAAGAGAAAAGATGAAAAATATCGTTAATTATCGGTAAAAATTATATCGGCCTAAAATTAATTTAATCACATCAAGAAAAAGACTAATAGTTTAATAAATGGCCTAAAACAAATTTAATTAGATTAATTCAATCAGATCGAGAAAAATCCTGATAATTTAATAAATTGCCTAAAACAAATTTAATTAGATTAATTTAATTAGATCAAGAAAAACCCTGATAGTTTAATAAATGGCCTAAAACAAATTTGATTAGACAAAAAAAATGTCTGACAGACACAAATACTGCAATTTTTTTCTTGCATATTTTAAATAGAATAAAAATTTCGTCAGGGAATCCTGTCCGCTTTCAGGTATCAGAGAAACCTGTTGAAAGTTTTCGTCTTTGGACGATCGTGTGGTCAGAGCACCAAAATAATATCCGGTCGCGTGAACTCCAAACGTTTTGCCGGAGGTGGTATTAAAATTACAGGAACGTGAGGAGTTATTGCATCAGCTTAAAAGGGCAACCACGTCTCCAAAAAAAAATCTGGAAATTTGAATATTTTTTCATATTTCCATTTATTTTGAAGCCCCTTCGTCTGCCCCATTCACGATTTATTCGATATTTATATCAAGTTTGAAAAGACGCGCGTGTGGCGCCACACGCGTGTCTCTGGTATCAAGCTCCAGTGCACTGTGGGTCATCAAAGCTCCATGAACACTTTTGCGCTGTCACTGCTATTTTTTTTAATACGTGAAAAAAAAAACGCCACGTGTCAGATCTTAAAAAATGATAGAATTGTTTAAATGGTGGGTGAGATTTTCCAGCGGAAAACTTATAGAGTACAGACATTAAACATAAAATGTTATTATGTAATCACAAATATGGCGCCACTTAAACGAAAAAAAAACTCTGTTTTACAGAAATAAAATGAAGATGTTACATTTTTTATAACACTGATTTCAGATTTCTTTTTTTATAAGTTCTATAACGTTAAATAATTATATTTCACGAAAAGAAACACATAATTGTATAAATAAGATTGTATTTTATATACAATTTGTATAAATACAATTATATAAATAATTGTATACATTTTAAATTGTATAAACAATTCTTTATATAAATAATTGTATAAATGTTAAATTGTATAAACAATTATTTATATAAATAATATAAATTATATATGAATTATTTATATAAATACTTGTTTATACAATTTAACATTTATACAATTATTTATATAAAGAATTGTTTATACAATTTAAAATGTATACAATTATTTATATAATTGTATTTATACAAATTGTAGATAAATTATAAATGTTAAATTGTATAAACAATTATTTACATAAATAATTGTTTATACAATTTAACATTTATAAATGTATAAATTATCAATAAATTATATAAATTATTTATATGAAGAATTGTTTATACAATTTAACATTTATACAATTTATATATATAAATAATTGTATAAATGTTAAATTGTATAAACAATTCTTCATATAAATAATTGTGTAAATGAGATTGTATTTTGTATTTTTAGATTCTTCCCGTAATAAACAGTAATTACGATTTTTTTTTTATTGACAACAATTGGAAACTGGTTTCTGAATATTCTTTAACTCGTTGCATCGGTCGATGGTCAAGGCAAATGCGTTTATTTTTAATGCACTTAAACGACGTGCCGTGAATAGAAAATCGAGTGTTTAACGACAGAGAATCATCGCGTGTTTATACCCGTGCACACGTTAATGCATTTTCCGAGTCTCGTTTGCGAATTTTTCAGTTTTGAAAATTAGTCGAGTTAATACGATGTCGAATTCTCCCAAACTGTACGATCCTGAGCATAGTCATCAATATATAAGTTTATAAAGAGAAAGTCTCCCATTCTCGTGACGACCAAACAACATACCGTTATAAAGTAATTTCGGTAAAAGCGATATCGTTATGAGGAACGTATCAACTTCACGTGTGAGAACAAAAAAAAGCTAGCAACAAAAAATTAAATCGTTACAGAGATTTGTTAATAACTTTTGTCCAAGTAATAAAAAATATCTGACAAAACTGCGGTAGCAAAAAAAAATTTTATATTTAAACGCAATTCTAGTATTTAAACTTTTATTTCGTAAAGCGATTTGAAATATTCGACTTCATTTAACTCATAAAATTCAAGTGACTTTTAATCACTTTAACTCAGTTTCAAAATACTTGTAAATATTTGACTCTAACTTTCGGAGAAAATATTTTTTTTTAATATCTGTCATGAGATACCAAGAAATTTTTTTTTTATAAAATGAGTAAACAATCCATTGGTACTTGGCGCCAGTGAGTATGTTATCATTTTCACGATAATCTATAGGCCATTGCTTTGACTGCCTGACCACTATTTTTACGAAACAAAAAAAAAACAAAGTTGTAAAGTCAATATACCATTTATATTTTTATCTTGTAAAGATATATTCGATCGATTCGTGAGAATTTATTTATAAGACGTTTTAAATCAGTTTAAAAATGTTTATAAGTATTTGACTCTGATTTTCTAAAAAGATGTAAAAAAATATGTCGTGATTATTTTCTCAATATCACGCTGAAATATTAAGGAAACAAGTTTGTAAAAATCACTAAATAACCCATTAGTATTTGGCGCCAGTGCGCATGTTATCATTTTCACGATAATATGACGACTGTTGCTATGATTGCTTCATTCCTATTTCGAGCGGGAACTTTGTTACTCGTATTTATTATTTCCTAACAGAAATCAAAACTCGTATATTACAATTACTAAGAATAGACATTTGTATAGATTAATACAATATTTGTGGCGTTTGAATGATTTTCAAATACTTTGACGATTGTATATATAGTTAAGCATAGTGTGCTTGTTTCAATAAAGATTATTTACCTCGAGTCATAATTATCGCAAGCAGAATTGGCAGTGCGTCGGGGCAGCTGACGACTCTTAAGAGTCAACGAGATAACGTGCGACGACTAGCACCAAGACATTTAAACTTCACAGACGCGTTGACAGTCATAACATCAGTTTGTCCTTCTGTTCTCGCAAACCGTAATACTCGATGACTGTAGAAATAGGGAAAAATGGCAACGCGGCCCATAATGGCACGACAGCACAAAAAAAAGGGGCATGCTGGACCGGATTAAAATATGACACATAAAAACAAAAATTCGTACATTCACTGTTAGAAAAGATTGGAAGTTTTTATGCATAAAGTGGTGAATAAAATATTATGTACAGTTGTAATATAAAATTAAAGTACTTTTATAGTAAAATTAAAGAGGATTATTGACATAAATGGACTTTTACACTAAAATTAAAGTAAATAATAAATATTTCTATGCCATACATTAATTATAGAAGACTTGTATAACTCGCAAACCGTAATACTCGATGACTGTAGAAATAGGGAAAAATGGCAACGCGGCCCATAATGGCACGACAGCACAAAAAAAGGTGCATGCTGGACCGGATTAAAATATGACACATAAAAACAAAAATTCGTACATTCACTGTTAGAAAAGATTTGAGGTTTCTATGCATAAACTGGTGAATTATATATTATGTACAATTGTAATACAAAACTAAAGTACATACTTTTATAGTAAAATTAAAGAGGATTATTGACATAAACGGACTTTTACACTACAATTAAAGTAAATAATAAATATTTCTATGCCATGCATTAATTATAGAAGACTTGTGTAACTCGCAAACCGTAATACTCGATGACTGTAGAAATAGGGAAAAATGGCAACGCGGCCCATAATGGCACGACAGCACAAAAAAAGGAGCATGCTGGACCGGATTAAAATATGACACATAAAAACAAAAATTGGTACATTCACTATTAGAAAAAATTGGAAGTTTTTATGCATAAACTGGTGAATAAAATATTATGTACAGTTGTAATATAAAATTAAAGTAATTTTATAGTAAAATTAAAGAGGATTATTGAAACAAACGGACTTTTGCACTAAAATTAAAGTAAATAATAAATATTTCTATGCCATGCATTAATTATAGAAGACTTGTATAACTCGCAAACCGTAATACTCGATGACTGTAGAAATAGGGAAAAATGGCAACGCGGCCCATAATGGCACGACAGCACAAAAAAAAGGGGCATGCTGGACCGGATTAAAATATGACACATAAAAACAAAAATTCGTACATTCACTGTTAGAAAAGTTTGGAAGTTTTTATGCATAAAGTGGTGAATAAAATATTATGTACAGTTGTAATATAAAATTAAAGTACTTTTATAGTAAAATTAAAGAGGATTATTGAAATAAACGGACTTTTACACTAAAATTAAAGTAAATAATACATATTTCTATGCCATACATTAATTATAGAAGACTTGTATAACTCGCAAACCGTAATACTCGATGACTGTAGAAATAGGGAAAAATGGCCCATAATGGCACGACAGCGCGAAAAAAAGGGGCATGCTGGACCGGATTAAAATATGACACATAAAAACAAAAATTCGTACATTCACTGTTAGAAAAGATTAGAAGTTTTTATGCATAAACTGGTGAATAAAATATTATGTACAGTTGTAATATAAAATTAAAGTACTTTTATAGTAAAATTAAAGAGGATTATTGACATAAATGGACTTTTACACTAAAATTAAAGTAAATAATAAATATTTCTATGCCATACATTAATTATAGAAGACTTGTATAACTCGCAAACCGTAATACTCGATGACTGTAGAAATAGGGAAAAATGGCAATGCGGCCCATAATGGCACGACAGTACAAAAAAAGGGGCATGCTGGACCGGATTAAAATATGACACATAAAAACAAAAATTCGTACATTCACTGTTAGAAAAGATTGGAAGTTTTTATGCATAAACTGGTGAATAAAATATTATGTACAGTTGTAATATAAAATTAAAGTACTTTTGTAGTAAAATTAAAGAGGATTATTGAAATAAACTGACTTTTACACTAAAATTAAAGTAAATAATAAATATTTCTATGCCATACATTAATTATAGAAGACTTGTATAACTCGCAAACCTTAATACTCGATGACTGTAGAAATAGGGAAAAATGGCAACGCGGCCCATAATGGCACGACAGCACAAAAAAAAGGAGCATGCTGGACCTGATTAAAATATGACACATAAAAATAAAAATTCGTACATTCACTGTTAGAATAGATTGGTAGTTTTTATGCATAAACTGGTGAATAAAATATTATGTACAGTTGTAATATAAAATTAAAATACTTTTATAGTAAAATTAAAGAGGATTATTGAAATAAACGGACTTTTACACTAAAATTAAAGTAAATATTAAATATTTCTATGCCATAAATTAACTATAGAAGACTTGTATAAATTTAGTACATATTAATTTATGCATAAAAATTTCCAGCACTTGTACATTAAATTTAAAGCACAATTTGCACAAATATTTTTCAAATATTAAAAAGCGCCAAGTTCTCCACATTTTGACTCGACTCAAATGCACTCGACGGAAAAAAAATACTACTTCGACATACACCACGAGAGTTGTTAATTTACACAAATGTTCTTTATGTCGTAACGAACAATATTAACAATGACAAAGATCCGAATTATTGAAAAAAAATAGTCAAACTCATCTGTGCATGCGGAAGAGGATGCACCATGAATCTTTTGCAGTGGCTTGTATTTACAATCGACAGAGTCGTGGATACCCAAGTAAAAAAATTATATACAGTCTGACATATGGAATTGGGCATATGTAGTCTGTATAAACTCTATATACGATCCAGAGTTGAAAATTCCTAATATTTATAGAAATAATGATGATGATACGATAAGCTCTATAATTATGATTTTATAATAATAACATGTAGCGATTGTAATACGATGATTAAAATTTGGAATGGCTGCAAAAATGATTATTTTTCAATAAAAATTCACGGTAATCCTTTTGAAAAAATGAAAAAAAAAAAGTAATGCATTACTTATTTCTTCCATTTTTTCCACTATTTCTTGCAATATTAAAGCGAAAATTAGTATTTTTTTCAGCTATTCAAATGTTTACACTCTATTTTATAATCACTACATATTATTATTACGAAATTGTAATTACAAAACAAATTGTACCGTAAACTATATCTCATGAATTAATGGGGATTTACAAATCTGATACGATCTATATGAAATTTACATATAGGATCACCTGTGAAGTTGGGTTTATATTTAAATTGTATATAGATTATATATAGAGTTTATGCAAACTGTATATTCCCAATTCTATATTTAAAGCTATACATATTTTTTATATACTCTATATATAATTTTTTTACTTGGGTACGTTGCAATACGTGTGAAAAATGGGCACATTTTTCGTGTGCTGATATCGAGGAGAATATCGTCGAATATATTTGTGAACCCTGTGTCCAATCTAATTCAAAATAAATATAAAATGAGTTAAACATTCGATGTAAAAAAAGTAGATATATTCATTAAATCTAATTTTAAAGACATCGTGAGATTAATATCATGGCAATTAAACCATGACATTATTCTTTTACGATTTCAGCATACGCTGGTGGCATTTTAACGCAGTCTGCCATTACGCCCCTGTTCCATCGTGCCCCGTAGCCATTTTGCCCCACTCTCTCCTACAATCAACCAAAAAATCTCGACTTAACTTAACTAACCAAGCATAATGACGTCCGATTCACATTATTATAGGAAGGAAAATATTCTTTTGCGGACAGGATTATATGGTTTCCCATCCTGTGGTCAGGTCAAAATTTCCACTGCGTCGATGAATCAGTGTTGCTCTGAGTCAGACTCACTTGTTTCGTCATCCACTGTATCTCCGAAGATACTTAGCCACCAACGAACAGTAACGACACGCTCCGCGATCACGAGTTTCTTTGCTCGCTGAATAGGTGGCGGCACACCATAAGTCTCAAAAGGCGAGCCTGCAGGTTTACGGGTAAATTCTGAAGTCGTAAAGGCAAATGTTTTAAGGTAGTTCTGTCGCTTCACGCTCACTTCGCATAAGTTTCCGAAAAATGAGAGCGAATTGCAAACACTTCTTGATGATATAAAAATCTGAAAAAAATCATGCATATTTAAGATACTTAAGACATTATTTCGACATAATAATAATTCCAAAATGTTATTAACAAATTGATGAAAAATAAAAATGTTCAACAATTCTTCCGACAACCTAATTTTTTTGTTTCGATGAAAATGATTCGTTCATTTTTCTGAATAGGTATGAATTTTTTCAAATTTTTTTCTTTGCTTTGAATTTTGTGATTTTTTCCATGTAAAAAATCGAAAAATTCAAAGCAAAGAAAAAATTTGAAAAAATGCATACGTACTCAGAAAAATGAACAAATCATTTTCACCGAATCAAAAAAATTAAATTGTCGGAAAATTTGTTAAACAATTTTATTTTTCATCAATTTGTTAATAACATTTTGGAATTATTATTATGCCGAATTAATGTCTTCAGCATCTTTAATATGCATGATTTTTTACAGATTTTTATATCATCGAGAAGTGTTTGCAATTCGCTCTTATTTTTCGGAAACTTATGCGAAGTGAGCGTGAAGCGACAGAACTACCTTAAGCTCAGTTGGACTCAAAAGAAGTTTTGAAAAAAGATGCAGAATTTACACATTTCTCATTATTGTTTCCTCATAGAGAAAGCTCTGGTATCATGAAAAAAAATAATTTCCAGATTTTCATATCAAAACATTTAAAATGGTCTGAAACGTCGGGAAAAGTGGTTTAGAAAAATTTTCCGGATTTATGTATGTGTGTGTGTGATGAAAGTCCAAAAATTCATATAACTGTAACTTATAAAGTATTCGATCGAATCAGCTGAAATTTAAACAACATGTAGAGTACTGGCTAATCTTCAATAGGTATGAATTTTACAAAAATCGCTTAACGCATTTCATTTTTATAAGAATTTTGAAATTTTGAAAAAAGTACGTAAATGCTCTAGCTTTAATGAATTTTTAGCTACGGGACTGAAACTTCGTATTAAAATTGAACAAAGTGATACGACCTTTGGTATTGAATTTGGGTGAAATTGGTAAAGCGGTTCGGTTTTTATGAGATTTTGAATTTTTCGAAAAAATTTATTGATGTCGCTATGGATTTCGTAAAACGTCAGAAATCATCAACTTCGTCAATAATTTTCATCTTTCGCAAAGCGTTCTCTATGAAGAAACCAAAAATAAAATAAAGAAACTTCCTCATAGAGGCGGCTTTGTAAAAAACGAAAAAGAATGAGGAAGCAATGTGCAAGGTTCTACTCTGCACCCTTTTTTTTATTTTAAAGAAGAAAAATGTTGTTTTATGACTTTTTTAACTGTATCCTCGATACAGATGTAACTTATTGCCAAAGAAGCATATAACTATATTTGTGCAGAATATTCAATTTCAATTCTCTAAATTTTCACGAATTAGCAAAATTATATCGGTTTTCATTGAGACAAAAAAAATGTTAACGTCTGATACGTGATGATGAAGTCTGCTGTCTTATCAATTTCAATTAAATTCATCGTAATAATAGAATAGCAAGTACTTAACTTCGTTGCGAAATTTCGGACTAATTATTGTCAAGTTTTTATTTACAAAACTAGGATAATTTTTTAACAATTTTGTTGATTGTGAGGAAATAGAGTACGAATCGACCTTCTGGAGCTCGAGTAAATCCTAAATTTGTGAATCAAATTGTTTTTATGAAAATCGGAGTTCACAGAGGTTAAAAAAAAAATGGAAATCGACGCTTGCACTTTTTTCATTCCTTTTTTTTAATACAAAGGTACTTTTATGAGAAAATATGTATTTTTGAATTCTATCTTCCATTCGGGTCAATCTTATTCACAAAGAAGCAAATTTGTGCAGCAAATTTAATAAATATTCAATAACTTAACATTCTCACATATTAGCAATTCGAGTCTTTGCACATAAAAACAAAAATAAACAACTGATAAATCTTCAGTCGTCGTATTAATTTAAATTTAATTCATCACAATGACAATACAACAAGTATTTCACTTCTTTGCGAAATTTCAGTCTTGTATGTATATTCGTGAGTTTTTTTTTTTTAGAAAACTCAGTTAAATATTAAATTATGTCGTTGATTCTGATCGAATGCAATATCAATCAACCTTTTTTGAAACTCCACTTTTATTCAACTTTCAGCTCTATGGCTTAAAATTTATGTAAGTTGCTAAAAAATTTTACAAATAAAGGAAAAATGTTTTCTCCATAATTCACACTGAGAGAAAATTGTGGTATTTATAACTATAAAGTGACAACTATTAATTTTTAGTTCATACAACCAATTTTTTAATAGTTGCCACAACTATCAAATAGTTGCTATAACTACCAAATAGTTGCCATACCTATTTTCACAGCTATCGTAATTATGAAAATAGTTGGATGGACTAAAACTTAATAGTTGTCACTTTATAGTTGACTGTACTACTACGATTTCTCTGAGTGCAGTCTGACAATTCAAGCGTTTCTCAACTTAGAAGTTAAGTCGTTAATTTCTTCTACGAAATGAACGACTTAATTTTCATGTAGGCAAAACTTCTTATACTTATTTACAACATTCAATAAATTTTAATTTATTTAAATGTATTCTTATACAATTACCAATGCCAATTAGTAAGGAAATCTTAATGGAACACAGTTTGCGCATGGCAAAAAAATGATTTTCCATTGTTTACCAAATCGACGTCTCGCTAGCTACGCAATATGCGAAGGTGTTTTATCTATATAAACACTCGCGATCGACCGATAAGAACGATTTCTCTTCCCATATAGAAGCTCCACATGTTCTACTCAATGCTTCTTCGTTCGAATATTTCTCGAGTTTGACAAATTATCGCAGATGCCTGGATAAGATAACAAGCGAGATATCGCACGCGGGGGGTACGCAGAGATTCAGGTGAGATGCAATCCCGTTTCTAGAAACGTCATATAAATGTGTCATGTCGTGTATCGTTGATACACAAGATTCTTGGAAATCAATAAGTATTTAACACGCAAATTAATATCAATTTACCGGTATATTAATTAATTAACAGAATTAAAAATCCGTCTAGCCGAGCAAACGAACATTCCAGATACTCACATCGATAAAAGAGAGATCTTCAAAGGTTTGGGTAGATGAAAATATTTTTTAAATTTCAAAAGATTGATGAACTCAAGGATAAAAACATTGTTAGAAGACTCAAGACCACCATGGTTGACACATTTTCGTTGCCGCCATCGATTTGCACAGACAAAACTATCCAAAATATATTGGGCACATTTTTCGGGTGCTATTTATGCAATAATTTCCAACCGTCTGTCCAATCTTTGGCATCAATATAATCACCAATTTTTTTCCAGGTAAGAACTAAATGAAAATTGTTGTATTTTTAACAACATTTTTTTGTCCACAGTTGATCATTTATGGTCTTACAGAAAAGAAAATACAAAATAATTTGTTAAACAAGAAGATTGTAAAATCAAAAAAGGTCAACATTTTTCTGTTGAATATCTGAATGTTTGCTTTTGTTCATGTTAAGAAAAAAATCTTCTGTCAAAAGTACAAAAAAATTTTATTTAGTTTTTACTATGTTCCGCTTATATGCAATCTCACGGAGAAAAATGCTTAATTAGATCAACCAAGGCGCTTGGTTATATATGCGCCAACTAAGTTATTGGTTAGACCAACCAAGTTAATGTTTGACCAACTAAGTTATTGTTTGACCAACCAAGTTAGTGTTTGACCAACCAAGTTATTGTTTGACCAACCAAGTTATTGTTTGACCAACCAAGTTATTGTTTGACCAACCAAGTTATTGTTTGACCAACCAAGTTATTGTTTGACCAACCAAGTTATTGTTTGACCAACCAAGTTATTGGTTACACCAACCAAGTTATTGGTTACACCAACCAAGTTATTGGTTACACCAACCAAGTTATTATTTGACCAACCAAGTTATTATTTGACCAACCAAGTTATTGTTTGACCAACCAAGTTATTGTTTGACCAACCAAGTTATTGTTTACACCAACCAAGTTATTGGTTACACCAACCAAGTTATTGGTTACACCAACCAAGTTATTGGTTACACCAACCAAGTTATTATTTGACCAACCAAGTTATTATTTGACCAACCAAGTTATTGTTTGACCAACCAAGTTATTGTTTGACCAACCAAGTTATTGTTTACACCAACCAAGTTATTGGTTACACCAACCAAGTTATTGGTTACACCAACCAAGTTATTGATTGACTAACCAACATGATTTATTTGGTGTAACCAATAACTTGGTTGGTGTAACCAATAACTTGGTTGGTGTAACCAATAACTTGGTTGGTGTAACCAATAACTTGGTTGGTGTAACCAATAACTTGGTTGGTGTAACCAATAACTTGGTTGGTGTAAACAATAACTTGGTTGGTCAAACAATAACTTGGTTGGTCAAACAATAACTTGGTTGGTCAAATAATAACTTGGTGGTCACAGTCCTTGCTAGGTGTTTATGGTAATTCTACAAGAGTTTGACGGCATGAGTCGACCATGGTGGTCCTGACTCGTCTGATAATTTTTTATATTTCAGTTCATTCATTTTATTTTTTTTCAAATGTTTCTAACAGCACGCAAAAAATGGCTTGTTTAGAACAACTGAGCGGTTAGTTATATATGCGCCAACTAAGTTATTGATTAAACCAATCAAGTTACTTCTTAACCAATCAAGTTATTTCTTAACCAATCAAGTTATTTCTTAACCAATCAAGTTATTTCTTAACCAATCAAGTTTTTTCTTAACCAATCAAGTTATTTCTTAACCAACCAAGTTATTGATTGACTAACCAACATGATTTAGTTGGTGTAACCAATAACTTGGTTGGTTAAGAAATAACTTGATTGGTTAAGAAAAAACTTGATTGGTTAAGAAATAATTTGATTGGTTAAGAAATAACTTGATTGGTTAAGAAGTAACTTGATTGGTCTAATCAATAACTTAGTTGGCGCATATATAACTAACCGCTCAGTTGTTCTAACCAAGCCATTTTTTGCGTGCTGTTAGAAACATTTGAAAAAAAAATAAAATGAATGAACTGAAATATAAAAAATTATCAGACGAGTCAGGACCACCATGGTCGACTCATGCCGTCAAACTCTTGTAGAATTACCATAAACACCTAGCAAGGACTGTGACCACCCTCGACCTCGCGCTGCGTGTACCCCCGGCGAGTATAATAGTATATATTGCTTGTCCTCTGGTTTCAAGTAAGAAGCCCGGCGTGAAGAGACGCCACGCAAGTGACTAATGATCCCCGGTAGTGAGGAAAAAGACGCCGTCAACGTTCCGGAGAAATGCGGGAAAGGAGAAAGAGGAGAAAGATAGAAATAGTATACGAGCGAAGCGAAAGTCAGGACCGTATCAAGGAGAAATTTATCTATACTCCCCGCTGCTACTTTGATCAAAGTGCAAAATAAAAAACAACAGCCTAATAACAATAATAATCACAATTTCCCCCTATCAAATGTATAAATATTGTATGACTCGGAATTACATGAATTCGACCGAGGAAAAAAATTATCCGACTACACAAGACTGAGCTAATGAAGCCAGTGTCTTAAAAAAAAAATACTGGCATGCAGTCTCGTGCAGCAGTCGATCTCTCATTAACTTTCCTATGCAGCGTGATTATCGATTAATAATTATCGTCTGGGATCTCGAAGTGTCCATCCAAGTGATAATGAACTACGTGCGATCAGACGGCCGATAGTCTGCGCGTGCTAGCCCAAAGGAAGAAGCTGTCCAAGGCCTATCGGTCATTCTCCTTTCTGCTTCACGACACTTTTATTTAAGCACCTTCACATTGGAAGACTCGTTAACATTTTTCTGTTTTGATCGCTAATACTCATGCGCATCTCGTCTTTTCATTGACAATTAATGCTATGTATAAATTGGCAAGTGTACGCACGTGAGAATGGAAAATTTGTTAAAAGATGCCGCTCCTTCATTTGTCACTCGGCCTTTGCTTTTGCCTTTGATGTCGCACCACCCACCTGTCCGTCAATGCACGTGTAGTATCTCCTCTTTCGTTTTATGTTGTGACGGTGTTAGCTTCGCACCAACCATCACGAACCTTCCAGAGACAGGTGTGTCGCTGTAAAATGAAGAAAAACACGTTTATATTAATAAATTCATACCATGACCTGCCGAGGAACGTTTATACTAGCATTAGGAAAATACAAATTTTCATCGCAGATCCATTTACTATAAATAAACTATACAATTATATGTAGTATATTATAAATATGACTATAGTCATATTTAGTATAGAATTATAGTATAGAATTATCAATTAACTAGAAGTTGCCCAAAACATTTTGGTACTAACAGATTATTTTTTTTTACTGGTCTCACTGTATATATTGTAAATATGACTATAGTCATATTTATAATACAGCATAGTACAGTTTATTTATAGTATATGGATCTGCTATTAAAATTTGTATTTTATATTATATCAAAAATATGTCTATAGTCATATTTATAATATATATAGTGAGACCAGTAAAAAAAAATAATTTGTTAGCACCAAAATGGTTTGGGCAACTTCTACTCAATTGATATTAATGATTCATGTGGAAAAAGTGATTAAGAAATTCAATGAAAATAGGCAATGTAAGAGTTTTAAGAAATGTTTGAAAATTCGATCAATTGCATTTGATCGAATTTTTATTTGAATTGTCGAATTTTTGGGTATTCAATTTTTTTGTTGATAATTGAATCTACAGAGCCGGTGTTCTGCATTTATTTTTATTTGTATTCAAAGTAACATCTCACTTATTGATAATAAAAAAGTTAATAAAAATTAGGCAATATCAAATCACATACCATGGCGTAGAATAATTCACATTCCGGAACCTGGAATACATAAAACAATGTTTTTTTTTTTCAATATAAATAAATAGTAATAAACGTGTTTATTGACATTTAGTTACTTACCATCCTTGCAAACATAAAAAGCCAACAGGCCATCGACCGAAGTCCTACAGCATATTTTCAATATATTTTATTGCGAAGTTATGATCTTTTGAAGAAATCCCATAGCATTTTTTGTATGTGCGCCGATTTTAGCCTTTTTTTATTCACACTATTTATTGGGGTCTGAACGATAACCACATTCATGGAAAAAAAAATGGTTCCGTCTATTTTAGATAACGCGTTGTAGCTTCGAACATGAATAAATATGAATACAAACCACCAGCACAGTCGATTCAGTAGTTTAAACAAATTTATTCCGGAAAATAATTTAAAAACCGAATGTTTACACCAAAATATTCCCTGAAGACATTAATAACATTATAAATCACATCCCAATTTTGGAAGTAAAGAATTATTTAATTCTTTGGATACTTCACTCGTAGAGTGAATGCACCAGTAACTGAACAGTCACCAGTGAATGAACAACCGCTTTTTGAGAAGTCATGAAAAATTCTGCTGACTTGGTTGAACATTAGATTTTTTATCTGTCTATTTTTTAGCTATCTACGGTGATTATTTTGTCGCAGATGCCTGTTTTCGACTATAAGTGTAGGTTAGATTGGGCCGTTCATTTACTGGTTTTTTTGGATTTTTGTCTTTCAGTATTTATTTTTATATACTTTGCGATGAAAATTCGGTATTATTTTAATTCCCTCACGTAATTTGACATTCTGGTCATTAATTAAAATTTTCACGGACTATCTAGAAACATTACATTTCATAGAAACCCATGATAAACAAACCGTTCTGCTTAACCGCTCATTTACTGGTGACTCTACCCTAGCACTTATTTTACTTTTTTTTTTGTTGCATTTTCCACGCTACCAAAACTTTGTCATATTTTTTTCTTAACATAGAAGAAATATCAGATCACAATACATGAAATATAATGTTAGCTGATTCCCTCGAGACTTCATTCGAATTTTCCGTGCAGGCGATTTGGGACAAACTTGCGTTCCTCTGGGGATCACACAACTTATTGTGATCAGAGTTTATGCATTGGTAGCTCATACATGCGTGCACGCTAAGCGGACAATCCATGTATGCCCGTCGGAGAAAATTATCCTCGCTGGCTTCCGTGTAGACACGGCGATTGAGCGTGAGAGAGAAGCGGAGGAAATATTTTGACACCGAGAAACGTCGCGGCGTGATCGATGCCCGTTCCCTCGTGATTACCGGGTGAATTGCATTTCTTACGGGCTGTATGATGCGACAGCTCGTTGTCTCTACTCGTCCCCGTGGTTGTCGCCCTCGAAACGTTCCCACGAAGATGCCCGAGGACTTCCAGCAACATTTTAAATTGTCAAGATGCATGAGCTTCACATTAAATTTTTTTAAATTTAAATCGGAGTGTCAGTTTTTGCAAGTAGCACATGATTTATTTTTTTTTCAATTTATTTTACCATTTTTTATTCACATTTAACGGATTTTTTCTTTGTAACTTTTATTTTTTCTTTTTCTATACTTTATATTTCTTTTCTATTTATGTTAAATATTTAAAAAACGAAAAATTATTCTCATAATTATCTCAATATTAAAAAATATAAAATTGGTGACATATATTTTATAATTGTTTCAAAGTATTTAATTTAATAAGAATTAGCACTTCAAAAACGAGAAACTCGCGGATATAAATGATAAATAATACAATAAAAAGAACACATATAACGGTAGAAATTTTTATATTCAACATTTCATACGAAATTAAGTTTTACATTCATTAATCAATACACACACTTCACATTCACACAAAAGACCGTATATTTTACATTTCCAAAGAAAACAAGCTCATGATAAATAAAATAATTTCTCTCTCTCTCTATTATTGATAATTATTTCTCATACTTATCTTTCGTGAAACAATATATAATCGACGAAATTACCGGCCGACTTAATATAAATTATGTCGAATTGTTTAATTTAGAGACACGAAGAGGCACGTCTGCCCAGTACGATGGTTAAGAGAGAAGAAGGACTGTCCCGAAATTTCGGAGTACCGTTAGCTTCGCGACTTTCGCCTATGTGACTACACATACGCTCGATTTACGGCTACTATATGTAATCGCAAGTTCCCGTACATCGGAAGCCTATTTAAGTTAATTGCTCGATCGTTCCCAAGTGAAAATATTATGTGAAGATTATATATAAATATTTATATAGAAGCTATGTGCGAAAATGGACATATAGAATCTTCATATACTTTGTATAGTTCATATGAATTTGAAGAATTAATTTTTAAAGAACTATATACAATCAAATATATTCTAGATAGTATCATATATTGATTCTATATAGTTCTTTAAAAATTAATTACACAAGTTCTTATGGACTATACAAAATATGTGAATATTCTATATGTCCATTTTCGCATATAGTTTCTATATAAATATTTATATATAATCTTCATATAATATTTTCACTTGGGTTGTGCGAAGGTATATGAATTTGATTTCGGTAAAATCGATCGTCCCATCTTCTGTCAAATCTGTAAGTCAAAAATATTTTCCAAAACAGGCGGAAATACAAATATTTTTCTTGTTCTTTTTATTGCAGACGAAAAAAAAAATTGGTCAAATATACGAATATTTTTTGGTAAAACTAAAATCCACAAAAAAATTTGTCATATTTACAAATTTTTATTAGTTGAATAAAAAGCGTAAGAGATTGGGTCATTTTACACTTTTTTGTTGTCGAAACAAAAGTGAAAAAAGGAACTTCAGATGTGCGAGATTTCGACTAAATTTCTAATAACATTAATACGCGTGACAAAAAAAAAGTATGAAGCAAACGAAATATTTCATATAATCTAAATTTCGATATCCTTTCAAATAAATATCTTATTTACGATGTACATTATTACCCTTGCGAGCTTATCGCAGTTATGACTAATCTTTATCTCCCAATTCCGTTATTAAAAATGCTCATTTAAAAGGAATTCGACTCCACCTGTCATCCTGAAGATAAAAAAAGCGAAAACGTTAATCCTATGACAGATCCAATCCTCTTAGCAATCACATCTTATACATATGCACAGAAACATCGTTGCAATGTAATATTCATAATCCCTGAACCATATCGACATCCTCTATTATTAATCCGACAAAATCAACGATCAATTAACAACACGTGACAAAGTCGTAAAAAAAGCCTTCATCAACAGGAAATTCTCGGTGTATTTAATTACCCACGCACCCGTTACGCAAATGCATATAAAAATTGCATTATTTATACGCTGTCTGTCGCAGAGACACATAATTGTCCTCTTCTCACGGTCATGTATTAGAGAAGCCTTAACAGCTATATAACGGTTAGCCAGATTAGCGTGGCGGTTTGATTGGCCGCGGCTAAAGAACAGCGTCTCTGGCGGCGAAGATAAGACACGTAATATGATGTCCGTTGCGCCGCTTTAACGTCGCAAACAACGGGGAGAGAAGATTCTCATCGTAGACAAGGATAAAAAAGATAAGACGTTCGAAATAACGAGAACCAAGAGCACGTCTCTGGCTGAGAGTGAAGGCAGAGCGATCCGCTTGCAGGATCAAGCGTTATCCCTCAGGAAAAGCCACGCAGCATTGCGTCAGCTTGATAAATGATGAGCTCGGTCATGAAGGCATTTTGGGTGCTGTCCTTTGCGACGCGTTCTCTTCCATTGCTCTCCCATCGTCGTCCCCGCCTCGTGTCGCACGTCTTATGTTCTCTGCACACACAACGGTGATATCGCTCACGGCAAAGCTCGATCCACATGCCAACCACGCGAGTGCTCTCTTGGTCACCCACTATCAAACGCGCACGGGCGAACGAGAGAAAGGCGAAACGTGCTGGCACTCCGATTGGATGGGCTCCACTCCGGCTCGTGTATATACGAACTCCTACTGCGGGTACTCACGACCAAGCGTATATTAAAACGCCGAACCAATGGCCGACTGAATGTGTTTCTGCAAAAAATGTCGGAAGTGCATGGTTAGAGATTGGTGAAGGTACACACGGAAAAAAAGGATTGGTTGGAACAACCAAGTGCCTTGGTTATATATGCGCCAGACATTTAATTGGTTAGACCACACGGAAAAAAAGGCTTGTTTGGAACAACCAAGTGCCTTGGTTATATATGCGCCAGACAATTAATTGGTTAGACCAACCAAGTTATTTGTTAAGTTACCAATTTCTTGGTTGGAGTAACCAAGTCACTTGGTAAGCTAACCAAGTGACTTGGTTAGACCAACCAAGAAATTGGTAACCTAACAAATAACTTGGTTGGTCTAACTTATTATTTATCAGGTTTAACCTATTTATTAGGTTAACTTATTTATTAGGTTAACTTATTTGTTAGGTTACCAATTTCTTGGTTGGACTAACCAAGTCACTTCGTAAGCTAACCAAGTGACTTAGTTAGACCAACCAAGAAATTGGTAACCTAACAAATATCTTGGTTGGTCTAACCAATTAATTGTCTGGCACATATATAACCAAGGCACTTGGTTGTTCCAACCAAGCCTTTTTTTCCGTGCAACCAAGTTATTTGTTAGGCTACCGATTTCTTGATTGGTCTAACCAAGTCACTTGGTTAGCTTACCAAGTGACTTAGTTAGTCCAACTAAGAAATTGGTAGCCTAACCAATTAATTGTCTGGCGCATATATAACCAAGGCACTTGGTTGTTCCAACCAAGCCTTTTTTTCCGTGCAACCAAGTTATTTGTTAGGCTACCAATTTCTTGGTTGGTCTAACCAAGTTACTTGGTTAGCTTACCAAGTCACTTGGTTAGCTTACCAAGTCACTTGGTTAGTC
Source organism: Ephialtes manifestator (assembly GCA_963970395.1). Taxonomy (NCBI): domain Eukaryota; kingdom Metazoa; phylum Arthropoda; class Insecta; order Hymenoptera; family Ichneumonidae; genus Ephialtes; species Ephialtes manifestator. The sequence goes on along the minus strand of OZ019976.1, from coordinate 25,346,790 downwards.
CAACCAAGTAATTGGTAGCCTAACAAATAACTTGGTTGGTCTAACCAATTAATTGTCTGGCGCATATATAACCAAGGAACTTGGTTGTTCCAACCAAGCCTTTTTTTCCGTGCACGGAGAAAAACGCTTGGTTGGGCTTACTAAGATATTGGTTAAAAATTTCACCAAGAAAAATTTGGTAGGCGCAACCAAGTTATTGATTAGGTACGTACTAAATACTTGGTTGTCTTACCAAATCCTTGGTTATATTATCTAATAACTTGGTTATGTTAGGCAATAACTTGGTTTTGCCCACCAAGTTTTCTTGATAACATTTTTAACCAATTTTTTGGTAATTCTAACCAAGCTTTTTTTCTGAGTGTAGGCACATTTATTAAAAAAGCGCTTTTGGTAAAAATATTTTTTTGATAAAATTACAAAATTGAGAGGACACGGAGAGAAAACATTGGTTGCCCCAATCCATTCGTGTGGTTAAATGCCCTCTAATCGACAAAGTTGGTTAGGTTAATCAATTTTTTGTTTCTGTAAAAAATGTCGGAAATGCATGGTTAGAGATATTTGATGGTAGGCGCATTTTTTTAAAAAGTGCTATTGGTAAAAATCAAAATTTCATGGTGAAAATTTTTTTTGATAAAGTTAGAAAGTTGTCGTACACGGAGAGAAAAAATTGGTTGCCTCAACTATCCGCGTGGTTAAATACGCTTCAATTGACAAAATTGACTAGATTAATCAATTTTTTGGTTGAACCAACACACTAGTTGGTTGTGACACCCAATTCGTTGCTTGCTAACCAATTAATTTGCTGCCTCAACAAACTAGATTGTTTCCTCAACTGACTGATTTGTTTCTGTAACCAACTAGTTTAATGTCCCAACCAATTTTTTCGCTTGGAGCCTATTCAACTAATTATTTCCTTCCGTGTACAGTATTCTAAAAACAAGGTTCGGGTGGGTAACATTTGAATAACATTTTATTCAAAATGATAAACTCCGAATATTAAAAACCGGATAAATTTTTTTTTTTTTTGCATAAATTTTGGACTTGCGTGTTTTTATATATGTACACGGAGAAAACGGGTTAGTTGAGAAAACCTAACCGTTAAATGCTTGGAACGTTAGATGTAGTTTGGTTGGCACTACCAATCGGTTAGTTGGCGCCACCAATCTGTTAGTTGGCACTACCAATCGGTTAGTTGGTGCCATCAATCTGTTAGTTGGCACTACCAATCGGTTAGTTGGCGCCCCCAATCGGTTAGTTGCCGCCACCAATCGATTAGTTGGCACTACCGATCGGTTAGTTGCCGCCACCAATCGGTTAGTTGGCACTACCAATCGGTTAGTTGCCGCCACCAATCGGTTAGTTGGCACTACCAATCGGTTAGTTGGCACTACCAATCGGTTAGTTTGCGCCACCAATCAGTTGGTTGACATCAATCGGTTAGTTGGCATTACAAATCGGTTGGTTCTGACATGCAATAACTTGCTAATGCCATATTTTACAACGCCTGTTGGTTGGCACGTATCAATTCCATAATTCCTACAACTACACCCTTTTCTCCGTGTACTGTAAACACTTTCTTATTTTTATATTGCATATTCCTGTAATTATTATTAACTTTATTCACATTAGCGCTGTGCGTATATACTACACATGGTTATCGGAGGATTTACGTGAAAAACTAAGAAATAAGAGGGGCAAGGGAACGAAACCGGTGGATCCTATGTATTATACGAATTACGTAGATGATACCTCGATGGCAAGGGAGATACGGAGGGTCGTTTTTTTTTGGAGGGGCCGCCAGAGGCCTCGCATCGATATAACATCAACGAGGGCTATTTTTCACGGTTCCCTCATCGCTATAGCAGCAGCGATCGAACCTCCATTCGCTTTCACCCCCGTATATAGTTCTTATTTCTTTTTTTATCTACCCTTGCTAAAACTATCCCTCCCCTATCGGTTTGTTCATCTGTGGTCGAATAAAAACACATCTACCGTATTAAGAATAGCCAATATTAAGAAATAACCAATTTGAGTAATGCAGTAACGCAAGGAGAAAACGATTTGATGGTCCAAGAAAACTTTTGTTAAAATAATGACAACATTATCAACGTTATTTGCTAGCTTGCCAAAACATTTTGTTGGTCTAGCAGAATAATTTCTTAACCTAGCAAAAAAAGTTTAACCTGGAAAAAAAATTGTTAGATTAACAGGTAACCAAATTTTGTTTTTCATATTTGAGTAAACAACTAATTGTTAGCATTTTCTAACATAAAATATCTAACAAAAAATCTATAGACAAAATAGATCTTGTATATATTTGAATGAAACTCGGAAAAAATTCTGCAACAAACATAAAACTCCGTTGCGAGCAGAAATAAATTAATATTGCTATGTCAATTCTGCTTTTAATTAAATTGAAAAAAAAAAATATTCTCCTGCTAATTTTTAGACAAACACTCGTAGATTCCAAAAAATGCCTTTTCATATCGCCCTTTTTGTTCTTCTTTCCAACAATCATTTTATTCCCATAAAAAATTATTGCGAATGTTTTCCCGGCGTACACAAACATTATTAAGATTATTTAAATAAAATTTTCGTATTTTCCCACCTACTATATTTTTCGAAAATGATCCATTTTTAAAAACTTCATCATTTGTTTAAAAAAACCAAACATTAACTTCTCGTCAAAACTTTGTTTCGCGCATTAGTGTTGTTAATAGCTGCTAAAAAAAAAAAAATTCACCCCTCAACGCGGAAGTCGAAAACTTTTGACTTCAGGGGCTGCAGGAATTTTATTTAAAAAGTTTATTGAATGTTTTTCTTTTGCGAGATTCGCTTCGCCCGTCGACGTCGACGAGTTGCGCTCCCGCGCTTATATATATATACAAACCCGTGGAGAAATATTTCGTAGAGTTTCAAGATGGGTTTTCTGTCGGCGACGCGAACACCGGGATCCGTTCTCGTGCGGCACGACGAGAGAGTGAGAAAGCGAGACAGACGTCCCCTAGGATATGCTTCCCCCCCCCCCCCCCCCCCTCGTTCTCCTGCCTCGTTCCCGATCCCGTAGGATCATTAATCAAATTCCCCTCTCGCCTCTTCGACGCCGCCGCCGCCGCCTTCTCTTCTCTTCCTCCATGTCATCCCCACCATACGATACAAGAGAACGAACGAGCAGAGCAACGGGGACCGATGGCCGCCATTGCTGCTGCGTGTATACCGCAGCTCTCGCACTAATTAAAACGAGGAAATTAATGCTTTGTGCCTTACGGAGCGCCGCGCGCGGCCTTTGCGTGCGGGCTAAACGCGCGCGAGATTACAAGCAACGGGGGGATCGAGGGTGCGAGCTTGCCATTGGTAAAGTTTCGGTGAAAGAAAAAGAAAGAGAAGAAAACTTGACCGAAACGAAATTGTAGCTGGAGCCTATATCCATAATAATTACTTTTACGTATCCAGTTAACAAGCATAACGACTCACTGGTGCGAGTGTATTTAAAAGGAAAATTTTCGGTAGGCGATGCGATTTTCATTCGGATAAGAGAATTCTGGATGACTGTATAATTTAGAACATGATGGACTTTGGACTTTGGTAGCACAAACGATATATATTTTTAGGTGCGAACGAAAACGACGAAATTATTTCAGACGTAAATATTACACTACTGTTATTCATTTTTTTATCTGAATAATCTATTACCTGATTTTATCGAAACTTTTTTTTTGTTTTGTTTCCTGATTGACTTGATGGAAATGTTTTTTTTTCTTCTGAAAATCTCTGAATCTGTTTAAATATCTCGAGAATTTCATAAAATACTTCAATAATTTTCTGTGTGTTTTCCTAGTTTTGAGAGGAAGTTTTGTGTGAGTATAAAGATTTCTAATTATTGCAAAAATGCTTTCTATTCATCCACCTTTTACCCTCAAAATGTATGAAAATTTTTTTTACCCATTTTTCGCTTTGTATTTAAAAACTTTTTTCTGTGGTACTAAAATTGTTTCGAAATTCCTCAAATAATTTTCCCATTCGGTCAAGGCAAGGTTAAATTTTCTCTAAAATCTTGCGGATGCTTCATCGGCAATACGTCGTTTCTACAGAACCCGATTCTACACATCACCAACTCAACATCACCAACTCTACACAACGGCAATTCGACACATGCCTCGATTCAACACAACAGCAACTGTACACATCACCAACTCGACACATCGCCAACTCGACACATGCCACAATTCGACACAACCCCAATTCTACACAGCCCCGATTCTACACAGTCACAACTGTCACGAGCCAAAGGCACAACGACAATACTCTACACAGCCCCGATTCCACACAGGCACAAATGTCACGAGCTAAATTCACAACGGCAATACTCTACACAGCTCCGATTCTACACAAGCACAACTGTCACGAGCTAAATTCACGAAAGTCCCGATTCAACACATCATCGATTCTACACCGTCACCAACTCACATCCACCAGCGTATGACGTTCAAGCACTCCAACTCATCGGCGCACTATGATTGGCTATGAGTTGGTGACGGTGTAGAATCGGTGATGTGTTGAATCGGGACTTTGGTGAATTTAGCTCGTGACAGTTGTGCCTGTGTAGAATCGGGCTGTGTAGAGTATTGCCGTTGTGAATTTAGCTCGTGACATTTGTGCCTGTGTAGAATCGGGACTGTGTAGAGTGTTGCCGTTGTGCATTTGGCTCGTGACAGTTGTGACTGTGTAGAATCGGGGCTGTGTACAATTGGGGTTGTGTCGAATTGAGGCATGTGTCGAGTTGGTGATGTGTACAGTTGCTGTTGTGTTGAATCGATGCATGTGTCGATTTGCCGTTGTGTAGAGTCGGTGATGTGTAGAATCGGGTTCTGCAGAAACGACGTATTGCCGCTTCATCGATAAAAAATTTCCGATTAAATCCTGAATATTTTTGATATTTGATAATTCCACTCCCAAAAAAACATTTTGAGCAAATTCACACTATCAAATCGTTACGAATTACCAAAGTTTGTTTTATTGTTAAAAAAAGAATTTTTAACTTGAAAGAAATACAAGTAAAATTATTATCAGCGTGTTGCTATACTAATTGCTTTCACTAGCTCAAAATCGATGCATATGTTTACACCAGGTGTGAGTTGACTTGAGATGAAAATGTGCGATGCGACTTTGAGAATACAGATAAGAGAATTCCGAAGCACGATGGAAGGAAAAAAGGTTATGCTTTTCCATCGTGGCAAGTAGAAGAACCAAAGGGCCTTTTAGCTCTCAAAGTCCGATGATGGGCGTGACCCGAGTCGGACCCATTAGCGGTCAGCGCGCTGGTACAACGTTGCGGTGGTTTACCGCAAAACCTTCTTCGTCTTCGAGTTGTACTACAGCACTCAGCTCGCACAAGAGACTTGCATGCGAATACTAAGTAATTTATGGTCGCAACGCTGGGATTTGCGGGACGTCAGTTAGACACGGTGCCTCTAGCTCCTTTCTTACATTTTTCGTGTCCTCGGGGTCTCATTAGTTTACGAGCGCCTTAAGGATTCACTACCTTGCACATCTCCACTGCCACTTTGCAACAACAATTCCATACTATTAGATTTTTGTTCATAAAACAATAAATATACTTCATCATAAATTTCTCAGTGACAAAAATACACATAAAGTAGGATTTACTAAAAATTAACATCATTCTAATAATTGCTTCCTCATAGAGGAAGCTTTGTTATCACGAAAATTTTTTTTTTTTCGAGATTTTCATGCCAGTACACTCAGAATGGGCCAAAACGTCGACAAAAGTGATTTAGAAAAAATGTCTTTATGTGTGTGTGTGTGTGTATATGTGTATGTTACACGATCGAAAAATGTAAACCTTTATAACTCGGGAATGCCTTGAGATATCAAGCTGAAATTTGGACCATAGATAGAGGTATCAAGCCTCATTGTTCATACAGATTTTTGTTAAAATCCACTTCATCGTTAAATTATTACGCGTTTTTTAATTTTTTGAAAAATGTCTGTTTACGCGATAACTCTTTCAATTTTCGAGATATTGAGCTTAAAATTGGTATGAATGTGAGCGTTCATACGCCGGTGATCGCTATTCAATTTGGTTAAGATCGGTTGAACCCTTAAAATTTTATGATGTTTTGAATTTTTCAAAAAATTGACATTATCGCTCTATTGTAACTTTTGCAAAACTTAACATAGCGAGCTCAAATTTTGTATATAACTGAAACAATATTCAGCCATTATATGTATAATTTAGTGACGAACGGTGTAAAATTTTCGATTTTATGGAATGTTGAATTATTTTTAAAAATATACATTATCACATTCACTTTCGGAAACGCTGTAACAATCACGAAATAACGTAATAATGAAATAGAAAAAGCGTATCCACAACATGTATATTTATCTAATTAAAACAAGGATGCAAAGTAGAACCTTGCACATTGCTTCCTCATTATTTTTCGCGGTTTACAAAGCTTCCTCTATGAGGAAGCCAAAAATTGAATAACATACTTCCTCATAACGGTAGCTTTGTAAAACACGAAAAATAATGAGGAAGCAATGTGCAAGGTTCTACTTTGCATCCTTTTTTTAGTCTGTAATAATTGAATTAACAATTAAGCCATTTATTTATCATGAGTTTTTACAAACAGCAATAAATCCAGACCGATCGCCATAATTTTAATCAACAACCTGTGAAAAAATCATAATTTTTTTATATCGTATTTTCATCACGTAATTTCCAGCTAATATTTTTAATGCAGTACTTAAAATGTGTTTAAAACCTTTATCTTCACTACTTGTGAAATAAAATTTTCTACAATACTCGCGACAATTTTTTTTTCCTTGTCTCGTGTGATTGCAACACTCGCACTCGTCAGAAAAAGTTTCAACGCACTTGTATTGTAATATACCATATAGTGACATCGAATAAATGCCGTTTTTGATTAATAATGTAACCGAAGTTTTACAATAGGACCAACAGGAGCCGAGAAAAACGAAAAAGAAGACAGTGATCCTGAAATAACGTCCTTTTCGCTCTAGGATCAATATTTAGCGAGAAAAACGCGAAAAATTATTTGGCGTTTCTTGGACTGGTCCCATAGTCTATTCTATGTATTTTTCCGTGCAAAACAAGAATCTTACGCTATTTGGACGATAGGACAAACAGAAAAAGAGAAAAATGCAAAAAACCATTCCTGAAAAACACGTTTTTCGATGAATTTACATTTTACGCTATATCTTTTCGAGAAATCATAATTCGATGTATTTTTCACCGCTGATTAAGAATATAACCGTAGTTTTACAATAGGACCTACAGGAACCGAGAAAAACGAAAAAGAAGACAGTGATCCTGAAATAACGTCCTGTTCGCTCTAGGTTCAATATTTAGCGAGAAAAACGCCGAATTTATGACAGCATTTCGCAATCAACCTGCACAGATTCTGCAATATTTCCGGATTCACTTGAACCCTCCTCTAACTAGACAATTATCTTGACTACCATACATCTCTTCGTGGTTGCTGTGTGGGTGCGAGTGGAAAAGGGAAAGGGTTGCAGCGTGAAAATCACAGATAATGGTCTGACCAAACTGACCTAACGGTAACCCGGTCCATTAGCTGAGAGAGGCGTTTATTGGTTCGCCTTAGTATGAGTTCGCCTTGTAGTAAGAGTCAGGTACCGATTTTGCGCGTTTAGCTATACTACTGTGCAACAAATACATATATTGCTGCAGCAGCCGCATCAGGAGGCTCAACACTTGCGGGTTGCGTATACACGGATGCACCGACTCTTACTCGTATAACATTTCCCGTGGGGCTCGGTTCCTCTTTCCGCAAGCATTTTCGTCTTGTCTCTAACAACCGAGAAAGGATAGACTGAGAGAAAGCGTAAGAGAAGGACGAAAAGCCTTCACGGTGTTACGCGGTAACGAGATTACCGGCAGCAATTTGTAGGGATCAGTCTTTGAACTCGTAACCACAAGAAGAGTCTATGTTGTTACAACAGGTTTCCAAAAATTCTGACGTCAAGTAAAAAAGTTTCAAATCCAAAGACTTTTTGGAAATTAAAAAATTATATAAAAATATGTATTCACATACAAATTGTTTTATATGTAAATGTGTATTTACCATATAATTTTGTTTTAAACATAAAAACAATTTGAAAAATTATAATTTACTTAAGCTGAACAGTAACAAAAATTCAAAAATGGCGCTTTTAAAAAATCTATGTATAAAAATTCGAAACGTGTGTTTCTGTGTTAAAATTAAACATTTGGAAACGATAGCGAATGCCAAGATTTATAGAAAGAAGGTTTTTTTTCTTTGCGACGATTGCTTGGTAAAAGTAATTCTAAAGAATTATTAATTAATTAAGAATGATTAAAAGTAATTCTAAAGAATTACTAATTAATTAAGAATTATTAAAAGTAATTCTTTAGAATATTTAATTATAATTCTAAAGAATTACTTTTACCAACTGCCGAACTTTCAGAATAGAAAATTTCAAGGACCAATGATAAAATCCAAGGTTGTTCCAGGACTTTTTAAGGACTGTACGAGACATCAGGGAAAAATGTCTTAAATATTAGAACAAATTCAACTGAATCGTTGATTAATAAAAAAAAAACGAGAGTTTCGTTGAGGAGATTAAAACCTGATACTAACCCCCTTTTTTTTAGTTCAGACATCGTGTATGTAGAAATGAGAAACTCGCGGTGGGCCGACCGCGCGAGAGATTCAAACGTAAGGGAACCCCACGGGTGTTGTGGGCGCGGCGGACATCCCGCTGCGCCTCCAATATGGCCGCGTTGACGAAGCGTACATACACCCACGCAAGAACCTCTTCAGCGTTATTATAAACGGTTATCACGGGATTAATAGACGGGTTAAAAATAATAACGTTAAAGCATTATCGTCACTTCGTGCTCTATGAAACTTTCTAATTATTTTACAATTAATTGTGGTATCTATTTTAATTAATGTAATTTTTTAAATACACATTAAATCTCGATAAGATTTCCTGCAATGAAAAAAAAAATCGAATCCACAACCGCACAGAAAAATCGAAAACACGAGGTCTTCTATTTTGCATGTTTTTCATTTTTATTTTTCAAGTTTTTACGACATTGTTGAATACACGGAGAAAGCAATTCAAAGAAAATTACCTTATCAGTATTATAGAAATTACGAAAATTTATGTTATTTATATAGATTTTGTTACAAGATTTTGTTACAAGGTTTTGTAGTAAAAATTTTTACACGGTTATCACGGGATTAACAGACGGGTTAAAAATAATAACGTTAAAGCATTATCGTCACTTCGTGCTCTATGAAACTTTCTCATTATTTTACAATTAATTGTGGTATCTATTTTAATGAATGCAATTTTTTAAATACACATTGAATCTCGATAAGATTTCTTGCAATAAAAAAAAATCGATTCCACAACCGCGCAGATAAATCGAACACAGGAGATCTTCTATTTTTCAAGTTTTTCATTTTTATTTCTCAAGTTTTGACGACATTGTTGAATACACGGAGAAAGTAATTCAAAGAAAATTACCTTATCGGTATTATAGAAAATTTATGTTATTTATACAGAATTTGTTACAAAATTTTGTAGTAAAAATTTTTACACGGTTATCACGGGATTAACAGACGGGTTAAAAATAATAACGTTAAAGCATTATCGTCACTTCGTGCTCTATGAAACTTTCTCATTATTTTACAATTAATTGTGGTATCTATTTTAATGAATGCAATTTTTTAAATACACATTGAATCTCGATAAGATTTCTTGCAATAAAAAAAAATCGCTCCACAACCGCGCAGATAAATCGAACACAGGAGATCTTCTATTTTTCAAGTTTTTCATTTTTATTTCTCAAGTTTTGACGACATTGTTGAATACACGGAGAAAGTAATTCAAAGAAAATTACCTTATCGGTATTGTAGAAAATTTATGTTATTTATACAGAATTTGTTACCAGATTTTGTAGTAAAAATTTTTACACGGTTATCACGGGATTAACAGACGGGCTAAAAATAATAACGTTAAAACATTATCGTCACTTCGTGCTCTATGAAACGTTTTCATTATTTTACAATTAATTGTGGTATCTATTTTAATGAATGTAATTTTTTAAATACACATTGAATCTCGATAAGTTTTCCTGCAATGAGAAAAAAAATCGACTCCCCAATCTCACAGAAAAATCGAAAACACGAGGTTTTCTATTTTGCAAGTTTTTCATTTTTGTTTCTCAAGTTTTTACGACATTGAAGAATAATACACGGAAAGAGTAATTCAAAGAAAACAATTCAAAGAAAATTGCCTTATCAGTATTATAGAAATTACAAAAATTTATGTTATGAATACAGATTTTTTTTTAGATTCAATGGTAAAAATGTTCAATTTTCGTCAAATCCTTTTTTCTATGTAGAGTAAGTGATAATATAAGAAATTTTGACTCTGCTGAAGTTCCTGTTTAAGAATATTAGATGCAACCGATTTCAATAATAAAAATCGGTTGCACTTAATTAATTGCACAATACTTTTATAAAACAAGCGGCTTGTCTACCTTTATTAGAAACGTGAATCTCATTGCAGCTCAAAAAAATCCTATGGCATAACGGACGTCGCTTGTAGATATAGTGAAAGAATAGAGTTAGGTCTTCATTTCCGGTTCTCATCAGCACGTGAAAGATTGACTTTGGATTGATCGAGGAGTGAGTTACGCTCACTCGTTCGCGTCGCGACTCTGAGCAGCCAGCGAAATCTCTCCAAGTGAAATCGCCGTCAGATCGTCGTTCCTGCAGCAGTCGTTAATGCAAAGTCGGCGAGAAAATTTGTGACGCTCCCGTAATCTCGGGAAACGCATCCGTGACGGGATCTCCGTTGAGGAACAGTCTGTGATGCACGACGCGAGACGCCAACGCGGAAGATGGATGTTGTTCTCTAATTATTTACTCTGTTGGATGGGCGCACGAGCGCATTCATCGAACGAAGAGAAATCGGAATCTTTGCGATGTCGTTTGAGTCACATTGTACATCGTAGTATTGCTAATCCTTCACAGCGGCAAATTGAGACGACATATTACTGAAAAAAGAAATATCTTTAAACATTTTAATGCAATCAAATAAATCGTATTTCATCAATTCCACAAGAATATTTTTATATTTGCTTTAAATTTCTCCTAGTTATTAATAAATAATGAATTACGGTAAAAATGATGACCTAGTTTTTATATTAACATTGAATAACAATAATTGGGATCATTAAAGATGAACGTTCACTATTTTAAAATGAGCACTGTTTATTTGTTAAGTTTATAATTTATTTATTTATTTATTATTATTGAATCAAATAAATCGTATTTCAACAATCCCCCAAGAATATTTTTATGTTTGTTTTGAATTTCTCCTAGTTATTAATAAATAATGAATTACGGTAAGAATGATGACCTAGTTTTTATATTAACATTGAATAACAATAATTGGGTCTCTAGAGATGATCCTTCACTATTTTAAAATGAGCACTGTTTATTTGTTATGCTTATAATTTATTTATTTATTTATTATTATTGAATCAAATAAATCGTATTTCAAGAATCCCCCAAGAATATTTTTATATTTGTTTTGAATTTCTCCTAGTTATTAATAAATAATGAATTACGGTAAGGAAGATGACCTAGTTTTTATATTAACATTGAATAACAATAATTGGGATCATTAAAGATGAACTTTCACCATTTTACAATGAGCACGCTTTATTTTTTAAGCTTATAATTTATTTATTTATTATTATTGAATCAAATAAATCGTATTTCATCAATTCCACAAGAATATTTTTATATTTGCTTTAAATTTCTCCTAGTTATTAATAAATAATGAATTACGGTAAGAATGATGACCTAGTTTTTATATTAACATTGAATAACAATAATTGGGATCACTAAAGATGAACTTTCACTGTTTTAAAATAAGCACCGTTTATTTTTTAAGCTTATGATTTATTTATTTATTTATTATTATTGAATTATATGCAAGGTATATAACTGCATGATTTTGCTTTGTAGAAATCTCTCTAAATTCAGTTTCTTCAATAAATTTTGTGGAAAATAAAAAATGAATGTTTTTTTTACAAAACGTATTTTTTTATGGCTTTATATGAAAATAGAACGCGCGGTTGTATAATATGCAGGTCATAATACAAAAATTATGCGATAAGTAAAGAAAAAGTGTTCATTTGAAAGTATAGCGAAAGGCATCCATCTCTAATTGTCACTTAACGCTGGAGAACGGCGTTGTTGTCTACTCGATGAATATTGAATAGACAGGAAATAACGATCCTCTTAATTGGAGTTTCGATCTCAACGGAGACTCGCTTCGCAAAATCTGGTGTCACTTAAAAAAATATGTCACATTATTTGTACCATTTAAAAAAAATCGAAATCCTATGACTATTTGTTTGAAATTCTCACATAATAATTGCTAGGTCTAGATTACATTACAAATTCATTGTTTAAATCATCTATTTGATTTCAATCCGCATTATCTAGAAATTATGTACGTTTACGAAACAATTAAACAAAAAAAAAGTGCCAAGACGCAAATATCTAACAAATACAACAATTTCAACATGAAAACTTTCAGGGCATTTATAACCAACCAAATTAATATAAATGTCAACTGAGTCGACAGTCAAGGGAGTTAATAAAAGTCCTCACAATATTTATGCCCTCAGAACTTTGGGCAGATTTTTTTGGGATCAGTATTATTTTTGTTGCTGAAAAAAAGTTTATCTAAGAATTTATTTAGAAATTTTTACACGAAAACTTTCAGGGCATTTATAAGCAACCAAATGAATATAAATGTCAACTGAGTCGACAGTCAATGAAGTTAATAGAAGTCCTCACAATATTTATGCCCTCAGAACTTTGGGCAGATTTTTTTAGGATCAGTATTATTTTTGTTGCTGAAAAAAAGATTATCTAAGAATTTATTTAGAAATTTCTACACGAAAACTTTCAGGGCATTTATAACCAACCAAATGAATATAAATGTCAACTGAGTCGACAGTCAATGAAGTTAATAAAAGTCCTCACAATATTTATGCCCTCAGAACTTTGGGCACATTTTTTTAGAATCAGTATTATTTTTGTTTCTGAAAAAAAAAAAATTTATCTAAGAATTTATTTAGAAATTTCTACACGAAAACTTTCAGGACATTTATAACCAACCAAAGTATATAAGTATAGTATATAAGTATATAAGTATAACCAAAGTAATATAAATGTCAACTGAGTCGACAGTCAATGGAGTCAATAAAAGTCCTCACAATATTTATGCCCTCAGAACTTTGGGCAGATTTTTTTAGGATCAGTATTATTTTTGTTAATGAAAAAAAAGTTTATCTAAGAATTTATTTAGAAATTTCTACACGAAAACTTTTAGGACATTTATAACCAACCAAAGTAATATAAATGTCAACTGAGTCGACAGTCAATGGAGTCAATAAAAGTCTTCACAATATTTATGCCCTCAGAACTTTGGGCAGATTTTTTTAGGATCAGTATTATTTTTTTGCTGAAAAAAAGTTTGTTTAAGTATTTATTTAGAAATTTCTACACGAAAACTTTCAGGGCATCTATATAACCAATGAAATTAATATAAATGTCAACTGAGTCGACAGTCAATGGAGTTAATAAAAGTCCTCACAATATTTATGCCCTAAGAACTTTCAGCAGATTTTTTTTAAGATCAGTATTATTTTTGTTGCTGAAAAAAAAGTTTATTTAAGAATTTATTTAGAAATTTCTACACGAAAACTTTCAGGGCATTTATATAACCAATGAAATTAATATAAATGTCAACTGGGTCAACAGTGTCGATGATCTCAACAAACGGCGAGATCATTGACACTCCATAGCAAATACTAGTGATAACAAGAACTATTCGTCACGGTCATTGTCGACTATTGCTCGAAAGGCTTCCTGTATACTCGGACACTCTTGCTCTTTTCCACTAAATTGGCGATGAAAATCCGTAGATTGGTTAACGAGCTTGGATGCACGAGAACTCGACGAATTGACTCAATTAATGCGGAGCGAGTACAGCGAGTAGACCGCAGCTGCATCGCCATTTTGTGCAACGTCACGCTATCGTTCCTTTCTCTGCTTCCCTGTGTGGATCCTTTCTTCGATCGACTATGCTCTCACCGGGATACTTTAGGCATATACGTAGATGTATACATCTTCTGTATATAGGCATATATAGTTGCTATATCGAGATGCATCGATATTCTTCTGTCGTTAATCACGCACTTTTGTACCCTGTCGATGAAAACCCATCGCAATCTCCCGTCGAGCGTCTACCTCGCGTCGCGCCAGTCAGACATAAAAATTATGAAGGGCTCGAGGATATCTTCTCATGGTTAAATTACGATTATTCGATTTCAGTCAATTTTCGATTGCATTGTATGAACACCAACTGATGTAGTGATTTTCTTTTTTTCAGGACATGGATCTCATCGAGGTCCTTTGGAAGCAGGACGTGGATCTCGGTTTCACCCTGGTTGATCCAACTCCGACAAAACCATCTGGTGCATCCACATCCGAAAAGGAATCTGCCGATGATCTCGAAAAGCTCAAAGCTCTAGAAGCTATAAATGCTACAAAAAACGAGGTGAGTTTTGATAAACTTGTTACCTTTTTCGCATTTTTCTAAATTCCAACGCAAACACAGAAATTAAACACTTTAAAAGACTTGCATGTACGACAAAATGCAAAATCATTCAGAAATGTGATTTTTTTTCCTTCAAATCAATGCTTGTTGATTTTCTGCATGACTTTATACAAGTTAAGGTTATTACTAATTCTATTCGTACGATTTTCTATCTACTTGGCCTCACAAAAGTCACTCTTCCATCACTACCAACTTTAACCCCCGATGCGCGGTAATCCGCGGTGTAAATCTCAATACTTTTATTTCATAAACTTTTGCCATATGATTTATTTATCAGTTATTGCTTTGTAACAATTATCTTCAGCTTTAAAAAAAATATATAATTTTTCTTTATAATTTCTATAAAAAATAATAATAATAAAATGACAAGGAAATTTATAAGGCATTCAAAAATACATGGAGGTCTATATGTCAGCATTTTTGTCTATAATTTTCTTTACGGTCATTCAAAAGGTGGAAAATATTTTTATAATCACTGCAGTTTGTTATTATGAAATACTAAATATAGAAATAATTGTGATATCAATTTAAAAAAAAATATAACTCAGCAGCGATAGAAAATGTCGCCCTCCTAGATAATGAAACAAATTATTGCAATGACGTCGTCATATTCTGGGATTCGTTCGCAAGTCTTGGATTACCGCTCACAAAAAAAGACAAAAAAATAAAAACGGCATACATGCAGGTATATATTGCTTCTTAGTGGCATTCAAAAATACATGGAGGCCTATATGTCAGCATTTTTGTCTACAATTTTCTTTACAGTCATTCAAAAGGTGGAAAATATTTGTATAATCACTACAGTTTGTTATTATAAAATACTAAACACAGAAATAATTGGGATATTCATTTTTAAAAAACCCACAACACAGCAGTGATAGAAAATATCGGCCTCCTAGATAATGAAACAAATTATTGCAATGACGTTGTCATATTCCGGGATACATTCGCCAGTCTTGGATTACCACTCACGAAAAAAGACAAAAAATAAAAACGGCATACATGCAGATATATATTGCTTCTTAGTGGCATTCAAAAAGGCATTCAAAAATACATGGAGGCCTCTATGTCAGCATTTTTGTCTACAATTTTCTTTACAGTCATTCAAAAGGTGGAAAATATTTGTATAATCACTGCAATTTCTTATTATAAAATACTAAATACAGAAATAATTGCGATATTCATTTTAAAAAAACCCACAACACAGCAGTGATAGAAAATGTCGGCCTCCTAGATAATGAAACAAATTATTGCAATGACGTAGTCATATTCCGTAATTCGTTCGCCAGTCTTGGATTACCACTCACAAAAAAAAACCACAGAAAAATATAAATAAAACGGTATACATGCAGGTATATATCGCTTCTTAATGGCATTCAAAAAGGCATTCAAAAATACATGGAGATCTACTATATGTCAGCATTTTTGTCTACAATTTTCTTTATAGTCATTCAAAAGGTGGAAAATATTTGTATAATCACTGCAATTTCTTATTATAAAATACTAAATACAGAAATAATTGCGATATTCATTTTAAAAAACCCACAACACAGCAGTGATAGAAAATATCGGCCTCCTAGATAATGAAACAAATTATTGCAATGACGTAGTCATATTCCGTAATTCGTTCGCCAGTCTTGGATTACCACTCACAAAAAAAAACCACAGAAAAATATAAATAAAACGGTATACATGCAGGTATATATCGCTTCTTAGTGGAGGAAGTCGCAGTCGAGGTCTGATCGCTTTGCGGACTGCCCGACTGGTGGGGTATAACACAACCAGATTCAATCTCATTAATACCTGGCGTACAACGAAAACACGCGCGTGCTCGTGAACCATCGGCGGTATCTGCGTTGCGTATCCGCCTTGCGATCGAGCGAATGATCCATGTCGGTGGGCGATGGATCGACATCGATAGGAAGACGTCCGTGTGGCCGTCCCATCGTCGTGTAGTTATTCCATGCATATACATACTTGACTGTAGCGCGTATTCAGCGTGTGTACGACGAAGGTGACGCTGCTCAGTTGGCTAACCTGGAATCTGACCCTCTTCTTCGGGGTGGCTATCTCATCACGATATATATCTTGATCGTGCATTCCGTTGGCGCGGACATGCGTTCGCTCTTTCTTATAGCTACGATAGCTCGCGACAAGACCAATCTATAGAGCATCTATCAATATTTCGAGGACCTTTTTGTTCAACATCTCACAGAACAATCAATGCCAGATATTACATAATGTATTGTCTGACCAAGAATCATAAATCTAAATCGAGAACGATTGCATGAATTTTTGTCATACGAAAATTTTGAATCAATTTGAAGAATAATAGTAATATGGTAGATTTACCAAATATGGACTTCATTCGGATTTTGTACAATTTTCGAAGCATTTAAGTAGGTACTGCAATTTAATACGAGTTAAATGAATGCGAAGTTTCTACATTATTTTATGCAAAGTTCAATACTGTCATATATGATAGTGAAGAGCAACTTTACTCCAAATTTTAATCCAAAGAAATATTAAATAAATAAATTTGTAAATTTCCATGTTTTTGATTAATTTTGGAAAATGATAATTCGCAATTTTATAGATTTTTATACGATATGGTACATTTGGTTTCTCGAAAGTGGTTCTACGATTTTACCTCCTAGATGTTCGGTAGTGTTGAGCATTCGAAAAGAGTCCTTGATAAATAAACTAACTAGTATTAAATGCAGTAACCATCTTAATGTCATTCAAAGTGTATAAAAATTTCAATTCGTCAAAGATTTTACTCAAATTATTTAAGAGTATCGTTGAACTGACAGATTTCGTTACATTTTCTCAGTATTTTTTTTTACCAGATGTAAATTTGATGTTCTAATCATAAAAATATCAGATTCTAACCTTTATATGTAAACTCAGCAGAGATTTATGACGTTTAGATAATCATTTTCGGAATAAAAAGATTGTAACATTTAAAAACAGCTAAAGTTCAATTGACACTAAATGTTCAATTGAATTTCGACTCGATTTACTTTTGATAGGTTCGATTAGATATTGATAGAGAAATAGTTCAGCTAACTCACGAATCAGAGTTGTGCCCAATTTCAAGAATATTTTTATATTTGTTTTGAATTTCTCCTAGTTATTAATAAATAATGAATTACGGTAAGGATGATGACCTAGATAATTATTTTTTAGATAATTTAATTAATAATTTAATTAGTTTAGATAATTATTTTCGGAATAAAAAGATGATAACATTAAAAAAACTGCTAAAGTTCAATTGACACTAAATGTTCTATTGAATTTCGACTCGATTTACTTTTGATAGGTTCGATTAAATATTGATAGAGAAATAATTCGGCTAACTCACGAATCAGACTTGTGCCTAATTTGAAGAATATTTTTATATTTGTTTTGAATTTCTCCTAATTATTGGTAAATAATGAATTACGGTAAGGATGATGACCCAAATAATTATTTTTTAGATAATTTAATTAATAATTTAATTAGTTTAGATAATTATTTTCGGAATAAAAAGACGATAACATTTGAAATCTGCTAAAGTTCAATTGACACTAAATGTTCAATTGAATTTCGACTCGATTTACTTTTGATAGGTTCGATTAAATATTGATAGAGAAATAATTCGGCTAACTCACGAATCAGAGCCGAATTTCTTTTTTTGATTTATCGGTTATGTCCACTGCCCGTAATTCGCACGAAACCCTTTCTTCTTATTTACCTTAAGCGGCCAAGATCTGAAGAACTGAGAGATACGCGCACGCCAGGGACACATTAAGCCGAGAGAATCTCTGGAAGCCGTGTTCGGGAGACACCAAAGAGATTAGCCACGAAGCGGCAATGCCGAACCCACGCGCCCTTCGTACGGATACGATCTCTACTCTTTCTCGGCTGCGCGATGCTCAGAGACCACAGAGGTCCCGCAGCAATCCGTGTCCATCTCTTCGATCTCTCTGTGACCCTTACTCCAGATCCTCTCGGTCGTCGGGCAAGCATGTTCGTCGCTCTTGATCCCATCCATTCTGTTATAGCTCTTCCACTACAAATAGCAACGAAATCAATGGAGCTAATAAAAGTCCTCACAATATTTCTGCCCTCAGAACTTTGGACAGATTTTTTTAGGATCAGTATTATTTTTGTCCCTGAAAAAAAAAAGGAAAATAATTATTTAGAAATGCTTAAAGATTTTAGATGCAACGATCAATCACTGTTAAAATGGAAAATTATTTACAATTAAAAAAAAATGTTGCTCATTATGTAGGGAAAAAATGTTCATGATTTTACAATGATTATAAATAATTTAGAAAAACTCTTTTTTTACAACCTATGATAATAGCAACGAAATCAGTAGAGCTAATAAAAATCCTCACAATATTTCTGCCCTCAGAACTTTGGACAGATTTTTTTAGGATCAGTTTTATTTTTGTTCCTGAAAAAAAAAAGAAAAATAATTATTTAGAAATGCTTTAAGATTTTAGAAGCAACGATCAGTCACTGTTAAAATGGAAAATTATTTACAATTAAAAAAAAATGTTGCTCATTATGTAGGGAAAAAATGTTCATGATTTTACAATGATTATAAATAATTTAGAAAAACTCTTTTTTTACAACCTATGATAATAGCAACGGAATCAGTGGAGCTAATAAAAATCCTCACAATATTTCTGCCCTCAGAACTTTGGACAGATTTTTTTAGGATCAGTATTATTTTTGTTCCTGAAAAAAAGAAAAATAATTATTTAAAAATGCTTAAAGATTTTAGATGCAACGATCACTCACTGTTAAAATGGAAAATTATTTACAATTAAAAAAAATGTTGCTCATTATGTAGGGAAAAAATGTTCATGATTTTACAATGATTATAAATAATTTAGAAAAACTTTTTTTTTTACAACCTACGATAATAGCAACGGAATCAATGGAGCTAATAAAAATCCTCACAATATTTCTGCCCTCAGAACTTTCGACAGATTTTTTTAGGATCAGTATTATTTTTGTTCCTGAAAAAAAAAAAAAAGAAAAATAATTATTTAAAAATGCTTAAAGATTTTAGATGCAACGATCAGTCACTGTTAAAATGGAAAATTATTTACAATTAAAAAAAAATATTGCTCATTATGTAGGGAAAAAATTTTCATGATTTTTCAATGATTATAAATAATTTAGAAAACCTCTTTTTTTTACAACCTATGATAATAGCAACGGAATCAGTGGAGCTAATAAAAATCCTCACAATATTTCTGCCCTCAGAACTTTGGACAGATTTTTTTAGGATCAGTATTATTTTTGTTCCTGAAAAAAAAAGAAAAATAATTATTTAGAAATGCTTAAAGATTTTAGATGCAACGATCAGTCACTGTTAAAATGGAAAATTATTTACAATAAAAAAAAATGTTGCTCATTATGTAGGGAAAAAATGTTCATGATTTTACAATGATTATAAATAATTTAGAAAAACTCTTTTTTTACAACCTATGATAATAGCAACGGAATCAGTGGAACTAATAAAAATCCTCACAATATTTCAGCCCTCAGAACTTTGGACAGATTTTTTTAGGATCAGTATTATTTTTGTTCCTGAAAAAAAAGAAAAATAATTATTTAAAAATGCTTAAAGATTTTAGATGCAACGATCACTCACTGTTAAAATGGAAAATTATTTACAATTAAAAAAAATGTTGCTCATTATGTAGGGAAAAAATGTTCATGATTTTACAATGATTATAAATAATTTAGAAAAACTTTTTTTTTACAACCTATGATAATAGCAACGAAATCAGTAGAGCTAATAAAAATCCTCACAATATTTCTGCCCTCAGAACTTTGGACAGATTTTTTTAGGATCAGTTTTATTTTTGTTCCTGAAAAAAAAAAGAAAAATAATTATTTAAAAATGCTTAAAGATTTTAGATGCAACGATCAGTCACTGTTAAAATGGAAAATTATTTACAATAAAAAAAAATGTTGCTCATTATGTAGGGAAAAAATGTTCATGATTTTACAATGATTATAAATAATTTAGAAAAACTCTTTTTTTACAACCTGTGATAATAGCAACAGAATCAGTGGAGCTAATAAAAATCCTCACAATATTTCTGCCCTCAAAACTTTGGACAGATTTTTTTAGGATCAGTATTATTTTTGTTCCTGAAAAAAAAGAAAAATAATTATTTAGAAATGCTTAAAGATTTTAGATGCAACGATCAGTCACTGTTAAAATGGAAAATTATTTAAAATAAAAAAAAAATTGCTCATTATGTAAGAAAAAGATGTTCATGATTTTACAATGATTATAAATAATTTAGAAAAACTCTTTTTTTACAACCTATGATAATAACAACAGAATCAGTGGAGCTAATAAAAATCCTCACAATATTTCTGCCCTCAAAACTTTGGACAGATTTTTTTAGGATCAGTATTATTTTTGTTCCTGAAAAAAAAAGAAAAATAATTATTTAGAAATGCTTTAAGATTTTAGATGCAACGATCAGTCACTGTTAAAATGGAAAATTATTTACAATAAAAAAAAATGTTGCTCATTATGTAGGGAAAAAATGTTCATGATTTTACAATGATTATAAATAATTTAGAAAACCTCTTTTTTTTACAACCTATGATAATAGCAACGGAATCAGTGGAGCTAATAAAAATCCTCACAATATTTCTGCCCTCAGAACTTTGGACAGATTTTTTTAGGTTCGGTATTATTTTTGTTCGTGAAAAAAAAAGAAAAATAATTATTTAGAAATGCTTTAAGATTTTAGATGCAACGATCAGTCACTGTTAAAATGGAAAATTATTTACAATAAAAAAAAATGTTGCTCATTATGTAGGGAAAAAATGTTCATGATTTTACAATGATTATAAATAATTTAGAAAAACTCTTTTTTTACAATCTATGATAATAGCAACGGAATCAGTGGAGCTAATAAAATCCTCACAATATTTCTGCCCTCAGAACATTGGACAGATTTTTTTAGGATCAGTATTATTTTTGTTCCTGAAAAAAAAAAGAAAAATAATTATTTAGAAATGCTTAAAGATTTTAGATGCAACGATCAGTCATTGTTAAAATGGAAAATTATTTACAATTAAAAAAAAATGTTGCTCATTATGTAGGGAAAAAATGTTCATGATTTTACAATGATTATAAATAATTTAGAAAAACTCTTTTTTTACAACCTGTGATAATAGCAACAGAATCAGTGGAGCTAATAAAAATCCTCACAATATTTCTGCCCTCAGAACTTTGGACAGATTTTTTTAGGATCAGTATTATTTTTGTTCCTGAAAAAAAAAGAAAAATAGTTATTTAGAAATGCTTTAAGATTTTAGATGCAACGATCAGTCACTGTTAAAATGGAAAATTATTTACAATAAAAAAAATGTTGCTCATTATGTAGGGAAAAAATGTTCATGATTTTACAATGATTATAAATAATTTAGAAAAACTCTTTTTTTGCAACGTTAGATAATAGCAACGGAATCAGTGGAGCTAATAAAAATCCTCACAATATTTCTGCCCTCAGAACTTTGGACAGATTTTTTTAGGATCAGTATTATTTTTGTTCCTGAACAAAAAAGAAAAATAATTATTCAGAAATGCTTAAAGATTTTAGATGCAACGATCAGTCACTGTTAAAATGGAAAATTATTTACAATTTAAAAAAAAAATGTTGCTCATTATGTAGGGAAAAAATGTTCATGATTTTACAATGATTATAAATAATTTAGAAAACCTCTTTTTTTTACAACCTATGATAATAGCAACGGAATCAGTGGAGCTAATAAAAATCCTCACAATATTTCTGCCCTCACAAATTTGGGCAGATTTTTTTTAGGATCAATATTAATTTTTGTTTCCGGAAGAAGAAAAAAATTTATTTAAGATTTTATTTAGTAATTCTTAAAGATTTTAGAAGCAACTATTAAATCATATTATCAGTCACTATTAAAATGAAAAATTATTTTAATATAAAAAAAATGTTCATAATTTCACAATGATTATTAATATTTTAGAATTCTTTTTTTACAATGTATGATAATATTTGTGATAGTCATAAATATATCTCAAACGCTTTTTTTTTCATTCGAATACCAAATTTCCTCCTTTTTTGTTACTTTGATTTAATACTCAATATTAACTGAATTGAAGGGATGAAAAAAAATGATTTTTCAAAATAGTGTGAAGTGTTTTTTGACTCTCGCGAGTGAAAAAAGGACTATGTATAGATGAAGAATATTGAGAAGAAATACGTAGACAAAGTTCCAAGAGTCAAGGCAAAATGCAAGGCAGGTCTGGTGAGGTGCGTTGGGCTCGATCGTTCGGCCTCCCGACGATGACGTTGCATCGACGTTCTCGTCGAGTCGTCCATCGGGATCCCTCTTTCTCATTCTCATTGTCCATCTTCTTCGCGCGATCGAAATCCTCATCGTTGCCTCCTTTTCTCCGGTTCGTCCTTATTCAACTGGGGACTTCGGTCAGGACTCGCAGCTCGTCGATATCCTTCCCACGTAGCCCATCTCTTTCACTCTGATCCACGTTCTACAGTCTCGTTGAATTTTTCTTCTTTTTTTTTTTTACTTCGCTCCTTCTCTGTCTTGTGGACTAGCAGCTTGGAAGCAGCAGCGTCTTCGTCCTTTGTAGATGGGGCAAAACGCCGCCGCCATCGGAATATACGCGTCCAATAATACGGGGACGCCCTTCGTGCGCGATCCCGCCGATCGAAAACCACGGCTCTCGTCTCAGTTCGTCGATCGATACCCCACTTGATGGCCGATGTATTACAAGTCTTTGGCCAGGCTTGCGAACACTCTGCGAGAACAAAGGAACAGTCAGAAACGACGAAGGAAGAGTCCTTTTTTTTCCTCATAAAAGTCAGACCGGTAAAAATTTTCAAAACCTTTGGCACTTTTCTACATTTCAATACGGAGAGAAAACTTTTGTTGCATCAACAAAACAGTTGCTAATATAGTGACAGCAAAGCCTTATTTCTTAACCTAACAAAAATTATTTGCTAGGCTTGTCAAAAAATTTGCTAGAGCAGCAAAAAGATTTGCTAGGCTAGCAAAATTATTTGTTAGGTCAGCAAATAAAGTTTATCACTATGCCAGCAACTGATTTTTCTCATTTGGTACTTTTCTACATTTCAACACGGAGAGAAAACTTTTGTTGCATCAACAAATCAGTTGCTAATATAGTGACAGCAAATACTTATTTCTTAGCCTAACAAAAATTATTTGCTAGGCTTGTCAAAAAATTTGCTAGAGCAGCAAAAAGATTTGCTAGACCAGCAAAATTATTTGTTAGGCCAGCAAATACATTTTCTAGGCCAACAAATAAAGTTTATCACTATGCTAGCAAATGATTTTTGTCATTTGGTACTTTTCTACATTTCAACACGGAGAGAAAACTTTTGTTGCATCAACAAAACAGTTGCTAATATAGCGACAGCAAAGCCTTATTTCTTAGCCTAACAAAAATTATTTGCTAGGCTTGTCAAAAAATTTGCTAGAGCAGCAAAAAGATTTGCTAGGCCAGCAAAATTATTTGTTAGGCCAGCAGATACATTTTCTAGGTCAACAAATAAAGTTTATCACTATATTAGCAAATGATTTTTCTCATTTGGTACTTTTCTACATTTCAACATGGAGAGAAAACTTTTGTTGCATCAACAAATCAGTTGCTAATATAGTGACAGCAAAGCCTTATTTCTTAGCCTTACAAAAATTATTTGTTAGGCTTATCAAAAAATTTGCTAGAGCAGCAAAAAGATTTGCTAGGCCAGCAAAATTATTTTTTAGGCCAGCAAATACATTTTCTAGGCCAACAAATAAAGTTTATCACTATGCTAGCAAATGATTTTTCTCATTTGGTACTTTTCTACATTTCAACACGGAGAGAAAACTTTTGTTGCATCAACAAAACAGTTGCTAATATAGTGACAGCAAAGCCTTATTTCTTAGCCTAACAAAAATTATTTGTTAGGCTTGTCAAAAAATTTGCTAGAGCAGCAAAAAGATTTGCTAGGCCAGCAAAATTATTTGTTAGGCCAGCAAATACATTTTCTCGGCCAACAAATAAAGTTTATCACTATGCTAGCAAATGATTTTTCTCATTTGGTACTTTTCTACATTTCAACACGGAGAGAAAACTTTTGTTGCATCAACAAATCAGTTGCTAATATAGTGACAGCAAAGCCTTATTTCTTAACCTAACAAAAATTATTTGCTAGGCTTGTCAACAAATTTGCTAGAGCAGCAAAAAGATTTGCTAGGTCAGCAAAATTATTTGTTAGGCCAGCAAATATTTTTTCTAGGCCAACAAATAAAGTTTATCACTATGCTAGCAAATGATTTTTCTCCGTAAAGATCCCAATAAAAAAACATTAATAGACAGCGAATGTAAAGTCATTTTATACAAATTTTTAAACATTTAAACGCGAGGAGATATCGATTATGAAATTTTTTCGACATAAGACTGTTCAATCTTTTGGTAATGTTTTAAGCTATCAATCATTTTAAGAATCATGATTATTTTCAACTTCGTGCACCATTAGAGGGTTAAAGTTTTGCTCGTATCGTAAAGTAAACTCGTTTTTAAGCTACAATCTTGGATACACTTTTGATCGAGATCTCTTTCGCGTGACCTCGATTTCCAACGAAGGGTGAACAAATTATCGGCACAGCGAACAGCAACAGGCTTTTTTATTTAAAAATATAACAAAATAGCAATTAGCCACCAGAGGCAAATAATTTGTCAACATTAAAAAATTATTTTTTACAATCCGACGTTGGAACAATCGTTTATAAAAATATTCGATATTTCGGTATTTTGTAAAAAAAACTTGCAATCATTTCAAGTATCGCGATAATTTTTTACTTTGCCTACGTCCATTATCGTAAACATGTTTCAAACTGCAATGTCGGATCCTCAAATAGTCAAAAAAATAAAGCAACTCCATCAATTGATCCATTTTTTTTCATTTGTTTTATAATAAAAAAATTAATAGTAATAAGAAGCCATCAAAAAGGCAAACAATTTTGCAGCATTTTAACGTTGACGAAGGATCGTTTATAAAAATGTTCGACATTAGAGCTTTTCGATCTTTTGGTATTTTGAAAAACTTGAATTATTTCGAAAATCGCCATTATTTTTCACTTTGCTTGCTTCCATTATCGTAAACATATTTCCAAGCGGCGGTCTGGGATCCACTTTTGATCGAGACCTCTTCTCCTTGACCTCCCATTTCCGTGAAGAGTGTACAAATGATCGGTACAGCGAGCAGCGACGGGCTCCATTAGACCGCGGTACTCGAGCACTCGTTCTGCTTATACAACCAAATGGATTAACAAAACCCTCGAACAGAGCGGTGTTGGATTGACGAGGAAGAGAAAAGAATGCTAGTGACGCGCTTTGCGAACATCAAGGGGATGCTGCCGCGTTCTTGATCAAGTGAATCGAGATGGAAAGAGCGCGAGGGCGTGAAAAAACAAGGCTCTTCGATAAGAGAGGGATGTATATACTTAAGTGGTCTCGTATCACAAAAGCATTGGAAAGAAAATGGAAACGATCTCTTCTCATCCCCTCGAAACTCTGCAGCTATACTAAAATCGTAGAGCTACTTTCGCTGCATCTAATAATACAGAAGTTCACAACGAAAGAGAGTAAAAATAAGAGGAAAAAAAAACGAGTGGGGATGAAGAGAGACAAGAGGGTCGAGATGATAAATGTTTGTGGAATCCCCTCCGAATCTAGGGGTGCGCCATCGATGCCGGGCCAGTTTCGCTTTAAGGGTGAAATAGAGTAGAGGGGAGATAGAAAAGAAGATCGAGGGGCAAAGCCGAGGGATACAGAACGTGGGCTTCGCCACAGGGATCCCGGAATATGGACCAGCAGCATCAGGCGAACGCTCCGGTTGGCCAAAGAGAGATAGCGGCACGACGACGCCGCGAAAGAGATTGGAGCAACGTCGGCAGGGGATATACTTGGTTCAGGGGACGTATTAATGGTTCTGGAAATTGAAAACGCTCCAGCGAACCCCGGAGTTTGTGGGCGTCCTGCTATTTCCGTCTCTTCTTCGCTTCTCCGCCATCACACCGTCCTTCTCTTTTTTATTGTTTCTTCCACGCGGCGGAATTTCAGGTCAGAGCGATATAAGATGGCGCCAAAGGGACGCACCACTCCTTGTCCATTTTCCCTTCGCTCTCTCTTTCTCTTGTGTCTTCGAAAAATGATTATTCCTGATCGAATTCTCATTGCCTTTCTCTAAAGAAAATTGTGTACGCTTTATGCATAACAAAGTACGTACTACAAATCAATTTAGAAGGTAATGCACACCCAGAAAAAAGATCTTGCTAACGGGACTAGAACCTACGCATCGGAAATAAAATTTCTTATTTGGATGCCGACCTACTAGACTTCCATTCACCTCAAATAAATTTTTTTTATTTGTAATTAATTTACTTATTGAATAGTAAATATATTCAAATCTAAAAAATATTTATTTGGATCGGCAGTAATATAAATGTTGATTAAAAAAAAAAAAAAAATTATTGGCTGTCTATTCATTCCTTAGAAGCTCAGAAACTGCCTCCCGCTTAACAGTTGGCGCGCAAACCAGTGCGCGGCTAAGCGGTCACCCATCCGAGTTATCACCGCAAATAATGCTGCTTAACACTGGAGACCGTCGAGCAACACAACGACCGCGCGCCCACTGCTGGGGATTTAAAGAATATATAATTTTTATATAAATATACGACAAGAATTAAATTAAATCGATAAATGTTGCATGTTGATAATAATAAACTCCAATGATGAAAGGAAATAAATATATATTGGATAATAAGATAGTACTAATTGATCCTATATTAAAAAGTTCATGGACGACAAATGCGAAATTCATTATTAGCGTTTTATTCATAATTTGGTTGGTCGTCGGTGACACTGAGATCGGGACCAAGTTCATGCATTCATTTTTTTTTGTTTATGTCAAATGTCAAAACTTATAGAAAGAGACTCGGGCGCTTAACCCTAGTTTTATTAAAAAATATCTAATACATGTATTTGATCGTTTTAACTAGATCTTTTTTCCGGATTAAGAAAGTATTTAGTAGTAACAAATAAAATATTTTTTTAGTGTCCGCTGCACAGTGAAGGTTGATTCAAATAAATAAATATGTTGGAAATAAAAAAACTAAAAAATTGAATGAAATACGTATTTGTTGGAGGGAAAGTAAATTTTCGTTGATTGAAATAATTAAATGTTGAATAGATCATTTTATTTAATATTACCAAATCTTTTTTCTGGGTCCATGTGAAGACTTTTGATTGATCTTAGTATCGGCTGTTGGAAAGATTGTAATTTGATGATTCAACGGTAAACGTGACTCTGCTTGAAACTATCCAAGGAAACATATATCGTTGCACCCAGAAAAAAAGATCTTGTTAACGGGTTTAGAATCTACGCATCGGAAATAAAATTTCTTATTTGGATGCCGACCTACTAGATTTCCATTCACCTCAAATAATTTTTTTTATTTGTAATTAATATACTTCTTGAATAGTAAATGTATTCAAATCTAAGAAATATTTAGTTGGATCGGCAGTCATATAAATGTTGATTAAAAATTTTTTTTTTTTTTTGATTGGTTATTTATTCCTCCCTATCCCTTACAAGCTCAGAAACTGCCTCCCGCTCAGCAGTTGGCGCGCAAACCAGTGCGCGGCTAAGCGGTCACCGATCCAAGTTACGACCGCAAATAATGCTGCTTAACTCTGGAGACCGTCGAGCCACGCACCGACCGTGAGCGCACTGCTGCCGATTTAAAGAATATATAATTTTTATATAAATATACGACAAGAATTAAATTAAATCGATAAATGTTGCATGTTGATAATAATAAACTCCAATGATGAAAGAAAATAAATATATATTGGATAATAAGATAGTTCTAATTGATTTTATTAAAAAATATCTAATACACGTATTTGATCGTTTTAACTAGATCTTTTTTCCGGATTAAGAAAGTATTTAGTAGCAACAAATAAAATATTTTTTTAGTGTCCGCTGCACTATGAAAATTGATTCAAATAAATAAATATGTTGGAAATAAAAAAAACTAAAAAATTGAATGAAATACGTATTTGTTGGAGGGAAAGTAAATTTTCGTTGATTGAAATAATTAAATGTTGAATAGATCATTTCATTTAATATTACCAAATCTTTTTTCTGAGTGCATGTGAAGACTTTTGAATGATCTTAGTATCGGCTGTTGGAAAGATTGTAATTTGATGATTCAACGGTAAACGTGACTCTGCTTGAAACTATCCAAGGAAACGTATATCGTTGACGTCGCCTACGGGCACTGATTTCGTATTTATGTCGAACGTAGAAACTTCAGCCCCCCAGAAGTCTTATACCGGGTCTTTCCGACTGATGTGACGGGAGTTTTCGTAGTTATATCTACGAATGTAACTGTGTGGTCGAGCGATCATTCCTTTGGCCTGGTCGGTCTCTTGACAGAGACCGAGAGAAGGCCTTAATTGAGAGCTATGCCAGCGATGCAGGTACGACGCGAGGCATGCGCGATGACAGGACGTCTATTGTCGCATCGAGACGAGGGGCGCAGAGAAAAAATGCACCGAAGAAACTCGGCGTCTCGGCACAACTTCCAGTAAAAACTCAATTCCTCTTCTATCTCTGACGTTCAGTGGTTGATCCAGTAAACAGAGAAGACTGTGGGAATAAGCTTGATCATGGTTTTGAGAAAATCTCTCATTGACAAAAAAAAGCTCGGTTAAATGAACAAATTTGCGGTTGATCCCACACGGAGAAAAAGGCTTAGTTAAATCAACCAAGGCGCTTGGTTATATATGCGCCAACTAAGTTATTGGTTAGACCAACCAAGTTATTGGTTAGACCAACCAAGTTATTGGTTAGACCAACCAAGTTATTGGTTAGACCAACCAAGTTATTGGTTAGACCAACCAAGTTATTGGTTAGACCAACCAAGTTATTGGTTAGACCAACCAAGTTATTGGTTAGACCAACCAAGTTATTGGTTAGACCAACCAAGTTATTGGTTAGACCAACCAAGTTATTGGTTAGACCAACCAAGTTATTGGTTAGACCAACCAAGTTATTGGTTAGACCAACCAAGTTATTGGTTAGACCAACCAAGTTATTGGTTAGACCAACCAAGTTATTGGTTAGACCAACCAAGTTATTGGTTAGACCAACCAAGTTATTGGTTAGACCAACCAAGTTATTGGTTAGACCAACCAAGTTATTGGTTAGACCAACTAAATGACCTTGGTTAATTAATCCATAACTTGGCTGGTTAACAAATAACTTGTTTGGTCTAACCAATAACTTAGTTGGCGCATATATAACCAAGCGCCTTGGTTGTTCTAACCAAGCCTTTTTTTGCGTGCACGAATATTTACTCAATTGAAGTAACAGAACATTGTTAAAACTAAATATTCAGTTAACCAACAAGTTCTTGTTTATTTTAATATTTAGTCCACTCAATTTCTCTTCCCAGCTAAAAATTATTCGAAAACTGAAGCAATAACAAAAAAAAACGGGTCGATAAGTTTATTCTGCGATTATGGAAAAAATGGAAGAACCATTCTAGTATCGCGTCCGCATTTTAGTAACAAAGATAACATCATTTCGTAAATACTATTTTCTTTCTTCCCAACAAGAATTTGTTTTTATTTCAATCTTATTATTGCTCAACATTCAAGCATCTTTTAAATATTTCGGTCGCTGCCCATCGTAGGAATCGAGCAAAACGTTCTGGGCACTCAATGACGATACATCAAGCTGCTCCTTGCTGCTGCTGCTGCTGCTGTTCTTTCGACTCCTTTTGCTCCTTGCGACAAAGAAAGATACATGGAGAAAATAGAGAGGGGGGGGGGGGGGGGGGGGGGGTACAAGAGATAAAGGAAAGGAGCTCGTAGCTGTGCCGTGGTTGATCCCACGAATATTTTCTCAATTGAATTAACAGAACATTGTTAAAACTAAATATTTAGCTAACCAACAAGTTTTTGTTTATTAATATTTAGTTCACTCAATTTCTCTTCCTAGCTAAAAATTATTTGAAAACTGAAGCAATAATAAAAAAACAGGTCGATACGTTTATTCTGCGTTCATGGAAAAAATGGAAGAAGCATTCTAGTATCGCGTCCGCATTTTAGTAACAAAGCTGACATCATTTAGTAAATACTATTTTCCTTCCTCCCAACAAGAATTTGTTTTTATTTCAATTTTATTATTGCTCAACATTCAAGCATCTTTTAAATATTTCGGTCGCTGCCCATCATAGGAATCGAGCAAAACGTTCTGGGCACTCAATGACGATACATCAAGCTGCTCCTTGCTGCTGCTGCTGCTGTCCCTTCGACTCCTTTTGCTCCTTGCGATAAAGAAAGATACATGGAGAAAATAGAGAGGGGGAGGTACAAGAGATAAAGAGAAGGAGCTCGTAGCTGTGCCGTGGTTGGCCAGCCGCTATCAGAACCTTCGGCTATGATTAATGGACGGAGTACAATGCTGTTTTCATTAAACTCATTTCACTCTATAGCCCAGGCACATGGCAGCCGAGTGTGTACTCTATAGTGTATTCCATCGACGGCATACAACGACCTATGGCCCGTCGAGGCCATATTCGTCCGCCCTTAAGGCCCTTTTCTTATATTCTCTCGTCTCTTCACGAGGGGTCGTCTTGATTATGACGTCTCTATACGAACCTCTTCGGTACTGACGTCCGTCTCGATGGCGCAGACGTTTCTACGTTCATTCTCAATTCCCTCTTGCGTCTCTCTGCAACATCATACACATTAATACACATGCACTGCTATAATCATAACACAAGACCCTCAGTATGATTCCTTGTACTTACATTGTCGAAGATTCTGCAGATTTCATTATTGACAGAAAGATTGATAATTTACAGGAGAACTTGGAAGAAAAGGAGAAACCGCAGGAAGAAGATCCATGGGCTGGATTGTCATACACCGTTGACCTGGAAACCGGTAAGAAATTTTTGTTCTCAATTATCATCTTTATGTTTGTTATCACGTTTTTGAAACAAGAAAATAAAATGATTTGTAACTATAAAGTAAGTATATTTTTGGGTCAAATTTATGAAATGTTATTTTTACTGAGTTGTTTGTATTGGAGCCAACCCTGTTTTCTCCGTTTGATCGTCAAGCTTGTCGAATTAAAGCAGCAATTTGTAAGAACGCGCTCTCTCTCTCGAATCTTTCGTGTTAACCCGCGTGTACTGATGTTATATATCGTGTGGCTCTGTGGGGCCAACAAGCAGACACACCTGGCCGCGCCTTTAGAGTCCGCCAGAGACTTCAATTACCATAAAACACAAGGCGCGAAGCTACATACCAGCTTACACCCCGCCCACGACATGGAATATTGCGTTTTTTATTTTTTAATATTCAATTACGCAATCTATAAATTCTGCGTTGCGAATTGGAAGAAAAAAAGATTTGAAATCTGATGACGGACAATTGTTTCGATTCGATCGGAGATTCGATAAACATTTAATCGAGTCAAATGGCTTGAGATAATGAGATCTAGAACATAGCAATTGCGTATGTAACCTATGGACAATGTGAAGAGAAAAAAAAAATCTGTTAATTGATAAACAGAAAACGATCACCGTTCATGGATGTTACGTGGATGTACATATGCCTCTTACAATAAGGCAATATATATACGGAATACGTGTAAGATTGTAGCATAATATTCTCGCAGCTCGTCTCGTGGAGATACCGAGATGATTCGAGGTCGGGGAGTGGCTTGAGGAACGCCCTCGTCTCCGGCATGTTTCTCTCTGCTGCGAGAGTTTCTCGCCAGCCCGGCCCTTCGTTCGTTCCTTCCTCTTCTTCTTCCTCTCTCTCTCTCTCTCTCGTTTCATTCCTTTCGCCCCGACATTTAATTACTTTGCATCAAGCCTGCACCTCAACCTGTACACTCCTTTTATATCCTTTACAATACTCTCTGTCTCCGGCCTACACGTACATCACAGCACGGGTTACATTCCGGAGGCTGAAAAAAAAGAAAAAAAGTCAATTAGCGCCTAAACAAGATCCATTTTTTGGCCCCCGAGGACTAACCTGATCTCATTGTTACGACCGGGACTTTGAATTATATATAAAGGCAATTTTGTGATAGAGCTATGGGATCCGCCTCCGAGAACCTGGATCGCGAATTGCAAAGACCGGGATTGGGAAACTGATCGTAGGATCGATAGTGTCGAGAGACAATTGGGACGGTTGGTCCCCGCACAGTGAGAGAAGAGATTTCATTGATGCCAAAGAAATGGGTGGATTGATATTTTTTTTTCATTGATTTCAACGAAATATTTCTTTAATTTCAATGAAATAGTGCATTTGAATTTCAAAGAGAACATTTCATTTCCTGTAAATAAAGATTTACTTAGTGAGCATATAATAAAGAAACAGTTTCATTGTTTTAAAGAGACGTTTTCATTGGTTCAAAGTAACGTTTTCATTGATCTCTCTCTCACACCTAACCTCACTTTTTTGTTTTCCGGTTCTCCCGAACGAACGGCTTCGAGTTTCGAGGAGCCAGAAGCTTAGCCTATTTCTGCCGTAATTCCTTACACACTCACAAAATTTGAGCTTTATTTGCCGCATACTTCAGGAAAAAATAGGTTTCGAAATTTTGAGCTGGCAAGAAGAAGGTTTCATTGAATCAGAGACGATATCTTTGAAATCAATGAAAAAGGTTCATTGGTTTAAAGAAATGTTTCTTCGAATCAATGTCACCACTTTTCATTGAGTTTGAGATCATTCAAAGAAAAGATTGTATTGAAATTCAAGTATTTCATTTCATTGGCAAAGATTTCCGTGAATCAATGAAACTTTTTCTCTCGGTGTAACAGTTAACAAATCTTCGTTAAATATGGCGAAATGAACCATTTAGTTATTCTTATTGAATCTCACTTGAGCTAAATAAAATTTGCTTGTCGCAAATTAAGCTCGCTGACATTTGTTAATAGTTAACAAATCTTATTTGGCTCAAGTGAGATTCAATAAGAACTAACTAAATGGTTCATTTCACCATATTTAACCAAGATTTGTTAACTGTTAACAAACTCTTCTCTCAGTGCGGGGTTTTAGTCGTTTCGTCCTCTAGTCGCTCGTCTGGCATTTTATATTACAGAACCGCGTGCAGGTTACAATTAAAAAAATGTCCTGTTTCCTGTTTGTAATTTCTGCAGCTGGATAATTAATCTCAGTAACTTAGGACTCACACTGAGGAAAAAAATATGGTAATTTAAAAAAATATATAGATTGTCTGACGATAATCTAACTATAAACTATAATTCCCAGGAGGAACGTCTCTATTTTATGGTTATAGCAGAAAATAAGAAAATAATTGGGTGAACCATAAATTATGACTGTAACAATAATTGTAGTAGTAATCATTAAAATGATAATAGTTTCGTATATACCGTTTCCTTGCATATACGATGCATATACTTTTCTCTTTATTCTTTATTTATTATTATTTTGTTCCTACCTGAAAAAAATTTCCTGTCTCCTGTTTGTATTTTCTGTAACGGGACAATTAATCTCAGTAACGTCAGAACTCACTGATAATTATTTCGTACCTTCTTGTGGGGGAAAAAAACACATTTTTTATCATTTTATGTCGTCTGTAATATAAATTGAGACTTTTCTATGCTAGCATCGTATACATTTTTTTTCTTCATTTAACCAAAGCTTTTCTATACCGAAAATTCAATCAGCTGAAAATAATAGCAACTCGAAATAGAGAAGAATTTTTTTTTTTTTAAGATTGTACAATTTTTGGGCCCCCAAGGACTAACCTGATATTATTGTTACATTCTATTGAATCATACATGAAGGCAATTTAGTGCTATAGCTATGGGATCCGCCTCCGAGAACCTGGATCGCGAATTGCAAAAGACCGTGATCGTGAAAATGATCGTAGGATCGATAGTGTCGAGAGTCAATCGCGACGGTTGATCCCGGGGCTTAAATCGCATCATCCTAGTCGCTCGTGTGTCGTTTTGCATTACAGAACTGCGTGCACGTTACAATAAAAGCGGTTTAACGGAAAGAAATAGCCAATGCTATTTCTCTGAACGCAATAACCGCGCACTTTGAAAAAAAAATTTCCTGTCTCCTGTTTGTATTTTCTGCAGCTGAACAATTAATCTCAGTAACTTAGGACTCACTGATAATTATTTCGTACCTTCTTGTGGAGAAAAAACACCTTTTTTGTCATTTTATGTCGTCTGTAATATAAATGAGACTTTTCTGTAGTATACGGAGAAAAAGATTAGTTGCCATAACCAAGAAATGAGTTGACACAACCAATCGATTATTCTATTTCCCTTACAACTCAAATGGTAATGCCAACGATTCGAATGGTAATACCGACGATTCGAATGGTAGTCCCAACTATTCGAGTGGTAGTCCCAACGATTGGATCATTTAACCTAAGTAATCCAATCGAGAACTAATCGTGAATAGTTGAGGTTACTATTCGATATGGTTGAGGCAACTAATTTTTTAGACTTTGTGTACAGCCAATCGAAAACGTAGTTGCCACAACCAAACATTTCTTTCCGTGTACCATCGTGTACATTTTTTTCCATTTAACAAAAGCTTTTTATAACGAAAATACAATCAATTGAGAATAATAATAGCAACTCGAAATATAGATAAACAATTATAAAAAAAAACCTTTATACAATTTTGAGCCTCCAAGAACTAACCTGATTTCATTGTTATGACGGAGGCTCCGAATCATATATGAAGGCAATTTTGTGCTATAGCTATGGGATCCGCCTCCAAGAACCTGGTTCGCGAATTGCGAAAGGCCGCGATCGTGAAAATGATCGTAGGATCGATAGTGTCGAGAGACAATCGCGACGGTTGGTCCCGGGGTTTAAGTCGCTTCGTCCTAGTCGCTCGTGTGTCGTTTTGCATTACAGAACCGCGTGCACGTTACAATAAAAGCGGTTTAACGGAAAGAGATAGCCGATGGCTGTTCTCTGAACGCAATAGCCGCGCACAGCTAGCAGGACTCTCATTACGCGGCAATCTCGTCGCGGCGATCGATCGAACCGGCCCCCGGAGTCTAGAGCTCGCAGCTCGTTGTATGGGGTCTTGATTAATGGATCATTGAAGTCGCAAGAATGCCCGTGGGCCAGCATCGCTATATATACATATATATATCGTCTTTCTCTCTCACCTTCCTCCGCTTCCTTCGATTATTTTCATTCCCACCACAGCCGAGCATCGGAAGACAAAAAATTTCTCACTCTCGCACCGTAGTATTATTTTTTAACAAAAAAATATCCTCATTACTTTCTTGTCACATGTGCAGCTAGAAAAATGCTTGGACAGCGGAATCTGGAAAAAGTTTAACCAATATTGTATGAAAATACACGTTTTCTTTTTTTAGGCGTTGAACAAGATTGTTATGGAAGTAAAAGCATGTTGATGACATCGTACAAGCGGTATTCAATTACTTGTAATTCCGGAGACTAATTTCGCTATTTTACGGCATAAAATAAATTTGAGGTAAATAGAATTTTGCGAAGACTTGAGTGTTTGAAATGTTTATTTTTATCAAATAAATATTATGATAGTATTAATTAATCCGAGATTCCGAAAAGAGGGACTTATTATTTTTCGTTGTTAAATTATTAATATATATTAAAAATAAAAAAACAAATTCTTTCCAAATTTAAAAAATCAGTATCCGGGTGTTTTTTGACATCATAAAAACAGTTACGAATTATCAGTTGTCTAAGATTTAAGATACATTTTTCAATCAATAAAAAACCTACGTTTTGTATCTGAAATCATTAGCCGCCTAAAATATAAAACTTAAACTTAAAATATTTAATAAAACTGCTCAGGCTATTTTTCAGTCATTTTCTTACGAAAAAAGCATCAAGTTATAGTTGCTAGAAACACCGATAGTTTATACAGACAAAATAATGTTACGTGGTCACGCGTCGGTGCACCTGAGTCGACCATAAAGGGAATCAGTCGATAATTTCACCCATAAGTTGTGACGCAATGTCATATGTGAGCACACAAGCGGTAAACCTCAGGCCGTTATAGTGCAGAAGAAAATGTTCAACAAGCTGTCTTTCTGTGCACTTGTCAGGACAGCTATTCGGAAATGTGTCATGTACTGTTTATACGCTCTGTTCAATACAAAGTGCATAGATTGCGCTCGAGGTCTTTATGAAAATTCTTCGTCTACATTGCGTTTGGTAGGTATAATACAACACAATAGGTTTCTCAAAGATTTCGTCACGTTAGTGGAACAGCGTTATTTCTCGTGGGCGTCAATGAAACGACCGGTACAGAACACAGCGTTGAGATATCGAGGCGGAACGCGCGCATCGCTGAGAGAACTAATATACAACACGCAACCACCATATCGATTCCACGGGTACACTCCTCCTATCCTAACATACATACAACGCGAGAAATCGTGAGCAATGGAGGCGGTGCGATCCTTTGCGCTGAAAGAACTCGTACATATACGCCTCGATCGGCTGCATACGAACTTTGATGCTATCGCACCCTCCTCGCGGTCTCCCTTTTAAAAGCAGCGGGAATTATTTTGTAAATTAAATGAGAGAATGGAAAGACAAGACCGGATAGCGGAGCGCTCGTTCAGCCCGTGAACCGGAAAGACCGATATTGCGCATCTGAACCATCGATGCTACGATATTTATCCTAGTGTATATAAAATATATATATTTTTTTGCTTCAGGTATTCAAGATAGAAAAGTGTCGCGTTTTCCGTGTGGTACGACCGCAATTATTTTGTTAATTAAAGAGCATGTTATTTTTTAAGTCATGGAAAGTCTTAAAAGAATCAAAAAACATTTTCTCAAAGTTGAACACTTTAACTATCAACGCTGCATATTTGGTACAAACTGAAGGAATAGGTATTTTTTTTTCGAATCTTTGAAAATGTTGGTGAAGGAATTCACAAAAAAATTGACAAAGAGTTGAATTTAATTAGAAATGCGTTTTTTGCTTTGATTTCATGAAGAAAAACAGATTTATACACAAAAATAAAGTGATTTTTGAAAAAACAATTTTTCCATCATTTTCATTCACAAAAGCGTCCAGCATTTAAGAAAAATATTTGTTTTGAATAAGAAAGAGTCGTCAAAGTCAAAAGTCATTGATTCAATAAATCCACCGTTTGCGGGCTGCCAAACGAAGTATTTTTTAATTAACTCTAGTTCTTATTCATTCAATCCCATTTAACATTGAAATAATAAAATACTATTTTGCTTATTTTAGAGTTATTGTTTCAATCTGTTATGGAATTGCAGGAATTAGAATTCAAATGAAGTTGATAACGCTTGTTTTTGGCAGCCCGCAAACGACGGATTTATTGAATCAATGACATTTTTTTTCAGTGTATGTACCTTTTATATTAACATTCTTGTTCAAATTACCCTGAATTAAAAAAGTGTGATTTCTATTATTGTCACGAAATTTACAAAGGATTATCACCACGAAAAAGTAAATAAACGTGAAATGAGCAATGGCGGTTATGGCGCGGACGATATTGTATGTATACCACACGACGATTCCAACGTATGGGGAACGCATGCGTCACGTAAAACGAAACATCTGCCGCCACGTGCGCGGGCGGCCCGTATAATATACTCGACTACTATACGTCCGGGAGAAGCTTTATTGCGTGACCGTGCGTGCTGGACGGTCTCGCCGATAATCCTGAAGAAGTGGGGAAGCTGCGAAAGCATGGCCGCTCGCACGCATCCGCCATGTGTGATCGGAAGGCCTCGCCCGAAATTTCATTTTTTTCATCGTTCCTGGACTTTGAAAAAAGAATTTCCTGTATTTTCCGTAGCTGGTCAATTAATCTCAGTAACTTACACTGAGAGAAAAATATAGTAATTTAATAAAAAATATTGTTTAGTCCGACGATAATTTAATTATAAACTATAATTCCCAGGAGGAACGTCTCTATTTTATGGTTATAGCAAATATAAGAAAATAATTGGATGATCCATAAATATAATTCGCAGGAGGAACGTCTCTATTTTATTGTTATAGCAAAAATAATTATAGTAGCAATCATCAAAATGATAATAGTTTCAAATATGTCGTTTTGTTGCAAATACGATTTCAACGTTTGTTTCCAATAACTTTGCACGTATCATCGCTTCAACTATAAAACATTGCAAGCCTTCCTATATTCTTTTTATCATGTGAAATCGTTAAGGGGCGGGAGTCAGGTAAAAAAAATTGATTTTGCAAATTCAATATCATCCAAACCCTATTGCATATAAAAATGCCCACTGCACTATATTGTTGGTGCTCGATGAAAGAATTTTTTACTGTCGTCTGACTTGCATATAATTTTCAATATTATCTTAAGCAACGTTCTTAGGTTTTCCATTCTGCGCTTGATTCAGATCAAACTACTAGGCAGATTGGAATCATTGACGTCTCATTTTCTTCTTCATGAAAAGATACACCAGCTAAATGGAGCAAACTATTTTTTTTTCATTCTGAAAGCAAAGTTAATCACTGATTTAGAAAATAGCATAAAATTTATTTATTAATAATTATGTTACTTAAAAAATATTACATTTTATTAACATTTGTTCCATTTAGCCGGTGTATCTGTTCATGAAGAAGAAAATGAGACGTCAACCATTCCAATCGGCCTAGTAGTTTGATCTGAATCATGCGCAGAATGGAAAACCTAAGATCTTTGCTTAAGATAATATTTAAAAGCATATGCAAGTCAGACGACAGTAAAAAATCCTTTAATCGAGTACCAACAATATAGTGCGTTAGGCATTTTTATATGCAATAGGATTTGGATGATATTGAATGTCCAAAATCAATTTTTTTTTACCTGACTCCCTCCCCTTAAATCAACGATATGCTTTTCTCTCAGTGTAGGACTCACTGATAATTATTTCGTTCCTTTCTAAGGAGAAAAAAAATACATTTTTTTGTCATTTTATTTCGTCCGTAATATAAATTGAGACATTTCTGTTCTAACATCGTATACATTTTTTTTCATTTAACAAAAGCTTTTCTGTAATGAAAATGCAATCAGTTGAGAATAATAGCAACTCGAAATATAGACGAAGAATTTTTTTTTTTAAGTTTGTGGAATTTGTTCTGAAAGTTTCAAGCAAATACCTAAACTCAAGAATACTGCGGATGGATTATACATCAGACACAATAATCAAATACACTTTGCACACACAGCAGAGCATATCCTATTAATTTCCGTTTCGATTCGTCACACACGTTGGTCTCGCAGGGCAGAGCCCTGAACGAAGGGATGACGAAAAAAATATAATAATATCCGTTAGTTCTCGAAATGCGTGGAAACAAGCGTGAAGAATACGCCAGAGCATGGAGTGCTGGGCGAACGAAATTGATGAGCGAAGAATGCTTCGATGCAGTACCTAATAGCGCAACCACAATTTCTTATTGGTTTCTTCATTCCTTTTAAAAAAATTTTCCAAATCGACCTTCAAAATTTCTTGCACAACTCCTAGTAAACAATTTTATATCAATCTGAATTGTAAGCCATGACTATAAAAAAAAATTCATGGTAAAATTATCTACATCATTGTTATTTTGTGCTAATAATCTGCAGTGCTCATAATAAAATACTAAAGCTTTGGAATAACCGAAAAAAGGCAAAAAAAGTTTGATATATTTTCTGAAAAAAATTGTATATATACTGAAAAAATAATTTTGGAGAAATGGAGAAGTTCCTCTATTTATATTCTATTACATTGATTATGTATCTTTTTTTTTTCAAGAAATTTTTTTTTTATAACAAATTTTGAATATCTTTTTCCAAAAGCCGTAGAAATATGTTGAAAAATTGTAACTATGAAGTCAATCATACAATAAATGCTTATAAAAATGAAGTTTACAACCCTGATTTCAATTGAAAACATATTCGCAAACAAAATGTGAGTCCAACATTGGTTTACTTTCTTTTAATAGAAAAATACTTTTAAAAATATTTCCAACTGTTAAGAGGAAAGAAGCATCCCAGGAATGATTCAAAATTCTTTTCGCGTGGTGAAAAAGACGTGCCAAGGGAGAGTCGTCAGTTGTCTCTCCAAGGGTTGTATATTTCTTACAAGAATTTTCGTGTTTCCCCTTTTTCGCAGCGCGTTTCGAATCGCTTCGCTGTTGGTTCGCGTCCCACGAGGGAATCAATATTTGGAAGCGCGCGTGTACCGCCGCCATGTTAACTGTTGGTCGGCAAGGCCGTAGCATCAGCATCGAGGCAGAAACCCCTTGGGGGTTGCTCGGAAAGCGCGCGCGTTTTCTCGACCGTCCTGGGGGCAGCTGCCTGCTGCTGTAGGTACGCGAAGCCAAGCCCCATCGGCGTATATACACGTTCGTTCCTTCTCTCTGGTTCTCGTAATACTCGGAGGCATGACTTGCGACATCAACCCCCGTTGGGGTAGTATAACGCGAGCACGCACCATTACTCATATCGTGGCTCGTTGCACGCCACGCAGCACGAGAACCGGGCATACTATACAGAGCTAGCAGCAGCAGCAGCAGCAGCAGCAGCAGCAGCAGAAGCAGAAGAGAGCTCTCTCGGGGGTTGGATGCTTGTTCGTTCGTTCGTTTTCTCGTTCGGTACGCACCTCCTCGGAAACGGGCAATCTGAGGGAAGAAAATTCAACGTTAGTGAACGAAAGCACCGTAGGACTTTTTGATCGAACCCGGAATTGGGTATTCCCTTCAGGACGAATCGTATAATAGGATACACCCATGGTAGGGCTACTACTATCTATCAGGATTGAACTACGGAAATGGAGATGCAGGAAAAATTAGTACTGCCTGTTTCATTACATCTGGGTTTCTAAGATGAAACAGAAATTCGTTCTTTTTTTTTATCCTGCGCTTTCGTACTTTGTTTTATACAATTTATCGTATATTAAATAGGAATAGTGGAAAAAGAACTATGTTCGCAGTATTTATTCGCATTATTCTCGACGTGGGCTGCATGCTTGTTCATTCGTTCGTTTTCTCGTTCGGTACGCACCTCCTCGGAAACGAGCAATCTGAGGGAAGAAAATTCAACGTTAGTGAACGAAAGCACCGTAGGACTTTTTGATCGAACCCGGAATTGGGTATTCCCTTCAGGACGAATCGTGTAATAGGATACACCCATGGTAGGGCTACTACTATCTATCAAGATTGAACTACGGAAATGAAGATGCAGAAAAAATTAGTACTGCCTGTTTCATTACATCTGGGTTTGTAAGATGAAACAGAAATTCGTTCTTTTTTTTTATCCTGCGCTTTCGTACTTTGTTTTATACAATTTATCGTATATTAAATAGGAATAGTGGAAAAAGAACTATGTTCGCAGTATTTATTCGCATTATTCTCGACCTGGGCTGCATGCTTGTTCGTTCGTTCGTTTTCTCGTTCGGTACGCACCTCCTCGGAAACGGGCAATCTGAGGGAAGAAAATTCAACGTTAGTGAACGGAAGCACCGTAGGACTTTTTGATCGAACCCGGAATTGGGTATTCCCTTCAGGACGAATCGTGTAATAAGATACACCCATGGAAGGGTTACTACTATCTATCAGGATTGAACTACGGAAATGAAGATGCAGAAAAAATTAGTACTGCCTGTTTCATTACATCTGGGTTTCTAAGATGAAACAGAAATTCGTTCTTTTTTTTTATCCTGCGCTTTCGTACTTTGTTTTATACAATTTATCGTATATTAAATAGAAATAGTGGAAAAAGAACTATGTTCGCAGTATTTATTCGCATTATTCTCGACGTGGGCTGCATGCTTGTTCATTCGTTCGTTTTCTCGTTCGGTACGCACCTCCTCGGAAACGGGCAATCTGAGGGAAGAAAATTCAACGTTAGTAAACGAAAGCACCGTAGGACTTTTTGATCGAACCCGGAATTGGGTATTCCCTTCAGGACGAATCGTGTAATAGGATACACCCATGGTAGGGTTACTACTATCTATCAAGATTGAACTACGGAAATGAAG
Source organism: Ephialtes manifestator (assembly GCA_963970395.1). NCBI lineage: Eukaryota > Metazoa > Arthropoda > Insecta > Hymenoptera > Ichneumonidae > Ephialtes > Ephialtes manifestator. Next base: position 25,303,911 of record OZ019976.1, on the reverse strand, counting down.
ATGCAGAAAAAATTAGTACTGCCTGTTTCATTACATCTGGGTTTCTAAGATGAAACAGAAATTCGTTCTTTTTTTTTATCCTGCGCTTTCGTACTTTGTTTTATACAATTTATCGTATATTAAATAGGAATAGTGGAAAAAGAACTATGTTGGCAGTATTTATTCCCATTATTCTCGACGTGGGCTGCATGCTTGTTCATTCGTTCGTTTTCTCGTTCGGTACGCACCTCCTCGGAAACGAGCAATCTGAGGGAAGAAAATTCAACGTTAGTGAACGAAAGCACCGTAGGACTTTTTGATCGAACCCGGAATTGGGTATTCCCTTCAGGACGAATCGTGTAATAGGATACACCCATGGAAGGGCTACTACTATCTATCAGGATTGAACTACGGAAATGAAGATACAGAAAAAATTAGTACTGCCTGTTTCATTACATCTGGGTTTCTAAGATGAAACAGAAATTCGTTTTTTTTTTATCCTGCGCTTTCGTACTTTGTTTTATACAATTTATCGTATATTAAATAGGAATAGTGGAAAAAGAACTATGTTCGCAGTATTTCTTCCCATTATTCTCGACGTGGGCTGCATGCTTGTTCGTTCGTTCGTTTTCTCGTTCGGTACGCACCTCCTCGGAAACGGGCAATCTGAGGGAAGAAAATTCAACGTTAGTGAACGGAAGCACCGTAGGACTTTTTGATCGAACCCGGAATTGGGTATTCCCTTCAGGACGAATCGTGTAATAAGATACACCCATGGAAGGGTTACTACTATCTATCAGGATTGAACTACGGAAATGAAGATGCAGAAAAAATTAGTACTGCCTGTTTCATTACATCTGGGTTTCTAAGATGAAACAGAAATTCGTTCTTTTTTTTTATCCTGCGCTTTCGTACTTTGTTTTATACAATTTATCGTATATTAAATAGAAATAGTGGAAAAAGAACTATGTTCGCAGTATTTATTCGCATTATTCTCGACGTGGGCTGCATGCTTGTTCATTCGTTCGTTTTCTCGTTCGGTACGCACCTCCTCGGAAACGGGCAATCTGAGGGAAGAAAATTCAACGTTAGTAAACGAAAGCACCGTAGGACTTTTTGATCGAACCCGGAATTGGGTATTCCCTTCAGGACGAATCGTGTAATAGGATACACCCATGGTAGGGTTACTACTATCTATCAAGATTGAACTACGGAAATGAAGATGCAGAAAAAATTAGTACTGCCTGTTTCATTACATCTGGGTTTCTAAGATGAAACAGAAATTCGTTCTTTTTTTTTATCCTGCGCTTTCGTACTTTGTTTTATACAATTTATCGTATATTAAATAGGAATAGTGGAAAAAGAACTATGTTCGCAGTATTTATTCCCATTATTCTCGACGTGGGCTGCATGCTTGTTCATTCGTTCGTTTTCTCGTTCGGTACGCACCTCCTCGGAAACGAGCAATCTGAGGGAAGAAAATTCAACGTTAGTGAACGAAAGCACCGTAGGACTTTTTGATCGAACCCGGAATTGGGTATTCCCTTCAGGACGAATCGTGTAATAGGATACACCCATGGAAGGGCTACTACTATCTATCAGGATTGAACTACGGAAATGAAGATACAGAAAAAATTAGTACTGCCTGTTTCATTACATCTGGGTTTCTAAGATGAAACAGAAATTCGTTTTTTTTTTATCCTGCGCTTTCGTACTTTGTTTTATACAATTTATCGTATATTAAATAGGAATAGTGGAAAAAGAACTATGTTCGCAGTATTTCTTCCCATTATTCTCGACGTGGGCTGCATGCTTGTTCATTCGTTCGTTTTCTCGTTCGGTACGCACCTCCTCGAAAACGGGCAATCTGAGGGAAGAAAATTCAACGTTAGTGAACGAAAGCACCGTAGGACTTTTTGATCGAACCCGGAATTGGGTATTCCCTTCAGGACGAATCGTGTAATAGGATACACCCATGGAAGGGCTACTACTATCTATCAGGATTGAACTACGGAAATGAAGATACAGAAAAAATTAGTACTGCCTGTTTCATTATATCTGCACTCAGAAAAAAGATTGGTTAGAATTACCAAAAAAATGGTTAAAAATGTTATCAAGAAAACTTGGTGGGCACAACCAAGTTATTGACTAACATAACCAAGAATTTGGTAAGACAACCAAGTATTTAGTACGCCTAATCAATAACTTGGTTGCGCCTACCAAATTTTTCTTGGTAAAATTTTTAACCAAAATCTTAGTAAGCCCAACCAACCATTTTTCTCCGTGTGGGTTTCTAATACAAACCAGAAATTGTTTTTTTTTTCCATTCTGTGTTTTTGTACGTTGTATATTAAATAGGAATAGTAGAAAAAGAATTATGATCGCGGTATTGAGCCATTAAAAATTATTATACTGTTTCTGGAAATAATGTTGAGGACGTTTTCAGTTCTTCATATGCAATCCGAAGAGAATTTCATTAGTTACATATGTGCAAATTTGTATAATAACTTATTCAAGATTTAATGCATGAACTGAGAATAATGGAATACGATTCGCGCTACTGCATATGGTTGTTCTCTTGAAGCTGTAATTTTGTTGAAGACGTTGGACAAACGTCCTATTTATTCCCATTATTCCCGCCGTGGGCTGGATGCTTGTTCATTCGTTCGTTTTCTCGTTCGGTACGCACCTCCTCGGAAACGGGTGATCTGAGGATAGAAAATTCAACGTTAGTGAACGAAAGCACCGTAGGACTTTTTGATCGAACCCGGAATTGGGTATTCGCTTCAGGACGAATCGTGTAATAGGATACACCCATGGAAGGGCTACTACTATCTATCAGGATTGAACTACGGAAATGAAGATGCAGGAAAAATTAGTACTGCCTGTTTCATTACATCTGGGTTTCTAAGATGAAACAGAAATTCGTTCTTTTTTTTATTCTGCGCTTTCGTACTTTGTTTTATACAATTTATCGTATATTAAATAGGAATAGTGGAAAAACAACTATGATCGCCGTATTGAGCCTTTAAAAATTATTATACTGTTTCTGGAAATAATGTTGAGGACGTTTTCAGTTCTTCATATGCAATCCAAAGAGAATTTCATTAGTTACATATGTGCAAATTTGTATAATAACTTATTCAAGATTTAATGCATGAACTGAGAATAATGGAATACGAATCGCGCTACTGCATATGGTTCTTCTCTTGAAGCTGTAATTTTGTTGAAGACGTTGGACAAACGTCCTATTTATTCCCATTATTCCCGCCGTGGGCTGGATGCTTGTTCATTCGTTCGTTTTCTCGTTCGGTACGCACCTCCTCGAAAACGGGCAATCTGAGGGTAGAAAATTCAACGTTAGTGAACGAAAGCACCGTAGGACTTTTTGATCGAACCCGGAATTGGGTATTCCCTTCAGGACGAATCGTGTAATAGGATACACCCATGGAAGGATTACTACTATCTATCAGGATTGAACTACGGAAATGGAGACACAGAAAAAATTACTACCGCCTGTTTTTGGGTTTCTAAGATAAACAGGAAATACTTTTTTTCATTCTGTGATTTCGTATGGGTATAGTGGAAAAAGAACTATGTTTGCAGTATTAAGCATTTAAAAAATATTATACTGTTTCTGGAAGAAAAACAGTAATGGGAATAAATAGGACGTTAGACAAACCTTCTATTTATTCCGTACGCATCTCCTCGGAAACGGGCAATCTGACGAAAGAAAATTCAACGTTAGTGAACAAAAGCACCGGGTATTCCCTTCAGGACGAATCATGTGATAAGATACAACCATGGAGGAAGCCCCTACTATCTATCAGGATTGAACTACGGAAATGAAGATATAGAATAAATTACTACTGCCTATTTCATTATATCTGGAATTCTAAAATGAACTAGAACTAATTTTTCTCATAATATATGGATATTCAACGGCAATGTTCGTAGGGAACATAAATGGTTATTTTCCTTTCTTTTACGTTTCGACTCTCATCCAAGTCCTCTTAAGAAAATGTATATTTCATTCGATATTCCCAAGCTGGAGTATTCTACAAAAACAATAATAAATAAATTTACAAAATGTCAGATTAGCTTATACTAATTTTAACTACAAAAAGAAGTGAATGAATGAATAAATAAATACATGATAAATTAATCAATCAATACCGGTATGGGAAATAATCATATAGAATATAGAACATTCTGCCTAGTTTTACCTTACTTATATCTCTTACCAAATATGAATCAACATTGATGTGATTTGACACCTCAAGTCATACTTATTTTTCAGTAGAAAAAAGTTTGAGAATGTTGATGTCATTTTGTTAAAACCACCGTCGATTATATAAATAATTTTTTTTCTTTTTCATCCAATTGATATTTTATCGTGCTGTTTGGAGAACATCAACGATTAAAAATACTTTTTTTTCATTCTGTGCTTTCGTACGTTGCCTCATTTAATTTATCGAATATTTAGTAGGAATAGTGGTAACAACTGTCACAATATTGCGCCCTAAAAAATATCGTAGCCTTTTAAAAAATCTAACAACATGTAATATGGATTAATAGAGCATCAAACAACAACATTTTTTGGATCGTGACTTCACCTTTACCGGACATTCTTATTATTACCAATATTGCCATTATTATTATAGTATAGTTATATAGCTCGAAAGTGTAAGCCCATCGCTAGAATGACGATGTAAAGTCATCGTAGACGATGCATACGAGGTCTCTGCTACTTCGCTTCACAGCACTTTAATTGATACCATCATTAATCTCGTGGAACTACAAGGAAACATCGGAACCTAAGCTTGAGGGCCTTATTCCTTCAACAAGTACTGCAGAGACTTCTAAGCGCTGTCGTTCCGGGATATTGTCCTTCACAAAGGTTCACCAGACCGAAGGCCTCCTCGGCGAAGACTTCACTAAGCTGGATGGCGCAGGATCTTTGCTCATCTTCACAGCCAATGAGTTTCAACGGCCACGACGAAGGTGAAGAAGAGAAAGAAGAAAGCTTCATCTCAGGCTGCACCGACCTCGACGACATTTCAATTGCGTCGGCAGAAGCGACCGACACGTCGACTCGGATTAAAACATTAACATAAAAGTCGTATTACCAGGTGGCGATAGAATATCCGAGAGGATGACGAGGACTCTTCTTAAACTATGCTTGTTTGGGATAATAAGGATGAAAAATTATGCGACGCGCGAGCGCAATTATCAAAAGCCTCTTTTTTTACATTTATTTTGTATGCCATGTGATAAGTACTTATATGCTTTCGATGAAAATCCGGTGCTTACACAATTTTGAATAAATATCTTGATTAACAGAATTGAGGACATAAAAAAAAGTAGGATAGTTAAAAGTATCTTCAGTCGTCCGTCCAGACGCTATTGCTGGAGAAAATGACACTTTCTGGACGTCGTACCGAAAAATTTCGTTCAACATTCGAGAGAGAAACCTTTTCTTTAACTCGTGTGATAAACCCACACTTGAAAAAAAAAGTTTTTCTCCTTGGTGTTGAAATGTGTTATTATCCTCATAATCTCATTTAAATCGAATTATTATTTGTATTTTTATTAATATGTATAACCTAATTTTTACAAATCTAGTTTTTAGAAAACTACCTTAAATTTAATTGACATAGTTTAAAATAATTGTTAAGATTAAAGGATCTAAAAAGAACTTTAGAGAAGCATAGTAAAAAAAGAAGAGTCTAAAGTATAAAGAGAGAGATTAATGTTATTGTTAATAATATAATATAAATTTGGTTTTATTACTAGAGCCTCGTTACATATAATCCGTAGATGCAAAACCACTTGGCCGTGTTGAACTTGCAGTGAAGTCCCTAAGGAATGCAAAGCCAAACATCAAATTCGTTGAACGGGGGAGAGAAAGCAAGCAAGAAAGAGAGAGAAAAAGAGTCGAGTGCCAGGTTTGGCTCCTGACCGGCGTGAATCTTGTTGGTTTAGGATAGATATGTATCGGAGTGAAGTCGCTCGAGGTCAGCCTGTCACCTCAAGCACCATCAGCCCTTTTTGTACACCCTCGTTCAGAGCCCTTCGCGCAGACCTGCAACCTGTCATTATTGCGTCAAGGAGACACTATTTTTTTCGTCGATGGGCACTCTTAGAAATTTTTCCATGGGATATAAGGGTAACGAGATACGCCCATTCTTCTCGTTATTTCTTATTTCGAGGGTTGCGGTTAGAACGGAATTCTCCGTCCCGGATGTGAAAGGAAGAGTTAGATTTAGAAAAAAAGCAACAAAGAATTAACAAAAAAAAATAAAGAAAGGAATGAACGATCGAAAAAGAGTTGTGGTTTAGCTCGTGCATTCACGAGATGTCTGCACGTTCGATACTCGAGAATATCTCTCGAGTGACTAGGCGCGTCGGATCTTAGCAAAAATTCCCACCAAGGCCTCTAGGACCTCGCCAAGGTATACACGTCTGCAAGAGACAAGAGATTGATATGAAAGAACAAATAAATAATAGACCACCTACTATGTTTCGCCGGATCTGCGATTCCAGCATACAAAGTTGAACAGACACGTCCTTACTGACGTTTTATATTCACGAATAACGTCAAACTCCCAGTTCACTTTCTAAGATTCCAACCCTCGAGCTAATTTATTTTTCTACTTCAAGAACATTTTAAAAATATATCTAATAGAGTAGATTTAGTTAAACAACATTTGCTAGAAGACGTCTGATCTGACCTATTAGATAAAATATTTTCCTTTTAACTTTTTGACTAAAAACGTAGATTTTATAACGACGGTTAACGGCTAGCAATCCTTCTCTAAAAAGTATGTTGCGAGATTTTATCGAATTGCGAGTTGGTCCATTGTTGTCACGTTATTCGCGCTGTGATTGGTCCAAATTGATGCGAGATCAGATCGAGACCGAGACCGAGTTCGTGTTTAACACGTTTGACAGTTGCAATTCTGACAGTTTTGTCAAGCATATCGGGCGCGCGAGGTTTGAATTTCCAAGTTGGTTGACTTTACAATATTTCGGGGTTTCCGGATTATGTGTTAATCGCGAATATTAAACTAGGCTTAAGATGTTGAACGACAAAGTGCGACGTAGTCTCTATGGCAGCAACAAAACCAGGCGTACGCGGAGTCACTACATGCGGATCAACAGAACAATCGTGAATAAGATGATAAGCGAAGAGATCGGGAGAATTGAAATTCTGCAGTTGAGTTTGATTTATTTCATTGAGCAAAGAGATCGTACTGCTTTACTAAAAATGTAAAGCCCCATATAATGATGGGACTTTACATTTTTTTCTAAAGTCTGGAAATGCTCCAGACCTCGCAAATTTGAAGTTATCAAGGTAAATACTAATTTATAATTGAAAGAATGTTAAAGGACAATTGGTAATCAATTTGAGTCAAATCTATAAAGAATTTCCGATTCTATAAGATTTGGAATTATTGGAAAAATTTGTTAGATCTCTTACTTTTTGGGAATTCTGATTATATATATTATATGTATTAAATAAGATCGCTGCACTGACACACGAACTCTACTCGCGCGCACAGCGCGCGGAAGTTTTCTAGTCCTTCTCTAAAAAGTATGTTGCGAGATTTTATCGAATTGCGAGTTGGTCCAATGTTGTCACGTTATTCCAGCTGTGATTGGTCCAAATTGGCGCGAGATCAGATCGAGACCGAGACCGAGTTCGTGTTTAACACGTTTGACAGTTGCAATTCTGACAGTTTTGTCAAGCATATCGGGCGCGCGAGGTTTGAATTTCCAAGTTGGTTGACTTTACAATATTTCGGGGTTTCCGGATTATGTGTTAATTGCGAATATTAAACTAGGCTTAAGATGTTGAACGACAAAGTGCGACGTAGTCTCTATGGCAGCAACAAAACCAGGCGTACGCGGAGTCACTACATGCGGATCAACAGAACAATCGTGAATAAGATGATAAGCGAAGAGATCGGGGAGAATTGAAATTCTGCAGTCAAGTAAATCAGACCTCTTTGTTCACTGTTGCTTTTAGCAAAATCCATGCCAGGTTTCCAGAATCGGAAATCCTGTATTTATTTCATTGAGCAAAGAGGTCGTACTGCTTTACTAAAAATGTAAAGCCCCATGTAATGATGGGACTTTACATTTTTTTCTAAAGTCTGGAAATGCTCCAGACGTCGCAAATTTGAAGTTATCAAGGTAAATACTAATTTATAATTGAAAGAATGTTAAAGGACAATTGGTAATCAATTTGAGTCAAATCTATAAAGAATTTCCGATTCTATAAGATTTGGAATTATTGGAAAAATTTGTTAGATCTCTTACTTTTTGGGAATTCTGATTATATATATTATATGTATTAAATAAGATCGCTGCACTGACACACGATCTCTACTCGCGCGCGCAGCGCGCGGAAGATTTCTAGTCCTTCTCTAAAAAGTATGTTGCGAGATTTTATCGAATTGCGAGTTGGTCCAATGTTGTCACGTTATTCCAGCTGTGATTGGTCCAAATTGGCGCGAGATCAGATCTTGACCGAGACCGAGTTCGAGTTTAACACATTTGATAGTTGCAATTCTGACAGTTTTGTCAAGCATATCGAGCGCGTGAGGTTTGAATTCCCAAGTTATTTGACTTTATAATATTTCGGGGTTTCCGGATTATGTGTTAATTGCGAATATTAAACTAGGCTTAAGATGTTGAACGACAAAGTGCGACGTAGTCTCTATGGCAGCAACAAAACCAGGCGTACGCGGAGTCACTACATGCGGATCAACAGAACAATCGTGAATAAGATGATAAGCGAAGAGATCGGGGAGAATTGAAATTCTGCAGTCAAGTAAATCAGACCTCTTTGTTCACTGTTACTTTTAGCAAAATCCGAGCCAGGTTTCCAGAATTGGAAATCCTGTATTTATTTCCTTGAGCAAAGAGATCGTACTGCTTTACTAAAAATGTAAAGCCCCATATAATGATGGGACTTTACATTTTTTTCTAAAGTCTGGAAATGCTCCAGATCTCGCAAATTTGAAGTTATCAAGGTAAATACTAATTTATAATTGAAAGAATGTTAAAGGACAATTGGTAATCAATTTGAGTCAAATCTATAAAGAATTTCCGATTCGATAAGATTTGGAATTATTGGAAAAATTTGTTAGATGTCTTAATTTTTGGGAATTTTGATTATATATATTATATGTATTAAATAAGATCGCTGCACTGACACACAATCACTACTCGCGCGCGCAGCGGGCGGAAGTTTTCTGGTGTACTTAAATTATGCCTATAAATTGTACCTAATATATTGTAACAATACACAACTGTGGGCGGTGATGTTTTGTTTATATTTTGATACAGTTATTTTCGCGTGCCCCTTTACAAAATCATACAGTCATAGGACCAGGAAGCATGACGCGCCTACGGTCTCGAAGAAGATTGAACGAATCACGACAACTTGCAATAACATTGCTGCAGACGCCTTCATCGATGCTCGCGTTTCAGACTTTAGCTTCCTGCGATATTCCTCCTAAAGAGGGAACATCTAAATCGCTAGATCTTTGTAGAAGAAAATATGACCGTATCACCGCATAGTAGACGAAGAGATCTTTTAGCAGTTCGAAACGCTTCGTATATCAGGAAAATCGAACGTCAGAGATCTTATCTCGACCAAAGAGGTTTTCGCCGAGAATCCTCCGACGTGACCCCGCTTATGCTATCCTCACGAACTCAACCGTATAATATACGTACGGATAGCTGATTTGGTTCAAATCCTGCGGTCTGTTAAGAACTATTATTTACGAGATATTGTTACTGTAAAACAGCTTCGAGTATCCAAAGGTATATTTCCGACCGTAAATAGCGTAAAGAAGCAAGAATTCAGTGCAGACGATGAAAGTAATGCGGAGAATTCGTTCCGAATAAGTTATGCTTAGCATAACAAGAATATTATTGCCAAATTCAACATAATATTTTGAATCTAGGATGAAGACACTATTTTATGGTCAGATAAGTCGAATTGTGTGTTTATGATGGATTTCCATGATAAACAATATTTCCAAATAGTCCACAATAATTTTAAACAACTTGAATGTCTAATCATACGATGCAACTTTTAAAATATCGTATTTTCATTGTAGAATATTATAATTATAAATGAAATTTTTTTGAAACATGTAAATCAACGGATCAATATAATAACCTATATTCATAATCCAAAATAGGCTTCTGTGCTATAATAAGTATATTAGATAGTTAGACAATGCAGGAATTAAAAATCTAGGGATGAATTAAATTGCCAGAATTGTTCATGAACCGTCAAAAAAACTATTGTTAAATTACTGTTGCTTTTACCTCACAAGGAACTTTGTAATTTAAAGAATTCTGTACCGTTCGAAGAAAATTTTTAACAAAAAACTTGAAAAAAACTCAGTAGCACAGTGACGTGGACTATTGCAGGTTCCCGCGCTCTGCATCGTATCGTAAGCCCAAAATGGCAAACCGAACCCGAAGAATGTAGCGTCATAGCATTGCATAGCAACTGTGAGGTTGTTGGTTGACCGGCAGCAAAGTCATCCAGAGTGACTCGTATGTGTGCCAGCAGCGAGAGCAAAGCACAGAGTGTTGAGGTCGGTAGCAGCCCTTCACCAACATTTCGGTCTGCGTTTTTTTTTCTCTCCACCTCGTAGCTGACAGTCATATCCCTCCGATGAAGAGGCAACCGCTCGACCTTGACAATCGCCGATTTTCATCGGTTCTTCGAGTCTCGAGTCCTCCCAGACGGGCAACACTTCTCTCGTCGATGACCGTGGTTGAAGGTCGGATATCCGGCTGAATATAGCCGTGTTCGATTCCCGTCGGCAGTTCAGTTACGTTATACGTTGCAGAGTCGTTCCGAGAGCAAGGGCCAAAAAAACTTTCGATAAAAACCGGGTCACAGCTGTTCCCAGGACAATTGAAATAACCAGATGTTGAAAATGTTTTCATCGACGATTCCGGACTTCGTTAACCGTTGGAAATCGAAAGTGGACAATCGCAAATGCCAAATTTTTCTCTAATGTGCCAATCTTCCGCTACCAAATCAGCGCGCAGTGTACTTGCATCAAACTTACTGGACCGTAACCGAGAGAGCAGTTTTAATGAATAGTTGCAGTTCTTCGATCCTGGAACGAAACGTGCCTCTCTTCTTTCGTGTGCTGTGTTGCAGCATGAATGTTGAAAACCATTCTTCAGCTAATTGTATATATTCTCTCGACTTAACCTTTTTTGTCGCTCCTGTCCTTCTTATAATTGAGTAGGCAATCTCTCGGAGTTTTTCTGAAACAGAGTTCACTTTTGGTCATAATGCTCTTCAGGTATTCATGATAATCCGACTTTTTATCAACTCCACAAAGTCATCTAAACGATTTCATATGACGTACGTCACGTCTACGAGAAACCCTTAGGAAAATATTTACAATTTACAGAAACAAGGATATGGAAATTATAAGATAATAACAAAAGTACTATATGTCGTGCTTTTATCGTGCTTGTCGTGGAAATTATAAGATAATAACAAAAGTACTATATGTCATGAATTAAATGTTGAAAATCATTCTTCAGCTCATTGTATATATTCTCTCGACTTAACTGTCCTTATAATTGAGTAGGCAATCTCACGGAGTTTTTCTGAAACAGAGTTCACTTTTGGTCATAATGCCCTTCAGGTATTCACGATAATCCCACTTTTTATCAAGTCCACAAAGTCATCTAAACGATTTCATATCACGTACGTCACGTCTACGACAAACCCTTAGGAAAATATTTACAATTTACAGAAGTAAGGGTATGGAAATTATAAGATAATAACAAAAGTACTATATTATCGTGCTTATAAGTTCCCATCCGGGTATCATCATATAGGGTGCGTTGTGCGTTATGACCGAATTAAATGTTGAAAACCATTCTTCAGATATTTGTACATATTCTCTCGACTTAACTTTTTTGTCGCTCCTGTCCTTCTTATAATTGAGTAGGCAATCTCTCGGAGTTTTTCTGAAACAGAGTTCACTTTTGGTCATAATGTTCTTCAGGTATTCATGATAATCCGACTTGTTATCAACTCCACAAAGTTATCTAAACGATTTCGTATCACGTACGTCACGTCTACGAGAAACCCTTAGGAAAATATTTACAATTTACAAAAGCAAGGGTATGGAAATTAAAAGATAATAGTAAAAGTACTATATCGTCGTGTGTATAAGTTCACATTCGGGTATCATCATATAGGGTGCGTTGTGCGTTATGACCGAATTAAATGTTGAAAACCATTCTTCAGCTAATTGTATATATTCTCTCGTCTTGACTGTCCTTCTTATAATTGAGTAGGCAATCTCTCGGAGTTTTTCTGAAACAGAGTTCACTTTTGGTGATAATGTTCTTCAGGTATTCACGATAATCCCACTTTTTATCAACTCCACAAAGTCATCTAAACGATTTCGTATCACGTACGTCACGTCTACGAGAAACCCTTAGGAAAATATTTATAATTTACAAAAGCAAGGGTATGGAAATTAAAAGATAATAGTAAAAGTGCTATATCGTCGTGTGTATAAGTTCACATTCGGGTATCATCATATAGGGTGCGATGTGCATTATGACCGAATTGAATGTTGAAAACCATTCTTCAGCTAATTGTATATATTCTCTCGACTTAACTGTCTTTCTTATAATTGAGTAGGCAATCTCTCGGAGTTTTTCTGAAATAGAGTTCACTTTTGGTGATAATGTTCTTCAGGTATTCACGATAATCCCACTTTTTATTAACTCCACAAAGTCATCTAAACGATTTTGTATCACGTACGTCACGTCTACGAGAAACCCTTAGGAAAATATTTACAATTTACAGAAGCAAGGATATGGAAATTAAAAGATAATAGTAAAAGTACTAGATTGTCGTGCGTATAAGTTCACATCCGAGTATCATCATATATAGTGCGTTATCCGTTATGACCGAATTGAATGTTGAAAATCATTCGTCAGCTAATTGTATATATTCTCTCGACTTAACTGTCCTTATAATTGAGGAGGCAATCTCTCGGAGTTTTTCTGAAACAGAGTTCACTTTTGGTCATAATGCTCTTCAGGTATTCACGATAATCCGACTTTTTATCAAGTCCACAAAGTCATCTAAACGATTTCGTATTACGTACGTCACACCTACGACGAGAAACCCTTAGGAAAATATTTACAATTTACAGAAGCAAGGGTATGGAAATTATAAGATAATAGTAAAAGTACTAGATTGTCGTGCGTATAAGTTCACATCCGAGTATCATCATATATAGTGCGTTATCCGTTATGACCGAATTGAATGTTGAAAATCATTCTTCAGCTAATTGTATATATTCTCTCGACTTAACTGTCCTTCTTATAATTGAGTAGGCAATCTCTCGGAGTTTTTCTGAAACAGAGTTCACTTTTGGTGATAATGTTCTTCAGGTATTCACGATAATCCCACTTTTTATCAACTCCACAAAGTCATCTAAACGATTTCGTATCACGTACGTCACGTCTACGAGAAACCCTTAGGAAAATATTTATAATTTACAAAAGCAAGGGTATGGAAATTAAAAGATAATAGTAAAAGTACTATATCGTCGTGTGTATAAGTTGACATTCGGGTATCATCATATAGGGTGCGTTGTGCGTTATGACCGAATTAAATGTTGAAAACCATTCTTCAGATAATTGTACATATTCTCTCGATTTAACTTATTTGTCGCTCCTGTCCTTCTTATAATTGAGTAGACAATCTCTCGGAGTTTTTCTGAAACAGAGTTCACTTTTGGTCATAATGCTCTTCAGGTATTCACAATAATCCGACTTCTTATCAAGTCCACAAAGTCAACTAAACGATTTCGTATCACGTACGTCACGTCTATGAGAAACCTTTAGGAAAATATTTACAATTTACAGAAGTAGGGGTACGGAAATTATAAGATAATAACAAATAGTATATTTCGATACACGAGGGCAGAGGATCGTTCTGCGTACTGCTCGTGTGAAGACAGTATGAAGCCTGAGCTTCGGCAAGGCTTCGTGCTGTCTTCGCGCGAGCAGTGCGCAAAACGCTCCTTTGGCCTCTTTTATCGAACCATATTTTTCTTTACAAGTGCAATGCAAAATCCGAGTTTGTCCGACGTTTACAGACATGCAAAATGAGCTGCAACTTCAAGCAGTGAGCAAAATCCAGGGAACAGTGTGCAAAATGAGGGAGCCAGTGCGCAAAATGTTTTGCGCACTAGTGCGTCAACCGGCCATTTTGCATGTCTGTGAACGGTGGGCAAACGAGGATTTTGCATGCACGAGTAAAGACAAGTACTATATTGTCGTGCTTATAGGTTCACATCCGGGTATCATCATATAGGGTATAGGGGTTGTGCGTTGTGACCGAATTGTGAACCTCGGAGTTTTTCTGAAACAGAGTTTACTTTTGGTCATAATGCTCTTCAGGTATTCACGATAATCCCACTTTTTATCAACTCCACAAAGTCATCTAAACGATTTCGTATCACGTACGTCACGTCTACGAGAAACCCTTAGGAAAATATTTACAATTTACAGAAGCAAGGATATGGAAATTAAAAGATAATAGTAAAAGTACTAGATTGTCGTGCGTATAAGTTCACATCCGGGTATCATCATATAGAGTGCGTTATCCGTTATGACCGAATTGAATGTTGAAAATCATTCTTCAGCTAATTTTATATATTGTCTCGATTTAACTGTCCTTATAATTGAGTAGGCAATCTCTCGGAGTTTTTCTGAAACGGAGTTCACTTTTGGTCATAATGCTCTTCAGGTATTCACGATAATCCCACTTTTTATCAACTCCACAAAGTCATCTAAACGATTTCGTATCACGTACGTCACGTCTACGAGAAACCCTTAGGAAAATATTTACAATTTACAGAAGCAAGGATATGGAAATTAAAAGATAATAGTCAAAGTACTAGATTGTCGTGCGTATAAGTTCACATCCGGGTATCATCATATAGGGTGCGTTGTGCGTTATGACCAAGAGCTCGCACAATGCGAGAAAAGCACAAGTTCACGCAGCGACTATTATTTACCACGTACGTCATCACACGCGGTTATACATATATTCCGGGGTCCAGACCGTGCTGCGGTTCTGGAAGATCGAGCACGGAACATTGTTACGTTATACACTTTTGTCCGTGACAGCAGAGAGGCTGCTGGCGAAGAGCTCTTTCGTCTGTAGTTCGGGCTGCTCGCACACGGGATATACCACTCGCTATGGGGTGCTGAGTGATTTGCACTTATTGGTTAATAAATCAGTGGCCTGGAGATGGAGCTGGATCTCTCTCTCCACGTCGAACTATGAGTGTGCCTGCAACAGCTTTAGCCTCGGCTACTCGAACGGTCTATACATCTATAGAGAATCTCGCACAAATATGGTACAGCTTTTTTTTACATTCCAATGCAATTATTTGAATCAAATTAGCCACGAGATATTTTGTATGGGAATAAATTGGAATGAGTTACTGATTAAGTCGCAAACGGCGTTTAAGATATCTTCTTAATAGCTGATGATCCTATTTGTCAAATTCAATCAATTGTATTCTAGTGAATTATATTGTAAATATATATTCAATGATAAAAACTCACACCCTTTCCCACACAGCAAAAACTAAATTGTAATTACTACAATTATTATTATTACAATTGCAATTATTATTACTTTTGACAAAAAGTATTTTTTCCACAAACCTCCACAGAATTTGGTAAATTGTTCATATTTCTAGTGAATTTTTTTTTTTTTGTAAAACTATAAAGTGATCCAAATTTTTCACATTAACAAAACGCGTCTGTGGATATTTGTGGACAAAAAAATTTAGTAAAAGTACAATCATTTTTTTGTTCTCTATGCATATACATATTAAATTAAACTGGCAATTTGCCGTCTCGATAATCTTTATAATAATAGGTCTATGAATAGAACAAAATTTTCATTTACCCAACACGGGAAGCCTCAAATTGAGAAAGAGAGGATGTTCGGTTTTTCTGAATCATACATCAAGGAAGAAGCGTTGTAGTACAGTAGTATAGTGGAAGACGAAGAATCGGATTACAATGTAGCTTGTGGTTGATATCAGAGGGGGTGGAGCGATGTTGTATGCTGCGGAGATCCAAGGGGGGGGATTCGAGCCAGAGCAGTGATGGTTCGTGGTAATAAAAAAAAAAAAAACCAGTGGGAATATTGTCAGAAGCAGACAAAGGCAGAGGCGAGTGGAGAACAATGGATACCGTCGTTCTCCACTGCCGCCAGAGCGTCGACCACTCTACTGTTGCAGTCTTTCTGCCCCTCGCAGGATCCTCCCATGGCCACGCCATATAATTATTACTATCAATGAAGCCATTGTCGCAATCAACTCGACGGGCATTTACATTTTTGTGGTACGTACATTACGTACCTGCCGCGAAAGACTTGCGATTTATCTTAATATACTTCGTCAAGAGGAGTCGAGAGTTTGCGGTAATCACTTGAAAACGATTTCAAACGCGATTTCTCATTTAACTTCGCTGAGAATTGTATATTATATATGATATCAAAGATCACCCTGACACTATTAGTTGTATCTTCACAAACGCAGATCCTCAACGGTAATTACACGAGTCGATCTTGATAGATGAGGAATCGCGGCCTATATAGAATTGTAGTTCCTTTGCAAGTGAGAATCTCGAATCAGACTAGAATGAGAGCGACGACATAGGAATAAAGGGTATCAATAGAGAAGGCATTTGACCGGATTTAGATTTTATCTCAATCGCAGTCACCAGTGGTTAACAACCTTACGGATAGAGTCAGTAGTCCATAAATTCGCTGAGTGATCGCGTACCATTCATATCTCCTAGTCACTGCGCGCCTTTTAAACCCAGATTATTTTATTGCTCTAGTATCTATGCAAACCGGTTTACAAAAAATAGATGATTAGCAATCTCGAAATTTAATCAGAGTTAAATTTAAAGTAAAAAATCGTAACTTGCCATAATATTTTTAGAAAATAGGACATTACGTTCACCGTTAAAACAACTCGAAAAAAAGTGAAACCAAATAAAATATTTTAAACATAAATTTAAGATTGTAGTTCGATACAATTCGTTTAGATTTGATGAAATTTTATAAACTCGTTATTTAGTAAACAAAATGTAGCATCGGTAAACTCGATTGAGCTATAAAACTTACAATTCTTGCATTCATACGATGCATGTCAATTAATGAGTCGAAAACTGGGTGCTTCTAAAAAAACACCTTTGAATAGTAGACCAGATATTCACCAACTGGATCTGTCGCATTCATATCTTCTAATCACTACTAACCTTCTCAACTCAGATCATTTTATTACTCTCGTACCTATTCGAACCGGTTTATAAGCAGTCGATAGTTCGCAATCTCTAAAATTAATCAGATCTGAATTAAAGGTTAAAAAAAAAACTTTGCATGTCATAACATTTTCTGAAAGTACTACAATACATATCTAATTTAAATATGAACAAAAAGAGTAAAAAACCAAACATTTCGTTTATACTAATTTCTAAATATATTTTTATAGACTTAGTTAAATTTATTGCAATTTCAAAGACTGTTTAGATCAAATGCTGTATAATTTTTCGTTTCCATTCGTTGCTTATTGGACTAAAGTCGTAAATGCGCAATTCTCAGGGCGCCATTGCGATACAGGGGTGCTTCTAAATAGCCAATGGATCTTTATAAATTCATAAGGGTTGTTTCAACCCCCCACGAATCGAGAATGATCGCTTAGGGTGAAGCACCCCTGGCTGCTACCGCAACGACTGTGTATAGCATAACGTCGATCGAGCCTTGGTCGCTCCCTGCTATAGCTCTCACAGTGGGGAGCCCCGCAGGAGAATGGCATTATGGGTAGAGACCTTCCCCCTCCGCGCTACCAATCCTCGGGTGCGCATTGTCTGGCAGCCATATTGGAATAAGAGCCAGCCTCCTCGGGATTGGTTGGTTTTTTAACAGGGAACCGCGCGGCCCGGTACAATAACTCCGGTTGGCCATACCAAAGGCAATCCCAAGATACACGATAGTCTATCAGTCGGTTCCATGCGTTCCTCACATCAAAATCATCTCGCACGGTGAACAGTGTTGTGATCTTCTACATATTCTTATCCCGCCGAATTCTCTGCAATAAAAACAATTTTTTTCTCTTCATCCAATTAAAAGAAAAACTGAAATTGGAGCAATTCCGTCTTTTGCGCATTTGTGTAATTATAATAATTAAAAATCGGCAGTGCGTCTTAAAATAATTGAAAAAAATAAAACGGATTACCGCGATACGACTATATAATAAAGCATTAAAAAAATCTACGAATGCAGTGAAATTATTAGTTTCGTAAAATGTCAGAACATTTGTCGTCGCCATTATGGATTAAACTCGTAAAATACGATCATGTGAAGACAAGTGTATTGAAAATCTGCTCGAAATTCGCATAGACTATATGTAACAGTTGTGACAGTAGAAAAAATACGGTGCGTGAATGCAACAGTGAAAATTGGATTACCTGAAGTCCGGATTAATCACATCGAGGTACGTTCAGGATGTTGAGTCTGATTGAGTCGTATGAAAATTTGAGAGTAGACGATATTTCACATCCGACGGGTCTTGACGGTTTCTTTGCCGATCAGCAACTAACCTTGACGAATTACGTCCACCGGTACTACGATAATTAACGATGACAATAGGACGTATAGAGCTATGAACGGATCACAAGATCATTGACTCGATTTCGGGTATCGAAATCCGGATGTCGTTCGCCAAAATGAGACGTCACTAACAGACGTCAAGCTGACTTACTAACCCACGATGCACCCTCTAATTCTCACCCTCCGTAGCAAGAGGGTTAGAATAAAATCGGTACGATATATTTGTCACTCGTATAGGACAATACTTGATGACATGCTCACCGACGGCTGGTCTTCACCGGCAAAAATTCCTCCTTTTGCATCTGATCCTCGTATTGAAGAATTTTCGATTATTATTCCTTTGTACCGCCTAGAGTCACGTACAATATCGGTGTAGATGCATTTTGGGTCTCTAGCTTCAGGAACGAAGGTTTTCGATGCTCCTGCTGTCGGTCCCTTCGGAAAAATTCTGTCATGTAATGCCGGAATTATTATCAGGATCGTTAAGAGTCAAGCGCGCGCCAACACACGCCTGTTCGGATAGGCGAAAAATATGAGAAATGATCTGTCAAGGCTATATGAGTTGTGCTCAAAGTTACCTTAAGGGCTCACCGTGCAGCCCGGAAAATACACGGGGGGCTCTAAGAGTTCAAAAGAGCCGTGCGGAATTGAAAGAATTTTTCGTGTAGGACATAGACCGCGCGTGATTATGCGAATTCTCGCGCACAGCTCTTTCTAACTTTAACATCTATGAGAGAAAAATCTACCGCGGACAATTCGTTCCCTGGAGGATCGTTTCTCCATTTTTTTCTATTCTTTTCTACGTTAAGGCTGTGTGTGCCTTTGCTGGAGGATTTCGCATAATTTATTTATTCTTACCCGGGGATTGGATAGACTGAGAGATGTGGAAGGCTACTCGATCAGCATCTGTCGATCCCATTCTGATTCGAAATTCTGTTTCGTCGAGAAATCTGAAACATTAATGCAGAATATTAAACCATAATTTTTCTTGATTTTAATGGGTATTAAACTCAAACTGTTTTTGGATAACGATTGCTTGATAATCTGTCGAAATTGAGAGATTCAAATTAACATAATAGTTTATATAAATTACATGCTGTCATTTGTAAATGATGTTTCGAAAGGTGTTGACGTTGAGCAAAGTCGGATCTCGCTTAATTTTCGTTGCGTTTCTAAAGGCTCGATGTAAAAGTTTCGATGTGCAGAGCATAAGAGGACGAAGGTCGAAAACGAGGCGCTCACGTCAGTTCGAGAGGGTGGTTTGAGTTCCTCCAAATTACTGGCGGCCATTATCATGCGGTCGGACACGCATTTGGGCCAGACAATGGCCGCCACCACTCGTTAATGTAATAGGCATCCGAAAGGTGCGACCTTACTCCACCGGTTGGGCCGCACTCAAAGTCAGCCGCAGAACCAAAAGCTCACTCACTCTTTTCTTCCCGACTGTCGTTCTCTCTTTATCTTTCTCTCAATGCCCATGTCTCGCAGGTGAGCGCCTTACCTGTGCGAGAAGAGCTCTGGGAATTATTATTTCTTGCGATTATTATCTCTAATAACATCCCGAAGCGTGGCACGAAGAAAAGTTCTCGTCCGAGACTTTTAAGCAGAATCTTTACACGTTATCCTTCTAACAAAACTTAAGCTAATTCTTTTTTTTTAGTTGTTGTTTCCTTGCATCACTTGTGAATATACAGACACAACAAGTCTGTCGAATATATTTTCGTTCATGTTTTTTTTTACACTTTCTCAGTGACAAAATAATCGGATTTTATAACAAGCTTACAGTCTGCAATGCGTTTCTTTTTGTATCATCAGCAAATACACCACAAATTTTTATTACATTTGACTGCGGCACTTTTTAACATCAAATAGATGGATATCAGGCCTCGGGCTTAAGAGATCAATTTGCTATTTAATACAAATAAATACACAAAAATACTTCGTACCACATTCGAATTATTTTTGTATAACGCGTATTTTTTCTTATACTCCACATGTCCTATACTCTAACTTTCCAACATAAAATATAAGTGCAGCTAAAACTTGAACGCCGAAACATAACACCGAACATTTGAACAGTTTTTCTCAATTATTTCCACTCATGTTTTATAAACCCAAGATTCAAACATCGACCGCATTCGATTTATACAAGAATTAGAAAAGTGAATAAAAAACTTTACCTCTACACAGACAGAAAACGCAATTTTTTAAATATTAACAATCGATTTTTTTATTCACTATTAATCCTCCACAGACACTTTCATTTTAACTGCCATTTTTTCGTCAAGTACAATAATATAACGAAAGATTGATTTAAAAAATTCGTTTTGCATTAAACACTAGTAGATTATCGAAATATCATTAAACAAAAATAGTAACTTGTATTTTCTTACATTCATTCAATATATGAAGCTGTGAGGATTAATATTTTTCTTCTTAATCCATTCTAATAGTTGAATATGCGCCCAAGAATGTCGGTACTAAAATAACATTATTCCATGGTATAAAAAGTGATTCGATTCGGTGAGAAAAATTCGGCTCCAAAAATGCATCGAAGAATGCCGGGCGTGCTCGTACCAAAAGGTGCATCGGAGTAGGGAGCAGATCGAAAGTTACGATTGGCCGGAGGGCGGAGACCTCGGGGGTTACTGTAGCCAGCAGGTGGATCTTCAACGACACCCCCTTTTGTCCCTCAATTAGTTACGTTTTTACCCCAGTCGAGGTAGCAGCAGTAAAACTTCGTTGCCAGGTATCTCGTCGCGTTTATCTTCTCCTCGAAAAATGTTACCTGTTCGACGTTGTTGGTCGTCAGTTTTCAAGTGCCGCGCCACGGGACCGTACGTTGAATCTTTATACTCGCGTAAACATAGTTTTATCCGTGTTTACCGATTTGCTTAAGTTTCCCAATTGCGTCAGACTAATTAATAGACTGTGAGTCTTTTTTTTTAATGTGTGTTTGCTCCAGAAGAATATAATAACAGAGTGAGTGTCACACCTTCTAGTGTTTCTCGTGTCGTGTGGAAAAACTCGGGGGATATTTTAAATAACAATCTATCGATGGCGTGCTGTCAACAGGCGGCGTCAATTGACGCTCGATCGATCGGCATCAGTCAGAGGTGAATATTGCGATTGGTCGGACGTCCTCGAATCACACCGCCATCAATTCATACAGCGTTTTACAAGAGTCTCGCAAGGAATCGCGATATATCCTCTCGAACCGTAATTAATAAATCGCGTTAACCGGTGTGTGTGTTTGTGTGTAGTACTTGGCGTGCATGAATAAATTGAAGTTTTTTTTTGCAACATTCATTAGTGGCTCCTTGAGCGACACGTTTTCGCATTAACATTTAACCGTGACATTGAATACAGTGTAAAGACATACGGAATATAATACTATTTGATACCGCTCGAGTATCCAACCTGTCAGTCTTCTTAACACGCTCGAAAAACTTGAATAAAAATTACAATATTCTCGTAAAACTGATGTCCTTCCTAACATTGCATCATGTACTTGTCTATGATATTCAATGAAAAAAGAAGATTTTTTTCTAACTTGTAAATATAACGAAGCAAACATGCATCGGAAAATCCTCGCTATTTTTAATCAGACGTTTATGACTTATTTTAACGATAATTTATTTCATATTAATTAATCAATAAAAGTTGATTACTGTCTGATATGCATTAACAAAATGAGTTAATTTATTGAAAAACTTATTAGATGCTTAGGCACTAGCAACTCGTCTTTTTTTTCGTTTAAAGAATTTTCTTATTGACAAATATTACCTATGAACTCGACACATCTTTAAGTATGAAGTATTAGTAATAAATTGAAATATATATAAGAAATTCAAACTTTTAAGTAAGAAAACGTGCCGATTTCTGTGCGGCGTATAAGGGAATTTTATAATTGTTACGATGTGAGATGAAGTCGAAAGAATTAAAAAATAATCCAACACAATAAACTCCATGATTTAACGTAATTCTCGTATTTTTCAGGGGAGTATATACTCAGCTCCGGTAGCCCTAGCGGAAGTGGAGTAGCGGCCAGTAGTTCGGTTGAGACCGAAGATCAGCTACTCGTTGCGCCTTCGTTGAACTTGGACGATCACTCGTTGGTGGGTTTAGCGGAAGATTCCCTCGGACTAGACGACAGTTTGGGTTTGGAGAATGACTTTACGTCGGAGCTGTTGGGCGATGGCCTCTTAGGCAGCACAGAAGTCGAGGGTCTTCTCAGCAACGATTCATTGGGTTTGCCCGACGGATTCAATCTTGAGGAAGCTCTTCAACTGGTCGGCCTCGATGAGGCACAACCAGAGGTGCGTAGAGGATGCAATTTCCAAGTGTTCTAACCGGAACAAAAAAGAAAACAATCGTGAAAATTTTAATTAACGAGGGAGACATTTTGTAAATTTAGGAAATAAAGGCTGACTCTAAGAAAAAGAAGATACAAACCGATTGCTCAGCGGCATCGACGTCCGAAGACAGCGGCGTCAAGTGTGACGACGACGACAGCGACGATAACAAGCAGACGAATAGCGACGAGGCCAAGTCATCGGGCTGCGAAGATCCAGAATCCGACGACATGATTCACACGGCACATCCGCAGTTCCATCATCCCCATCACCCTCATCATCGCTCGTTCCAGGTGAGATCTAGCGTTTAAAACAATTTCGCGATACTCCATGTTCTCATTATTCACTACAGTATAAACTCTCTATATTAATCAGCACCGTTCCCATCGAGTTACCCATTTAGCCTAGAAAAAATTATAATACGACAAAAAAAGACTTCCATTCTGTATAATTAATATTAAATTAAAAACAATTATTTTTCAAACCCAAAATCAAACGAATATCGAATTCTATAAATATGATTAGATTGATATTCTTCCTCCACGTAGTAGAAAACTGAGACGTATTATAATAAAAATTATAATACGACAAAAAGAGACTTCCATTCTGTATAAATAATATAAAATTAAAAACAATTATTTTTTTAACCGAAAATCATACTAATATCGAATTCTATAAATATGATTAGATCGAAATTCTTCCTTCACGTAGTAGAAAACAGACGTATTATAATAAAAATTATAATACGACAAAAAGAGACTTCCATTCTGTATAAATAATATAAAATTAAAAACAATTATTTTTTTAACCGAAAATCAAACGAATATCGAATTCTATAAATATGATTAGATTGATATTCTTCCTCCACGTAGTAGAAAACAGACGTATTATAATAAAAATTATAATACGACAAAAAGAGACTTCCATTCTGTATAAATAATATAAAATTAAAAACAATTATTTTTTTAACCGAAAATCATACTAATATCGAATTCTATAAATATGATTAGATCGAAATTCTTCCTTCACGTAGTAGAAAACAGACGTATTATAATAAAAATTATAATACGACAAAAAGAGACTTCCATTCTGTATAAATAATATAAAATTAAAAACAATTATTTTTTTAACCGAAAATCAAACGAATATCGAATTCTATAAATATGATTAGATTGATATTCTTCCTCCACGTAGTAGAAAACAGACGTATTATAATAAAAATTATAATACGACAAAAAGAGACTTCCATTCTGTATAAATAATATAAAATTGAAAACAATTATTTTTTTAACCGAAAATCAAACGAATATCGAATTCTATAAATATGATTAGATCGAAATTGTTCCTGCACGTAGTAGGAAACTGAGACGTGGGAATATTTTTAAAAAAAAAGCTACTTTGTCCGCATTTATGAATCGTTTTAGAAAATGGAGATGGTTGATAGGCCGAAGACTATTGAGAGATTTTACTATAGTTATCTCTGGTGCGAATTATCCGGGTGTTGCTTTTATCCTTTAGGAACATCTGTGAACCCTTCGGGGCATTCTCGTTTAAAACACTATAACTCGCGGGGTCGCGAGTGGTTAGAGGCGCTCATCTTTCTCATCTCGCGGATGTACTGTAGACTACTGTTGTACTATATATCCCCGCGGTTTCCTCGAAATCACAGGTAAACCCGCTAATTAGGGGTTCGCACGCCGCGCGCGCCCGTTTATACGTATTGCAAAACTACAGTACAGCATAGCTCAGTGATATACGGAGTAGGAAACTGCGCGGAGAGATAAGAGTACCAGCTCAGTGCAAAGCGCCGGATAGCCGCGTAGTTAGAGCGGCGTTTACGATCCATAAACAGGACATTCGTTATTTACAACGGCGACCGCGAGAACCCGCGGCGGCTACGGCTGTGGCTCTGGAGCTGGGGCGTTTGCTAGTGTTGGCTGCTTCAACTTCAAGGGCCGACGAGACTGACCGAACTGAGTTGGGATCACCGGGGCCATTTGGATCAAATTCAATACCGCGATTTTTAACTATTTTCTTTACCCTTAAAGTACGTGGGAATTTTTCCGGTACCGTTTCCCGTCAAATGTTCTTGTTAATGGCAGTAACACGCGAGTGAATAATGTATTTTCGTTTAAATATACATACAGTACACTTCGAAGTCCCTGATTTTTTTTTCGGAATTTTGGACGCATAATTTGGAGTAATCAAATTGTGATGAGCTTAAAGATACACGTGTAGGAAAATTACAAATTAGTATATCAAATTTTCTAATTTTCATAGGATTTAGTAGAAACTTTTGAAATTTTACATCTCACTTGAAAATAAAATTTAATATACCTTTTTCTGTAATAGAATTTTTTTATCGGCAATGGAAACTTATACTAAATATTTTTTACAGCATACTATTCGTCAGTTTATAGTACAGTTCGTTGTGTAATTTTTTTCATAATAATAACCAGCAGCTATTACAAAATTATGTGTGAACTTTCAAATAGCCATAAAAAACTTATTTTTAATCGTATTGGAATAAATTGTGAAAAAGAAATGGAAGACCACGGTCCCTCATTACCTTCGCAATGGATAAACTATGTTTTCCCTTTTTGTTAAGGTAGTTCTGTCGGTACGCCGGAGTCATAAATCTCAGTCTATATAACATTAAAAAATAATCATACGCATCACTTTGACTGCCTCAATAATAATATAAAAAAATAATCGAGAATCCTTCGAAATTATCGTAATCAAATTAAAACGATTATTTGTAAATAGTCGATATGTTTAGTGCGGATTTGACTTCATTTTTACGATAATTAGGTTAGGAAACTTTGACCTTGGTTCAATTAAACATTATTCCGGAGACTTCACCTTTTTTCATGATGCATCAATTCCTGAATGATTTGCGAATCCGTAGTACTTTTTATTTTTTCTCTATCTTTGATTTAAGTATGTTAATTTTCGATTTAAAGATCAATTTTTCCAGCTCTCCCGTGAGCGCCGTGTAAAAAGATCGATTTTCTAGTTTTAATTGTTAATTCAAATACTCGGTAAAAGCCTTCAAGATTTTGTGCAAGTAAAATTGAATAGCTAAATTACACCATGTAAAAAATTCATGCATATGAGTTTGGATTGCCTTGACGACAGAACTACCTTAAAACAACGATGAATTTTATTATAAAATTAATATCTTTTTCACCTTTTCAAAAGTTTACATATATTATAATCGCGTCATATTATTATTATGAAATCATAATTACAAAGCCCAAATTGTACCATCAACTTTTTGTCTATAAGTATTACGAAATTAAAAGTCTGCTGTCCATTCTCGTGTTAAGACACGTGAAAAGAAAAGAACATTACCAAACAATTGCTCATGATTTGTAGCAGCTGCAACTACTTTGAAAATGTGCTTTTAAAAATGATAAAAATCTTGCTAATGATTAGTAAGAGCCGCTATTACTTGGAAAATCTATATTCTGCACTTATGCCAATTCGATTCATCTTACCCCTGTTGCAATAAACCCCGGTGTCCGTAAGAGCGCGCGGGTGCGGGGAGAACTGAACACTGCACCCAACAATTATCCGTCGTAACCACGGCTTAATGTAACGACTCGATGGGACGTGAACGTCTATCTGTGCACTACGAGACCCTGCGCTACATGCACCGATGTGCCTTGCTCTCCCGCCACAAAAGTTTTTTGACGTTTGAAAAATCCGCCCGTTTCTTATACAGCCCGTCACGTCACTCCCACACTAGGCAACAAAGAGTTAAAGCCACCGGGCATCGTACATGTAGAGAAAGACTCTCCGACTATTTTACCACGGTTACTATTCTGGAGCGCAAAAACTTCTAGCCCGGCGATGTTCCACTCCGACAGGCTCCGAGATCGATAAGTCGAACACTCTCCGTATTTACAGCTGCCATATGTGTGCATGAAGTACTGAGCGGTGAGCTCGATCTCACCGACAGATAACATATATTATCTACGAGATTTTTATGCGACGCTCTTTGGCATTTTTACTGTAGTTTTACACAAAGTGCACCGCCGGTTAAGAGCAAAGGAAAGAAAGAGTACCGATGCAACATTCGTATACGGTTTTGCCCGTAATACCCGTCAGAATCCACACATTAGAGATATCCTACGCGTAATTGATCATCGAGAAACGTCAAGTCTACCGTAATATCTATGTATTTACATATGGCTACTATGCGCGGAGTAGTAATGCACAAACGACTGACGTGTAATCACTGCTTACTCGACGAGAAAAGCATAAGGCAAGGCAGGGCTTCCACGACAACCGAGAGCGACCAAGAAGAGATATTGGATGTCAATGTCAGGAGTAATGCAGAAAATACTAATTATTATCTCGTTAGAACGAGCTACTGATTAAGATCTCTGGATATCGACGCGTTTGATAATCCCACAAACGAAAACAACGCCGCCAATTATAAATATGAATTTCTGGTCTATGAGAATGTTTTATCCTTATATATTGAAATCATTATAAATGTACCGTTTACACTCACGTCAAATTATTTACATTGAATACTAATAAAGTTCAACATTATATTGTCTTATTAATAAATTATCTGATTAATTGTAAAAAAAATGGAAATCCTGGTTCAAAGTAGTTAAATGTGATCGTCTCTGGTTACGAGTATTAATTTACCGATTGGAACTTTTATGTATGGAATATTCGCGTAAAATATAACGGAAGCGTTAAACACTTAAGGCATATTTTTAAATTTTGTATATAGGCACCGCGTCTTTTGATACCATGAAGTGAAAAGTGGGCAACATTTATTTTTTTATTTTTTGTGCGCAGCCCTAAATCGCTAGCGCCTCGTTTGATATTTTCCCATGTCATAACGCTCGGTTGATCAGCCGAATAACATACTACGATGATATCCACGTGTTCTCTGTTGTGTAGTGGCCTAACGAACGAATAGCAGTTAAAATGAGAAACACGAGAAGCGAAAGAGGAAGAAGGTAAAGATTTTAAGAGGTGAGCTTGGGTGCAAGCCCTTTCGCCGGCTTGCAAAGCGGAAGAAGGATGAGAATAGATGCAGAAACTGCTGGTAGCTGCAGCGTTGATGCACCGCGGGTGCATCATCTCATCCCTATCGGAAAATATAAAACGTCAAGGTAGAATTTACCGCCTTGGCCTCTGGGCTTTAAAGTATGCGTGTCGGGCCGTATATAGGTATGCTTAACCGTCGTATACGAGGCGCGCACCGCTATAATCATAGACGACTATTATCCAGTCGTTGTTCCAGAAGGCGGCATGTTGCTGCCTCCACTCTTGTCCTTCTTGCTTCCCGCTGCCACCGTCGCCGCCGCCACTATTCTCATCTGTACGATACTCGCCGCTCGACCATACACTATGTGCCTTATGCAACGTATGAGGAACACGAGATTTTTACTGTCTTCCCTACTATACTCAGCAACGATGCAATGCTGATTGTAATTGTCGCTTAAGCAGTAATTAAACTTACATCGTATGTGTATTATAGCATTGACGCGCGTGTAAGGGGATACCGTCGCGTGATCACGAATGACCTGAACAGACCGACAAACGGGTCTTATCTTTTAAACGTCCAGTAACAGTCATCGGGTAATACGAGTCATATACGATAAAATCGTTATTTTCGGAAAA
This sequence comes from Ephialtes manifestator, assembly GCA_963970395.1. Lineage (NCBI taxonomy): Eukaryota > Metazoa > Arthropoda > Insecta > Hymenoptera > Ichneumonidae > Ephialtes > Ephialtes manifestator. The sequence continues at coordinate 25,275,195 of OZ019976.1, read as the reverse complement.
ACTTGAAATACCGCAACATCTGGCACAACTATTAACATCAGCAACATCATTAGCTTGTTGCTACATTTTTATTGCTACAATAATAATAATAATAATAATAAGAAGTTTATTCAATATGCTGATATATTTTAAATCGCACAAAATTTGATCTAATTAACAAATTACAACAAAAAATCATATATATAAATAAATGAAAGAAATATATTCGCTATAAGTTTTTTTAAACATCATTTCGTGACATTTAAAACTTCAAATAATCGAGTACTTGACGCACAAATAATATCGTACAAAGTGTAAGTATTTTATGGTGGAATACAAACGTGACATTACATTTACCACAAATATTTACTCCACATTTGATACGTAGATAAGATAAAGATAAAGCTCATTACTTTTAACATTAACGAACCGCAATCAATCTCCGATGGTTTGCAATAAGCATATCTCGAATTATCAACTGACTCGCATTATTCCTGCTTACATTAGGCCTCCACGTATAACTGTGGTGACCTCGAGTTATTCGATAGACATTCGTGTATATCTCGGTGGTCCATCGAGCCAAAGCGAAAGCTTGTACAAATGGTGTATGCCCAGCAACAGTAATATGGATGATTTATTGGCTCCTCGAGCATCAATTCTAATCAAGCGATACCTCGGATCGATACTCCCGCAATCGTTGGATATACAAATAAAAATACAAAGCTTGTCGGGCGACACACGAACGCGCACTCGTAGATCTCGTAAAGTGATCCACAGGCAACGAGAGAAGCAATGCCGTTGGTAGGACATGCTAGACGAAGATCGTGACAATGACCTGGCCAGATGGTTCCGCCGTGTGTTAACTCTTCCACGTGGTGGAAACACACCTGAACAGACGGCCAATCCGGCAACGGGGAAACCCCTTCTCTGCCAGGTAGCCCACAAACACCGCCGCATGATTCCTCGCCTTGCGGGCACGATGCTCGCCCTGTACCTACTACTGTACAGCCGTGGAGTTGCCCCCTTGCCGTCATCGTCGTTCCGCACTCGCGTACTACACGCGGTCGGTCTTCCAACGCGAACGCGAGTGACTGAGCAACAGGAGTCTAAAACTTGAGCTTTGAACACTGTCTTTCTGAAATAAAGGAAAAAATAGTCAATAGACAAGAAGTTTAGTGAATTATTAAACTATGTAACTAATATTTGGTTTAATTGCTCCTATTGTGATGAAATATGACTTAGTGTGAAAGTTCTACCGAAAAGTTTGACAGTTTATGGGATTTTGAAAGGATTTGAGGGAAAAGAAAATTAGAGAAGATTCTGTCCTTGATTGAGAAGACGTCTCGAAGGCCGAGACGGCAAACGTTGAAGCAATACGACGGCCTTTACTTGGAGATCCGTAAGGATTTCACCGTATACCAATATTGTCGTTGGAGAGTGTGCTCGAGTGTTTGTTAAATCGAGTCTCGTGTACAGACTTGCGCGCGTGCTTCAAAGTCAACGAGTTAAGAGTTGGTTGGAGAAAATACAGATTGCACAAGGTGGTAGCGGTGAGGGATTGCTGTGACGGCCCTCTTTTAAATGTCACTGTCGATAGATCAAGCATATTTTTGACACATGCCTCCGCACACGAATGTTTCTACAACGGACACATGAACGCGGTGCAGCAACTTCCTAGATCGCAAAATCCAACGAGCAACGAACACCCATCACGTACGAGCCCAGAATGTTGGAGTCTGTTACTCGAAGAAGGACTTTTTCAGGTATAAGTGCAAAATAGACGACAAAGAGAAATCAAACTTCTGACTAATTTATTTAAAGGAGCCTCGTATTCAATTTCCAGTAAATAATAATCAAAATATACAGGTTCCAAAAAAGACACAGAAACCAAATTCTATAGTTCACTTTAAAAATAATTTTAATAATAGTTTATAATTATTTATAAAATCACTCTCGCACTTCATTTAAAAAAAACTCTGTCTATTGCCTGCAGAATACGAAACAAAGATTTTAAATCAAACGTAGCAATTGCTCACTACTACTTCAATGAAAATAGAAATATACGTAAGAAATGTCACGTTTTGAACCTAGAACCTGTGTGTTTTTTTCCGTTTCCTGATCGCACGCGTTGCGGAAGGTCTACAAAGTAGCATAAAGCACTTGTGCACCAGCGCTATCATTACCATCATCGACTTGGCGCAAAAAGTTCGTTAATTTTTTTTTCCCCGATTGCGGCCTCCAGGAGCTCGTTACAGAGCAGCAACGCATTCCTCGATGTCGTCGCTGTCGTCCTCGTGGAGTGTAATATTCAACGAGCGGGGGAAGTTTTTGAAATTCGTGCACATAATTGCCAGTGCATGATATCACGACCTTTACTCTACCCAGAGCACAGTGAGAGCTCGAACCAGTCATTACGACGACCGTGAGGCACTTAGAAAAGCTACTCTTATGGTATCTCTCTCTCTCTCTCTCCCCCTCGCTTCCCTTTTTCTGTACGTGTACGTATAATGAATGTACTAAATTAATATATTTCCCTGCGAACGCGGGACTTTTGTCTACTAGGTGAATATACAACAAGGCGCGTAGCCACCGAACTCGAGTATTCTATGTACTCTGCGTACATTTGCACGTGTATACGTTATTGTGGCAAGATATTACGCAAGTGAAAATGGCGCACGACCGCCGCAAAGCATGTCATTTTTGGAACTTCTCTCTCACGCGAGTGTCATATTAACACTGACCTTAGTCACCTGTAATTGCTACTCCTTTGAGAGAAGTATATAGCCTCCGGTATATATACACTATACACAGAATCACTGTCGTACGTAATGTCGACCTATTATAAAGACTCCCCTGCTCTTTCTCTGTATAGTATGTTCTTATTTCTATCTTGTATTATACTTTGCTTCGTTCTTGATTATCTAAGCAGAGTCAAGTTTTACAACCTAGAAAATAGAACGACCTTACTGCAAAGAATAAGTCACTTCTAGAAGTGATATAAATTAATATATTCGTTTTCTTTGCTTAAATTCAGGGTTATTTTCTACACAAACATTGACTTAACAATCATTATTTTGCTGAAATTATCTGTAGACTTTATAAAGAAAATGTTTGAATTTCTAAAATAATTACTAAGTTAGAAAATGGTAATGAAATTTAATCAAATTTTTCTCGAAAAAGATTGGGAAATGTACGGAAAAATAAATAGAAAAATATATTCCTCCATTTTCCTTCACAATATTTCGAGAAATGTTAATTAAAGTGAATTTTCTTTGCAGACATTTAAAAACTTAAACATCTTTTAATAAACACTGCAGTTCATTATTATTAGATAATTATTATACAAATAATTGTATCGTACATTTTTATTAAAAAAAAAATTAATAGAAGTTTATAACTTTGCTTAAAATTTATATTTCAAAAAATGTCTATATATGTTCTTGAGATACGGATGATTTTCTCTGAAATGACTCGCATTGCCCCTTTTTTCCTCATACCCGACAGCACATATATAGTGAAACTACATATCGAATCAAAAGTAACGAGCACGAGTGCGCATCTTGCCCGGAACCTCTAACAACGTGCGAGTACGCGCGCCTGATGACGGACAGTTACGGCGCTTTTACGATTTACGAGCTTCTCGTTGCCGTTGGCAAATTCTATATATCCTCGCGTGCGAATTCCGGGGTCTCGTTGAAGTCAACGAGAGATCATCGAGCTGAGGTCTTGTCAGCAAATTTGTCAGTGGAACGAACGACTGCTCGTTCGTTTGTATTAGATCTTGCTGCAGGTACTTCGAGACTGCGGGGATAAAATACCCTCTTACCCTCTCTACAACCTGGCACACGGTTCAACAGGTACTTCTTGGCTTTTCACCGCATTGCTTTCCCGATATCCTGCGATCTTTGGGCAACCTCGACTGGCTTAAGAGTCGTTCTGAAGTGCCCAAAGTTTTGACAGCAGAAAAAGGACCTCCCAGGGTTTTAAGTCGTAATTAAGTGGGCAACAGTCGAGACCGCCTACCGAGGATTATATTCTTTGCGGGTAAGAACGTAAAATTTGCGGTGAGAGACGAGAAAACGGCTTTTATTCTCTTTCTCTCTCCAGCAATTTGTACCACCATCGAGATCGCCTTGATCTTCTCTTCTACTTTGGTACACAGCGAAACGAGAGCGTTGCTTCAGCGCAAGTACCGCGCGATCGACGCTCGCACCTCTCAGAGGGATTCGTCGCGGCTCGGAAATGCATTGCGTTCCAGTCTCATACGCGGCAGCTGGCTTCTATCAAAATGACATTTGTGTCGAGTGCTCTCTCTCCCGTGTTTTTCGAGGTAATTACTGGACAGATTTACCGTGACTTTGTGTCGCGGTCGTCGCCGCGGCGGCAAAATTTCCTGGGCACGTGTGCGGCAGCATAGAACTCGCGGAACTCTTAAGAATGATGGTAAATATCATCAATAATAACGAGAAATTCATTAACAGGAATATTTTTTATTCCGATCTAAATTGGACTGTGCTAATGTAAAGTTGTAAGTACGATCGGTTTTGCGCAGCGAAATTCGTGAGCCACGAAATCTCAAGACGATTATTTCCTGCATCGTTAATTACAGTCAGTCGTGCGCTTCGTTCAGGCGTTATGATTTATGTCTCTCGCGTACTGGAACTCGCGGCGGCTTGACCGTAAGCAAGCTTCGCGTACTGGAAAGAAAAAAAAATGCCATCAACTAAAGTGATAAGTAATAAGACCCTGCGTGTAATATTAATGTACGGAGGTAATTGCAATGAAACAACTAATAATTTTGCGAAGAATTGAAAATTAGGGTGACAAATAGGAGACAAACTGTTATGATCGAAACTTTCGAATTTCAGATACGATGTGGGACAGTCATAAATGGGACAGAACATTTTTATTCTATTGTCAAGAGTAATTCTCTCACGTGTCATGACTAATGAAGGTTGCAGTAAGATAAATGCAAGTGTAATTATACTAGCATCACAGCTGCCCCGGGGGTATCAGCAATGAACAGAAGGTAGACACATAAACGATCGTAATGTTGAGATTACGTGAAACCAACGGATAGTTCATCTTCCTGACTTTCGAAGCAATAATGTTGATTAAAAAATTCACTTAAGTTTCAAAACTTGCAACGTTCCTTATATCGGAAGTGAAATTTTTTTATTTTTCGAATTTTATCAGCACTTCCAATATTCTATACCAATAATCGATACTAATCTGGTTTTCAATAAAATTAATTACGTTGCTAACGAACATTACATTTTTTAGTAAGATAATAAAATTATGTTATTCTGACCTTCGCCAGCGACGTGTTTGTCAATGAAATCGTATTGGTAGTACAGAAACTCTTAAAGAATACTCGAAGAAGAAAAAAAGTGTAGAGGATCCTTGTCCCGCCCACAATATTTACACACAACACTACGACTTCACCTTCTCGAGTTACGATTTTGTCTGGAAATAAAAAGAGGCAACGAATGTAGAAACGCATGAGCGAAGATCGTGAGAGAGGCCGAAGTGGTGAGCCGCGAAGGCGAGGAATAAAAGACGAGCCTGAGAGTCGTAAGGCAACATTAATAAGAGAAACGAGATTTGCGATATGGAAATGAGAGGACTACCCTATCGAGAGGCATTAGAATGTACTTGGCGATATAACGTGTGAGTTGCGAACGAGCAAGCGCGCACTTCTGCGTTCCTAATGCACGACAACCTTCATTAATCCGATGATTATCCAAATGGATCGTAATTAATATCACGGCCCATTAGGCGTTCAAGTGCGCTTACGTGCCGCTGCCAACTGCTGCATGAGGTCGTCCAAGTGTCGAGAAACATTTTTTTGATCGCCTTCGTCGTCGACGTTACGGTTTATCCTGAACGTCAGAGTATTTCTTCCATCAAACGACCGACCAAAGAAGTTCCTTTCTTGCAAGTTTATTCTTCTATTGGCAATCATTCTCCTCCAACACGACGCCGGAATTTCCTCCGTTCAATAGTCAATCAGGCGCACTTCAGTAACCTGCAAAAAAAATGTTTAATCTCTTAAATTGAATACCGCAAGACACGTAGAAAAAAAACGTCATCTAACTGAATTTGTCTACTGACGGGAGAATTGATCGCGTAGACGTGCCGTCGAATCTAATTCGACACGGCACGGTAAACGCTCGAGCGTTTCCGGAATGGTGAAGAAGGTCGCGCGAGCAATTGTGACGATAAGGAGGCGAATGGGAAGGCGGACGAGATCGTAAAGTACACGACGGGACATCGTCGATCGGTCAACTCGAGAGTTAAGTTCCGTTCTCGAGGATTCTCGAGCACAGCTGCCAGACTTATGCACTGTGAAATGCGTAATGCACCGCTACCGCGACTCTCCTCGGTGATCTAGGATGTGTGAAACGAATTTCTCTCTTCTCGCTCTTTCATCAAGGTTGAGTGGCGATATCGCGAAAAACTGAAACGGCGGGAAATAAGAACTCACGCGAAATAACGCATTTGCACTAGCTTTGTAAGCAGACTTTTGTGCCACTCTTTTTACACCGATTAAAAATAAGCAGGTCGAAATTCTACCTGTGAGAAGAAATTCTTTTCCCCTAAGATCGAAAGTCTCGGTAGTGTAAATATTTTCCTATCCACCTGCATTATTATTCGGTCCCGTCGAAGGTAGCCCTAATTCTCCGGCATACCAATATTTTCATTCACAACTTGACGTCTTTTCGTTCGAACACGTAGAAAAACAAGAGCACGTAACAGTGAAGGTTTTTAGGGCGCTGGCAAAGTTGATCCAAGGAAATCGGTAGCAGGTTGATCGATTAGGAACCACACAAGTGTGGAACATTTCTGTGTCTCTTTTTGAAGATCTGAGGAGAATAGGCAATCGAGAGAACAAATAAAAGATGAAACTTCCACGAACTACGGAATGAGCATATTTAGTTAAAAATAGAATAGTATATTTTGTTAAAAAAAATTACTTCACTTGTCTCTGACAAAAATGTTTAATTGCAAGTTGCCAACTTTTATTTCCAAAAGTTCCAAAGGACAGAGAATTTAATGAATAATATACTTTTAGTTAATATGACCAATTTGAAACTCTAATAATTCCCGAATTTCGGTACTGGAAAAAAATAGGAAAATTAACAAACAAATAAAAAACGAGACTTCCACACTGAGAGAAAATTATGGTATTAGTAACTATAAAGTGACAACTATTCACTTATGGTTGGTACAACAATTTTTTTATAGTTGACACAACTATCAAATAGTTACCATAACTATAAAAATAGTTGCATGTAATAAAAATGAATAGTTGTCACTTTATAGTTGACTGTACTATTACGATTTCTCTGAGTGCACAAACAACGAAATGGCCATTCAATTTTATTTTTAAAAAACTATTTTATTCTACTAAAAAAAAAGAATAATTGCTGTTGCCAATCTGTATGTTTCTTTATGTTTTTTCTCTGATTTCTCTAATTGTCGAGACTTCACAAAAAATCACCCACTATTTTCCTGTTTTCCCTGTTGTTAGTGGTTAGTGCTACTGTGAACAAGTGTCGCGATAATTAGTTATAAATTTTATTCGGACCACCCCGCGTGTTCGTCGAGAGGCGATAAAGAAAAGTGAGGCGAGAGCGTTCGCACCGTTGGCCTAGAAGGTCCTCGACAGCGCAGCTCAAACATCTGCCTCTTTCTCGGTAGATATCTTTCCTTATGCCTCTCTTCCTGCCAGCCTCCGGTACACGTTTCCAGTATACACTGCACTCTCCTGCCAAGACCAGTTCTCTTTTCTCTCGTTACTTCCACGCGGAGAGATCGTTCGCAAGACACGCGCACACGAGTCTACGGAGTGTCTTGTAGGGCCAACGCACACACGCGTTTGTGTGCATATCGTGTAGGCGCATAAATCATAAGCGCCGCACTACTAGCTCGAGCCTACGACCGTACTAGATTCACCGGTGGCTTCTCCGGAACCTCATTTTGTCCAGGATCCTTGAGAATATTCAGGGCATTCTGTGTCAATAAAGAAATCTCGATGACAATCTAAAGACGTTGTATCTTACGTTTTATTTAACGAGCCATTTATTATCGTCATTTAAATAACCCAATTTTACAGTTTAAAAAAAAATGATGCAAAGTAGAACCTTTTTACAAAGTCGCCTCTATGAGGAAGTTTCTTTATTTTATTTTTGGCTTCCACATAGAGGAAGTTTTGCGAAAGATGAAAATTATTGACGAAGTTGATGATTTCTGACATTTTACGAAATCCAGAGCGACACCAACAAATTTTTAAAAAATTCAAAATCACGTAAAATCCCAACCGCATTACCGATCATTACCAAATTTGGTACGTTGCAGAGCTGAATGTTATTTTTTCTGTGTAGAAAATTTCAGTCGATTAGATGAAATTTTATCTGAATTAGAGCAAAACGAAAATTTTTCGAAAAATTCAAAATTTCATAAAAACCAAACCGCTTTACCGATTTGGCCCAAATTTAATACCAAAGGTTGTATCACTTTGTTCAATTTTAATACGAAGTTGCAGCCTGATAGCTAAAAATTTGGCGGAAAAAATTTTCTCAACTACTTTTCTCGACGTTTTAGACCATTTTAAACATTTTGACATGAAAATCTCGAAAAAAAAAATTTTCATGGAAACAGCTTCCTCCTCTATAAGGAAGCAAAATTATGCATATTTTTATCAATGATTCTATTATTGCTTTGCCTGAGAAATAGAATTCTTTTCTCGACGTTTTAGACCATTTTAAATATTTTGATATGAAAATCTCGAAAAAAAAAAAAAAATTTCATGGAAACAGCTTCCTCCTCTATAAGGAAGCAAAATTATGTATATTTTTATCAATGATTCTACTCTTACTTTGCCTGAGAAATAGAATTGTAGAGAGAAAAAAGGTATAGAAAGTACTACAGGACGTATAGTAAATTAATGAAATATTGTAAATGCTATGGAAGTAAATTAGAAACATAGATTTTGCGAAACCCTGTGGGAAACAATCTCACATTAGCAGGATACGGAGAGAAGTACGAGATCCCCATGGTACGCGGTTGTAGCCGGCCTACATTTCTCTCCCGAGCAGTCGACAGGTGCGCTGACAAGCGAAAATCGCGGTAAAGGCGTCGAGCGCTCGACAGATTGCAACGCGGCCACTGATTGATGCACCGGACAACAATCCACAATCCGCGCACTCTCGGCAGCTTCCCTATTCATCTTCTTTTTACGCCTGGCGCATTAAAGCTACTGCTACAGGAGGAAAGAACATTAGGATAGACTGTGAACACAGCAGGAGATCTTGCTGCACTTACGCCGGACATGCTCCCGACTCACTTACTGCGGAACGAGCTGAAAAATTCGTGGACGACACTAGCGTAATTACGCTACTGTTCTACACTTTTCCCGGCACATCATCGTAATACCCGATTGAAAATTACAAAAAACATTCAACTCAACATTTCTTTAGTACAATTTCCAACGATCTTAGTTATTATCACAACAAATATTCTTGTGATAAAATGTACTGTGGTACGAGACTAATAGATAATTAGTCATTCATTATGATTCACTAAGACTTATTAAGATTAATAATTTCAAATTTCTGGTAATTATGAAGCGGACTTGTAACATTTTATAATGAACAAATTTACACTATTCGCTTATTCTATGTAATATAAAAAAGTACATCAATTACTTTGTATATTCAACCATGTTGGGAAAAAAATTTTAAGAAAAATAATAAATATTGGGAGAAATAATGGCCCATTGGCTTAATTTTCACCCCACGTTTCAATGCATTTTCATGGGATAATAAATAAGTACTTTTTCCGTAAGATTAAAAATAGTTGCAGTAAAACTAAAAAGAAGTTAATGTCAATATTAAAATAGTCGCATGGATTAACAATTAATCTATACTGGCACATCATCGTAATACCCGATTGAAAATTACAAAAATCATTAAACTCAACATTTTTTTAGAACAATTTCCAACGATCTTAGTTATTATCACAACAAATATTCTTGTGATAAAATGTACTGCAGTACGAGACTAATAGATAATTAGTCACTCATTATGATTCACTAAGACTTATTAAGATTAATAATTTCAAATCTCTGATAATTCTGAAGCGGACTTGTAACATTTTATAATGAACAAATTTACACTGTTCGCTTATTTATGTAATATAAAAAAGTACATCAATTACTTTGTATATTCAACCATGTTGGGGAAAAAAATTTGAAGACAAATAATAAATATTGGGAGAAATAATGACCCATTGGCTTAATTTTCGTGGCACGTTTCAATGAATTTTCATGGGACAATAGATAAGTACTTTTTTCGTAAGATTAAAAATAGTTACAGTAAAACTAAAAAAAAAGGTGATGTAAATATTAAAATAGTCGCATGGATTAACAATTAATCAACACTACATTTTATTTCTACGAGGACCAATTTATAAAGAACCCAGTTGGTTAAGTTTAATGCAAAGGTAAAATATTTCAGTAAAATGACGAAATTTTGCTACTGTGCATTGTTTCCCAGTGAATCAACGTAATTCTCAATTGCCCGATGCAATATTGGATCCCGCAAATATTTTCGTAGTGTACATACCATGCTGGATTAATTCATTGTCGTTGGAGAATGATTGACGAGCGTAACCATAGCAGTAGGAACGGACCGTCCCAGCGTGCGTACAGCATCAAAACGATTAATATTATTGAATCTCTGGTATCTCTGTGTGGCCGACACCTACGCGATCAGCAGGGGGTTCATCCTCTTTCGCGTTCGTACGTCTCCTCAGTTGACACCCCGACAGGTAGATGCGCCTGCGGAATGCGTCCGCTGTGACAGCTAATCCATCGATAACTCGGTGCAATCACAAAAAAAAAGAAACAAGTAGAGATTTAAAAAAATATATATATTTTCTTTTTTCATCTCGAGGCTAGAGTGAATATTTTAACAGAGTAATATGTACCTTAGACAGTATTTTAATAGCGGATTTTTATTTTGCAGAGCCGCATGCCATTCGTCCGTGCTATGAGCATGGAACAGCGGTGGCAGGAACAACGGTGGCACGATATAACGTCTCTCCTGCATCTTCAGGGCACCGGCGATCATTTCGCTCACACAGCTCACCCTGGATATCCGGGACATGGTATAAGCCACGGTCCTTACGAAGCACAGCGCAACGTACTTCTTCATAATGCGACCCTCGCTCCTCCCGTCGGAGATCTTAATAATACTGGACCTTACCACAATGTTGGTGAGTATCTTTATCTGTTAACGTTATTAAGGATGTTCGACTGTTTCACTCTAGTCAAATCAGTGCTAAATTTTTGTAATTTTTTCATTAAAGCATTGAATAAAAATAGTAGAGAGTAGTTTGAATTGAAGCATGTATACTTAACCCAAATATTAATAGTGCCGGATTTGCATACAGATTAACTAATTAACGTTACTTTCCAATGGGATACATTTTCGTTCAGTTTTTTCCAAGAATAATCTATAATTTTTTGCCAATTTTGAAGAGTGATGGCTCATTCTCTTTCTTGAAAGATGCTCTACAAATTGACCGCATGGATATTCGATACTATTGATCAATTAATAATTATAGCCTATTGTTTAACAAAAATCAAAATACTTTCATAAACAAATAGCTATAATTATTAAACGATCAATAATATCAAATATACAGTCGATCAATTTGTACAGCATCTTTTAAAAAAGAGAATGAGCTATCACTCATTAAAATTGGCAAAAAATTACAGATTTTTCTTGGAAAAAACTGAACGAAGATGTATCTCATCGGAAAGTAACGTTAATCAGTTAATATTTATACAAATCTGTCACTATTCATTTTTCTCTCGGTTAATTGTACATGCTTCAATACAAATCGACGCTCCACTACAGTAATTTAATGCATTAAACTTTAATGAAACAATTACAAAAATTTAGCACTGATTTGACTAGTGTGAAATAGTCGAGCATCCTTAAGGTAATGTGACACATGTTCGAAAACTGCAATCCATATCGAAAACTGTAATCAAATCTACTTAAAGCCGGTTAATATTTCAGACAAAAGCAAATTAGCTTTGACTTCGTCTATCTACGACGGAGTAAAACCTATTTTTTTTTCATCTAAAATATTAAGCGCCACTGAGTAGTTTTGATTACAGTTTTTTATACCGATTGCAGTTTCCCAGCAGTTTTCGAACATGTGTCACATCACCTTAAGGTGATGTAAAAATACTCGGTTGGTAACAAAAACTGTAATCCGAATTTCTCTGCCACGGTTGATTGTTTGGATGAAAGCCGAGAACGTTGCCGTCCGTCCAAGAATTCTGCAGGGCGACGACGTTGTCGTCTTTTATTTTTTAAATGAAAAACCGTCGCGAAGAAATTTGAAATCGCAAGAATAGTTCTGTCTCTCTTGCACTCATACACGTTTCACATCACCTTAAGAGTATGTGAAATATCGCAGTCGGTAATGAAAATGGTAATCAACTTCTTTGATACATACTGACATTTTACAGCTTCAAAAAGAGTTTCATCGAATGCTCCAGTGATACCTGCATTCGATGAAACTCTTTTTGAATCTGTAATACAAATATGCGTAAAAAAAAGTTGATTATAGTTTTTGATACCGATTGAGACTGGGATGGTGTGGAGGAAGGGGCGGCGAAGGGATTTCACATGCTCTTAAGAATGTAATTTACAGATTCAATACCAAGCAAACATTTTATTGAATCATAATTCGAGGGAGTTGCGTCAAGACAATAATCTATTTTCAAAAATCTGTGCCATTGCAGATGGTAAGAATATTGCTGCAGATGATAATGTCAAAAAGTGATTGGTAACTAGTTGAAATAAAGATAGTTTCACAACCTTTCAGAAAACTCAATTGTCTTTTGATAAAATTAAAAGCTTTTTCTTTCGAATTCATACGATTTATTACAGATCTTTTTCTACGTTTTTGAATATGTAATTTTGTTTATTTTTTTATTTTATCAATTAAAATGGAATTATTTTGTCAAAAGTTTTATATTAATTATAACAAGTTTCAGGATGTTCAAAGTTCCATAATGTCTTAAAAAATGTCCAAATTTCGAAGTTCCATGAAATCGTAAATCGAAACCATTCCGAAAATATCAAAACGTGTTGGAAAATATAATGTGTCCGCAAAAATTACCGAAATAATTTCATATTGATAAAAAAAAGAATTTTTCGAAAAGTTTACAAATTCCGTTTGTTCTTAAATAATTTTTTGGTTGTCATTATCGATAATCAATGTTTGAATTATTTTCAATAACGCTGAATTTACAGTGTATAATATTTCTTTTTGCTTTCCACTACTCCCAATTAATGCAGGAGAACGTTGCATAAATTTTTCGACAATATAAAAAAAGTGTAATTGTTATCTAAGAACTCTATTTTTTTCTCGCCCAAACTAAAATTGCTTGCAATTGCAGGTGGACCGTCGAATCTCGGATCAGCGGTGGCCACATCGATGAACCTGACAAACAGTAGTGAACCGATGGGAACGGAGAGCGGAGCGTCTTATAAATCAGAGCCGAACGACATGATGTACTACCACACGCCAGCTACCGATACCATCAATCAAACAACCGACGCGTTTCTCTCTTCCTTGCTGAACGACGAGGATCTACCTTTTATGGACATGCCTATGAACGACGGTAAGTACAGATTTTCTTTTGTATGATTAATCATACAGCGATTTGAGATAGACAGTAGTCTCTTATATCCCCAACCGTAGAGAGAAAATAAATAATTTTTAACGCAGAATTTGTTGATATATATTCGTGATTTTTTTTATTATAAAAAGGAAACGTGTAATACGGTGAAAGTAACACCTTTTGGTTCTGACAAATGGTATTTTTATATATATCCTATATATTTACTAGTTACTTTTTAATAAACGATAACCTAAGATCGTGGTCTTAATCTTTATACGATCAATAGTAAGTTTTTGGCGAAAATGTCATGGAAATCTTGTGACAACGCAGTCCTTTTTTTTATTTGTAATGGCAAACTCAAAATACCATAACGTTTGAGAGATTCTAGTCTGATCGCTTATTATGTTTTAATACAATAGTCTGAAACTGTAATTGTCGTTCGCTTTCTTGAATATTGGTAATAATGATTATCTATCGATTTTAGGAACGTTTCTATGAAGTTTCATCGGTAATTAAGCTTATCTCGATAAATTGCAAACGAAAAGATGAATGAAAAAAAGGAATAATTAAATAATCGTTTTTGAGTTAATAATGACTGAGAATCCTCACGGATTAATTGTGGCTTCGACGAGGTATGAAGAATTACTTGGCGCGTTTTCCATGTGAAGAGTCTAAGAAATTCGTCGTTGTTACATCTTCTGGTTTCAATCCCATTGTTCGTCTGGCTCAGGGTTGCATGCGTCGTTCGGGGCATTCGAAGGTTGGTCGTAAGATCCGTCGTTGCCAAACTGCAGTAAAAAAATATCGATAATTTATCAGAAACGGCATGAGGCATTTTCGCAATTACTATTCCAATAAATTTTATATCTTATTCTGAGATACACAACAATAAAATAAAAAATCACTAGAAATTTAAAACAAATATAATGACAAATCCCTTTACGGGTAAAAGATTATCAAATGTTGGGCAATTTACATTCTAAAAATAATGAAAAAATTGATCTAAAAATTTTTTAATTTTGTTAAATTTCATTTTTCACTGATTCATTTTCACTGATATTCTTATTTCATATAAAAATGTAGGGTGCCTTGATAATGAAATTTTTAAATTGATACGTATACGTAATGCATTAAACAATAAATTGAGCAACTGTAACTATTAATTTTTTCGCAAAATCTTTGGTGAAATTTTCTTGAAAGTCATTTTTATTGCTGTCATTCAAGTGTTTAGACATTATTTAACTCTAGAGGTTACTTTCACAGAATATTTTTAATGAAATGAATTATATTCAGTCTTAATGAACTTTGCATAAAAAAAAACTAAAATGAAAATAAATAAATCAATAGCAATAACGTGAAGAAAATTGCTTACTTTTCGGACATCGCGTCCACCAAATTTGTCGCCGCGTCCAGGCGCGAAACTGCCTCCGCCTCCGCCTCCACCAGACAGCCAGTCAGGAACAGTTTGTCCAGCTTGGCTAAGAACCCTAACGAGATCGTCCACGATTCCGCTGTCCTTCTCAGGATCAAAGAAACTCGTGGCTTTTCCTCGATTACCCACGCGTCCGGTTCTTCCAATACGATGTACGTATTCGTCAATATCTTTGGGCAAATCGTAGTTGATAACGTGTGCAACGTCATTGATATCAAGGCCACGAGCAGCAACGGAGGTGGCGATCAAAATGGGCATCTTTCCGCGTCTGAAATCTCTCAAAGCTTCCTCACGCTGTTGCTGCATTCTGTCGCCATGCATACTGGTCGTTGGGAAATTATTTTGGGAGAGAAAAGCGGCGATGAAATCGGCGGTTTTCTTCATTTCAACAAAGACGAGAGTCCTTGGAAGCGAATTTACATCCTCGTTCTCAAGAATTTCCTTCAACTTCGAGCGTTTCTCAAATTTGGGAACCTCGTGGAAAGATTGTTCAACATCGGCACAAGCACCGCCAACGATACCGACTGTCAAGAAGAGGTAATCGTTAAGAAAATCGCGAGCAATGTGTTGCACTTGTTCGCCAAACGTTGCGGAGAACATAAGAGTTTGTCGTTCTCCTTTGGCCACCATAGATTCGTGGTCCATCATCTTTCGCATGTCCTCTAAGAATCCCATGTCCAACATACGATCGGCTTCGTCGAGAACGACATAACGAATGGAAGCAAAGCTGACGCGACGTCTCTCGACAAAATCAAGAAGGCGTCCGGGTGTGGCGACGAGAATATGGCATCCATTGGCGACCTGATTTCCTTGATGCATAGTTGCGACTCCTCCGTAAATCACGGTACACTTAATGACCGAATCTTTGGAAAATTTAAGAGCCTGTCGCCAAATTTGTTCAGCCAATTCGCGAGTCGGCGAGACGACAACGCAATGTGGTTCGCAACCTCCGCCTATGAGCTTCAATTCAGACGGACGTTCGAGAAGAGTGTTTATGATTGGAACCATAAAAGCGGCAGTTTTTCCAGAGCCTGTTTGAGCGCACGCCATAAGATCTCTGCCGGCCATTATGATGGGAATGGCGTATTTTTGAACCGGCGTAGGCTTAGTATAACCGGACTTAACGATATTGTCACGAATCAAATTCCTCAAGCCCATTGCAGAGAAATCATCGATGGGGCTTGGTGCGTTGTCGCCGGTTACGTTGACTTTAATATCGTCGTATTTTGCGAAATTGAGACCAACGTTAACACCACCAAAGATTTCGCTCTCCTCGGTTGATATTTCAGGGGGAATGTAAGTAACTGGTGGAGGTTTGTCCGGATCTTCGCCGTCTTTTCCTTCTCCACCTTCACCTCCGCCTCCACCTCCATCGCCCCATCCACTTTTTCCGCCTCCATCGCCCCATCCGCTCTTTCCATCGCCGCCGCCACCACCATCTTCTCCGTCATCGTCGCGATCTCTTCCTCGACCTCCACCGCGTCCACCGCGACCTCCTCGGCCACCGCCTCGTCCGCCTCTTCCACGGGGTCGTGAATCGTCATCGCCATCACGGTCATTGTCGTCGTCATTGTTACGATCGCGATAACCTCCTCGGCCACCACCACGCCCTCCGCCTCTGCCGCGACCTCTTCTTTCGTTACTTTCGCCACCGCCGCCTCCCCAACCTCCGCCGCCACCTCCTCCTCCTCCTCCACTGCCCCAGCCTTCGCCACCGCCACCGCCACCGCCGCCGCCACCGCCACTTCCCCAGCCTTCGCCATCGGTATCATTGTTCTTATCAGTGCCGAAACCGCTGCTGTCGTTTCCACCATTGTAGTGGCCGTTTTTACTTCCTACACCTCTTTCTTCATTATCTTTCAATGGGGTAAAACCACGACCTTTCCCGTAGGTACGTCCCTCGTCAGCAAACTGTTTAACAAAAACGGAAAGACTGAGTCAGTGAAATTTCAGTGGATGATTTCTTTTTTTACATAAATATTTCATAAATGTTTATGGTAAATCTCAATTAATCATTATTTTGCAACAATTGTTTGCAGCTTTCATGAAAAACTGCATTTAACATCTTTAATAATTGGTTGGAAAAGAAAGTTGGTCAAATTTCACAGTTACTGTCTTTAAAAAAGATCATATAATGATGTGTAAAATAAAATGATATTTCTACCGGAAGAAACTTCTTTTAGTTAAGAAAATAGTAAAAAAATTATTCTGTTTAACAAAACCATAACGAGTTAGTGAAATTTTAATAAATAATTTTTTTTTTTTTACATAAATATTTCATAAATGTTTATGGTAAATCACATTTGATCATTATTTTGCAACAATTGTTTGCATCTTTCATGAAAAGCTGCATTCAACATCTTTAATAATAGTTTGGAAAAGAAAGTTGGTAAAATTTCACAGTTACTGTATTTTAAAAAAATCATATAATGATGTGTAGAATAAAACAATATTTCTACCGGAAGAAACTTCTTTTAGTTTAGAAAATAGTGAAAAAATTATTCTGTTTAACAAAAACAAAGAATTAGTAAAATTTTAGTGAAAATTTTTTTTTTATATTAATGTTTCATAAATGTTTATCGTAAAACTGGCTTAATCATTATTTTGCAACAATTGTTTGCAGCTTTTATGAAAAGACATTCAACATCTTTAATAATTGTTTGGAAAAAAAAAGTTGGTAAAATTTCACAGTTACTTCCTTAAAAAAGTCATACAACAATGTAGAGTAAAACTATATTTCTGCCCGAAGAAACTTCTTTTCATTATATCATTGTAAATGAGAAACAAATCATTTATTTGTAATTTGATACTTTAGTTTCATTTTCTACATAAAAGACAACCTTATTGCAAGAACATTCCCATTGACAAACAGTTTGCTAATCATAACTCGACACTTCTGATCTTGACGATATTTCATCTGTTACAATTTTCTCTAACTTTTATCATATATAACAATATGCACTTCGCTACAATTATGTACATAATTGCTACATATATTGGCACATAATCAAATAGAATAATAGAATTATTCAACATTTAGTTTTTGACTAAATCAAAATACCGTTAAAAATAGGAGAATCCAATTAGCATCCATATTTTATTCAGAGAGCAGTTGATAGTCATTCTAATTTTATATATAAACTCTCAGAATTAAAGAAAAAACACAAGAAAAAAATATTTACAAAAAAAAAAGCGTCAATAATCCAGTTAAGTAAACAAAAATAAAAGTCAAGATAATTTTATTCATAATTATTTTTCCTTTTTAATAGATTTATTAATTTCTGTTTATCGAATGATATCCTAATAAAGAGTAGAATGAGATTAAACAGTGTGTTTGTGTACAAATTATATGATACCAACATAACAATTTAACGAAGTTTCAATGTTCAATTACTATATTTGATCCTACATTGATATTAATATCAAGTAATAATTACAATGTTAGCTTAACTTATATTATTGTGCATCGTAAAAGGTATAAAAACACATTAGCAGGTAAAATCATCAAGATCAGAAGCCACAAGTTACAAATGTCAAAAAAATGTTTAACAATAAAAAATATTTAAAAAAAACAAACTTTCACTGGAAGAATCATTTATTTTGGCATGTCAAATTCATTGAATGTCTATTGATCAATTAATGAATCTCTAACCAGTTTCTGTATTACATACAGAATCAAAGACGAAATTGGATCGAACAAAAGGAATCGAAAAATGGATTAAATAAAAAATATCGTAAAACTCACCGATGATGTGTTTGTTGGTTGCGGCGTACTCGCATCGTCGTCCCAGTCGTCAGTCATTTTTAGTGCGAAAGCGATAGTCTCTCTTCCTGTAATTAGCAAACACGAAATTTGGTATTTGCGGTATTTGAATTGCTGTGTTAATTAACGATATTAAAATACACCGAGTTACAAAGTAAAAAATGCTTTTTCATCAATAATGTGCAGTGTAAATTTTAGCGCAAGAAAAGAAAAACTACCTAAAAGTTGCACGTTTGAAAGCGTTTGATTATAAAATCACGGCAGTTAACACGAGGCGTCTTCTAACAAAGGATTATCGCAAGGCTCGCCAGAAAAGAGGGGAGTGAGGTTGAGGGGCGGGCGTCAGCGAAACAAACGATAGACGAAAACACGGTCGGTCACCTTCAGAGTCTACACAGATTAAGAAACTAAAGATAATTCCGTGAATTTCACCGAAAAATGTAGCTAAGTTTCAATATAAATGAATTCCGTGATACCAGAAGAATCGAATAAATCACATCGCGATCTCGATCATACAAACACACAAAAGGACAAAAAGATTAACGAAACAATCGAGGACAATGAAATATGCCATTGAATTTTGATTTTGGTTATTCAATTAATATTCAATTTACAGCAAATTGGTATTTATCTTCAAACTGAAAGAAAATAACCGGAAACAACTGAATCTTGTTAACTATTCCGAAACTGATGATTTTATTCTTTGATAAAGAATATTTTTCCACGTTGTAGTATTACAGAAAATATAAACGTATAAACTCACCGCAAATGTCTAAAAGACAATTCAAGTTGTTTGCAGTATCGAGAATATATAAACGTATAAACTTACCTCAAAAGGAATGTCTAAAAGACAATTCAAATTTTAATGTCGTTTAGATGTAGTTAAATCTCGAAGACAAACTGTTCTACACTCGTCGGCGTTCGGTCGTCATCTGAGTTGCGAGAACAAATGGGGATGATCGAGAAAAAAGAAGGGATATGCCAATGCCGCGCAAACACGTGCGCCAGTCGCCGGCAGTTAGGCGGTCAACTTTTAGAACCAATAGGAAGCGAGGAAAAATCAGGATTTTCGAGAAGCTACTTCCTATCGTTTGCGTTTCCGCGTTGCGAGGCGCGAATGCGCAAGCGCGGATCGTAAAAGTTTCTCTCCGCCCAGAATTTAATGTCCTCTATATGTACCTATATGAAAGGCGCACCCAATTGAGGCTGAAATCTTTTAAAATCGGTAAATATTACTTTAATATTTAATATATCAAACAAAACAAGAGTAATTGTTGCAAAAATAAATAATAATTGTATGTGCCTTACGGTTTCCGAGATGTGAATTGTGTGAATTGAAGAAACTGCATTCATTAAATATATTAATAAAGCGACAGATTATGCAATGCACAATGTGTCGCTTTATTTAATAATCGGCCGAATAATAGGATTTTGTTCAGCTGGAAGTAAAAGTACATAAGACTGCATTAAAAAATAAGCACTCTAAATTATCGATTATTTGTTGTGTTGTTGCTTTAATACTTTGTATAATTTATTAGCAAATGTTTCTTTATGTACTTTAGGACACTGCTACTTCCGGTTTAATGGACATAATTCTGGTTCTCAGTGGGCGATCGGTGATACATTCGCCGTGAAAACCAACAAATTTATAGTAATAATAGAAACACGAGACGTTTGGCTGAGAAAATTTCAACTTACTTAAATTTCAAATACAACAGTTTGTGGTTAGTTACAAATTGAAAATTTCGAGGGTTTTGAACTCACGTGCATTATTCTTACCTCTAAAATGTAGTAATATTGCAATTGTATTTTAGTGAGAATAAGTCTGAGTCTCGACCTCCCCGATTTGGCTAGTAATTTTTTGTAGGATTGGTTAGACCCTCAAATGCACCACATTTTATTTTTTTTTACTTTTTATACGCAAATTTTTTTTCTTAATATTTTTTTAAGTGACATATCGAATGCCATAATTTTTTAATCTGAAAAAATTCTGAAAAATACTTTGTTAAATATAAAAATTTTCTAGCTTATACCCAAAGTGGGCAAAATTGTTCTTCACATAGTTTTTTAACTTTTTTGATGTAAAAAATTAGAAAAAAAATCAAATTACTATGGAAGACTTGTCAAACATTTCTGTATATGAAATTTCGAGTGTTTACAATAAGTTCTTTGTCTTTAATGAAGATCGCAAAGCCAAACAGAACAAAAAAAATGCTCTTGGTACAGATTCATTTTTTCAACGATAATAGGAAATCGGCACTGTTCGAAATAATTTGAGAGTTCGTATATTAATCGGATTTAATAAAAGGTATATTTATTTAATGAAGTTCAGTTTACAAAAATTATAAAACATTACATTTTTACATGCTAACACACATACATGTATAATAAAATGGATATAATGGTAATGTAAATATCTTTTAGATTCGTGGTTAATTTTTTTTTAATGCATATTCGGATAAACTTTATTTGTACAAAAATATTTTTTTCCGACATTCTCTTGTTGATCTATTTCATTTACGCTCATACTGGCACATTTGGCACACCATCTTAATTTTGTGTTCCATTATCTTGAATCTTCTTATATGTAATATGGAACCTTTTCAGAAAAACCTATCCAAAAATCGCGATTTTGCAATTTATTTAAAAAAAAAAAAATTCAAAATCGTAAATAAATTTATCATAAAATCAGATCAATAAAAAATAATTAGCGAATTCATCTCATTAAAGCTTTGGCAAACTGTTTATTTGATCCATTAATATATTGCCAATTTTCGTTATTATTATTATTCAAAATTACTGACAATGATAATTCTTATACTAAACTTTGATTACCTCACATTTCGAGAGATTACAGGTACAATACTATCAAATTGTTTTTTTTAATACTTTGGACATCGAATCATTATCGCGACTTTTAATGGCGTCAAACTATAAGTGTCATTTGCTTTTCTTTCTATTTGTTTTTAACCATTAACTAGTGATTTTGGGAACATAATTGTCAAGTCCACTGCTCAATAAAGCTTTGCTTCATGTTTTATAAATACGAATGAAAACTTATTCTTCGTAAGTTGATAATCATGATTGAGCATCCTGATAAATAAATGGCGACATTAACGAGGTGCTTAGGAAGCACAGTTTTCGTGCCAAGAGCCTGAGACTGACTCTGTTGTCTTGATGTTGATGTCAATCTGATTTCGTTACCATTCTTCATCGGGTTCAGCCTTAGACGCGTCGTTGCCCTGCAAACAAAATAATTAGAAAGCGATTAGAAAATGCATAACAAATTTCGCGTAATACAGATGTCTCGACATTTCTATTCGCTATTCAGTTTTCTTTCATTCCAAGAAGTATTTTCATTTCAATTTGAGATAATCTCACCAATAAACGGTTTAAAAAAATCTTTAAATTGGTTAACACCAGATTTTTTTTCACAAAGATTCAATATTTTTTTATTTCCAATATTTCTTGAATTCTATTATAATATTAAATACAAAATTAAAACGTTCGATCAGAATTTATATTTAATGCTAAAAATATTCTACGAATGAACAATTAAAAGATTCAAAATATGAGAAATATAATTAACATCACGAAAAAAATATTCACATTTCGAACATCGTGTCCGCCAAATTTGTCGCCATCCCCAGTCGCGAAATTGGCTTCTCCACTTCCCGACAGCCAATTAGGAACGCTCTGTTCACTTGATGACTTCAGAACGCTGATGAGATCGTTGACGATTCCGCTATCAGTCTCGAAGTTAAAAAAACTGGTTGCCTTTCCTCGATTACCGACACGTCCGGTTCTTCCAATACGATGAACGTATTCATCAATACCTTTGGGCATGTCATAGTTGATAACGTGAGCAACGTCTTTAATATCAAGACCGCGAGCTGCAACACTAGTGGCGACTAAAACCGGCATTTTTCCAGATATAAAATCCCTCAAAGCCTCTTCGCGTTGCTGCTGCATTCTATCGCCATGAATACTGGTAGCCGGAATTTTACTATCCGCCAGAAAGAGAGCAAGAAAATCTGCGTTCTTCTTCGTCTCCACGAAAATAATAGTTCTGGGAATTGGATTTCCAGTATCATTCTTAAGCAGCTCCATCAATTTTGGTCGTTTCTCTTTTTTCGTTACCTCGTAGAATAATTGCTCGACATCGGAACAAGCAGCGCCGACTATTCCAACAGTCAAGAACAAATAATTGTCGAGAAAATCACGAGCAACTAATTGTACATCTTCGCGAAAAGTGGCGGAGAACATAAGAGTTTGTCGCACTCCTTTGGCAACCATTGTTTCGTGGCCCATCATCTTCTGGATACTCTCCAAGAATCCCATGTCCAGCATGCGATCGGCTTCGTCGAGAACCACGTAACGAATGGAAGCAAAGCTGACTCGACGTGTATCGATAAAATGAAGAAGACGTCCGGGTGTGGCGACGAGAATATGGCATCCATTGGCGACCTGATTTCCTTGATACATAGTCGCGACTCCTCCGTAAATAACGCAACACTTGATGATGGAATCTTTGGCAAATTTACAAGCCTGACGCCCAATTTGTATGGCCAATTCGCGTGTCGGCGAGACAACGACACAATGTGGTTCGCAGCCTCCGGCGATGAGTTTAAGTTCGGATGGGTTTTCGAGAAGATTGTTTATTATGGGAACCATGAAAGCAGCAGTTTTTCCAGAGCCAGTTTGTGCACACGCCATAAGATCCCTGCCGTTCATGATAATGGGAATCGCGTATTTCTGAACCGGTGTTGGTTTCGTATATCCGGATTTTACGATATTGTCTATAATCAAATTTCTCAGGCCCATAACTTTGAAATCTTCTTTCGGACCCGTGAAATTTTCGCCGGTTGCAGTGGCCTGTATTTCGTCGTATTTCGCGAAATTTAGGCCAACGTCGACTCCATTGAAAAGTTCGTCGTCGTCCATCGTCATTTCGGGGGGTATGTAAGTCACTGGTTCTCGTTTAACCCGATTTTGTCCATTCTCGTCTTTGCCATTGTTGCGATCCGATCTTTCTCGACTTCCGGCTCCTCCATCACCTCGACCTTCGCCAAAACCTCCATGTGAAGGTTTAGAATCATCGTCGCCATCGCTGTTGAATTTCTTGCCGAAACCGCTCGATTCTCTGTCGCTGTTGAATTTCTTGCCGAGTCCGTTCGATTTTCCATCGCCATCTTTGTCAGAATTCGTGAAATCTTCGCGACTTCCTCCTCGTCTTCCACGCGGTCGATAATCGGGCTCGCCGCTACCTTTAAATTCTTTACTATCGTTGTTATCGCCATCAATATTTTTGCCAAAGTCTCCGCTACTACCGCCAAAACAATCCAATCCTGCAGCGCCATCTTCCTCACGATTTCTGAAACCTCCACGATTTTCTCCTCGACCGACACTGCGACCACCTCTTCCTCGAGATCGATAGTCACCGTCGCCGCCGTTATGTTCGTTGTAACGATCTCTGTTGCTACTTCTAAAAGCTTTGTTATCTGTGTCTTCGTTGTTGTCATCGTCACGGTCGTTTTCACGACCTCCGATGCCACCTCTGATGCCGTTGTTATCTCTATTGTCGTCATTACTATTAAGGAAAACTCCTCGGCCGCGGCTGTGGTTGCCGCTAAAGCCCCAACCGCCACTGCAACCCCAGCCTCCGTTGCTGTTGTCGTTGTTATTGTTGTTGTTGCCAAATCGACTGCCATCGTTGCTAACGTTTTTACCTCCAACAGTGCATTTGTCGTTATTGTCGTTCAAGGGTATGAAGCCTCGACCTTTGCCATACAAACGCCCGTCGCCGACGAACTGTTTTATACAGAGAATTAAATAAATTAATCTTGACAGTCAAGATTGTCAAAAAGTATTTTTTTAACACATTAAAAATTCATTAAAAAGAATTAATGTACTGCATATTAAACATGTTGTAAAATTTGTATTTGATATACAAGTAGTTTGAATTTAACTTGAACTTTTATAGTACTTTGATGAATGCACGATATCTAATAAAAAATCTTATCCTATATATTCGTTTTTATACAGAAATCCGGATATTGAAATTAAATATTAAACACGAATTTTTTACGTGTTCAAAAATATATTTGTTTTCATAATTTTTTTTATCACATCTATATTGTTTTTACGGTCATTTTATTTTCAACCTGTGTAATTCAGTATAAAATACTCCAAATAGTTATAATCATTTATATAGTCGACTTCTCGAAATTTATTTTATGTCAATTGTTCTCAATTATTTAATACACGAATACAACCTTTGTCACAATTTGAATCAATATTTTTTAATTAATTAAATTTAATTCTGTGAGTATTCATAATAAATTATCAATTCATATTTTCATTACAAATCAATAAAGAAAATGATTTAAAAAATTATGACACAACCGAAAAATTTGAATAATGTGACATGAACTCACCGGCGTTGTATTTGTTGCTGGTTGTAGCAATTCCGTGCCATCGTCCCATTCTTCAGCCATTTCTGCTGCTTCCTTTGTTTTTCTCCTGCAAATTGCAATTTGGATTATGATAACCACAATTTTATCCTGACACACATAGCTGAAATGTTTATGAAGTACACTCATGAAATTTTAAAGAATGTGTCATAACAAATGTACTTAATGATCTCAAACCCACTGGAAGCTGTTGCAAAGTAATTCGCATACAGTCGAATATTTTGCACAGCAAATCATCGTGGAGATTAACAATAATGCACAACCGAATTTATCAACGTGACATGCAGTATTGGTAGAAATAATGAACATTTTTAACGTACCTAGGATATAATATCAAAGTTTTGTCGCTGTTAAGTCGTTCAGATTATCTTGTATCGTCTAAAAAATAACTGCACAGCAGTTCTGCACACACCGGCTCGTGGTACTCGTCTGATTATTTTCTTCTTCTTCTTCTTCTTCTTCTCCTTTCTTCCTGGCTCTCGCCATCTATAGACGGCATGTGCCACTTACTCGTCTGATCGTCTTAGCTTTGAATTCCCTATGCAGACCACAGGGATGATAAAGAGAAAGAAGGGGTAAACAGGAGTCCCATATGAACATGTGTGTTGGACGTCGATTGTGTGGAGGCGAAGAGCCAAGAACCAATAGCTTGCGAGAAAAATCCAGGGTTGCCGATAACTTCTCATTATTCATATTAGGTCCAGCCGAATTATTCTGGCCATGAGGAAAACCACAGCTGGTCGATTCCTAACGCAAGATTGCCAAAAGGCAATAATTTCAATCGAACTCAAAGCAAGGAAGCTCAGTTTACTTACCTAACATCTTTTCAGAGAAAATTATGTATATATTTTTTAGTATTTATGCTGAAATTATTATGCATAGGAAATAATAACGTTTAGCTAAAATTGTTGAATTGGATAATAGTTGAAACTGAATCATTTTTATAAAATATTATGTCTTAAATAACAGTAGCGTAGAAAAATTGTATTGCCTGCATAATTTTTGTTAAATATGCTAATAGTAACGAATAACGCTAAAATATTGATTGATTAACATTAATATTCAGGGAGTTATATTTTCGTTGAGATTTATCCAAAAATATTTAGATTGTTTACCATAACTATAACAAATTTTCGTATGGGCTAAAAATGTATTGTCGTCACTGTATGTTTACCAATAATAATTTTTTTGAGACGAATGAGGTTTCCATGAATTGTTTCCTGTACTGATAAATCATTGGGGACCGAGAAATCTCAGCATCCAGGGGTTTCGAATCACAAAGAATTAATTAGAATTCTTACAAGCTGTTGGAAGCTTACAAATCTCACGTAATATTTATGTTTCAAAGCAGGTTCAGGCAGTTTCAAAGTAGATTCACTGCAAGATTAATTGCGATGCGTATATACAATAGGTTTTATGCATGGCGTCACCTAGTTAACAGTTTCTTATGCCTCAGCACTTTGTATATGAATTATTATCACCGGATATCTGCGGTATCGAGTTACGCCAGACGAAGTGTTATAATTTACTGTAGCTGTGAAAAAATTCTTAGAATGCTCGACGAATCTTTTCCTAGTAGTCATCCGGATACATTCCAGACACTGAGAGCTGTGTATTTATGTCGATTTAAGTCTATGTGCTATACTAACTAAGTGAGATAGCGACAATAACTATCGCAGAGAAAGAACGAGAGAGAAAAATCTAACAACAGAACAACACATCGTCGTAAGGAGTCTCGAGTATCACGTTTTCTCCGTGTGCCGCGTCAAAAACATTGCCTACTCAAAAAAAAGATAAACACGTGCGTGCCAAAGACTCTCGGGTCAGATTTATAGCACTTATACAATGGAAAACGAAAGTGTAAAGCACGAAAAAGATCCTTCCACTCAAAGTCTGAAGTACTCGCTGTTTAGAATATTTTCTCTTTTACAATCCTCGCGATTCTTAACAGAACTTTGAGAAAAAAAAGGTTTTCATCTTTAGAGCAGAAGTATAAAAATATAACACAGACTCAAATAATTCTTGTTTCTATCATAATTTTACACTATTTATAACAATATTTCCAATTGTGTTTATACAAAGTTGCTCACAAAATTATTTATATCAATTTATTACGCTATTTTCGTATCCTAAGATCGATGGTCCTTCAGGATTTTTAATTTCAGAATAATTCTTTTCGCAAGAACTATAAAAATATAATAGAGACTGAAATAATTGACAATTGTGAGACTTTATCAGTTATTTTTTATTCCGTCGTAATATCGTACTATTTATTACAATATTTCCAATTGTACACATACAAAGATGTTTGTAAAATTATTTCTAGCAATTTCCTACGACATTTTTAATCGTTTCCTATGATCGATGCTCCTTCAGTATTTTTAATTTCACAATAATTTTTTTTTCGCAAGAACTATAAAAATATAACACAGACTGAAATAATTTTAAAAAATTGACAATTGTGAGATTTTATCAGTTATTTTTTATTCCATCGTAATCTCATACTATTTATTACAATATATCCAATTGTATACATACAAGGATGTTTGCAAAATTATTTATAGTAATTTCCTACGCTATTTTCAATCGTATCCTAAGATCGATGCTCCTTTAGTATTTTTAATTTCACAATAATTTTTTTTCGCAAGAACGATAAAAATATAATACAGACTGAAATAATTGAAAAAAATTGACAATTGTGAGACTTTGTCAGTTATTTTAAAACAATATTAGTTATTATTATATTTATTAATTATTACAATATTTCTAATTGTATAGATACAAGGATGTTTGCAAAATTATTTATAGCAATTTCCTACGCCATTTTCAATCATATCCTAAGATCGATGCTCCTTCAGTATTTTTAATTTCAGAATAATTCTTTTCGCAAGAACTATAAAAATATAACACAGACGGAAATAATTGAAAAAATTGACAATTGTGAGACTTTATCAGTTATTTTATTACAATATTAGTTATTATTATATTTATCAGTTATTACAATATTTCCAATTGTATACGTACAAAGATGTTTGCAAAATTATTTATAGCAATTTCCTACGCTATTTTCAATCGTTTCCTAAGATCGATGCTCCTTCAGTATTTTTAATTTCACAATAATTTTTTTTTCGCAAGAACTATAAAAATATAACACAGACTGAAATAATTGAAAAAAATTGACAATTGTGAGATTTTATCAGTTATTTTTTATTCCATCGTAATCTCATACTATTTATTACAATATATCCAATTGTATACATACAAGGATGTTTGCAAAATTATTTATAGTAATTTCCTACGCTATTTTCAATCGTATCCTAAGATCGATGCTCCTTCAGTATTTTTAATTTCACAATAATTATTTTCGCAAGAACTATAAAAATATAACACAGACTGAAATAATTGAAAAAAATTGACAATTGTCAGACTTTATCAGTTATTTTTTATTCCGTTGTAATCTCGTACTATTTATTACAATATTTCCAATTGTATACATAAAAGGATGTTTGCAAAATTATTTATAGCAATTTCCTACGATATTTTCAATCGTATCCTAAGATCGATGCTCCTTCAGTATTTTTAATTTTACAATAATTCTTTTCGCAAGAACTATAAAAATATAACACAGACTGAAATAATTGAAAAAAATTGACAATTGTGAGACTTTATCAGTTATTTTTTATTCCGTCGTAATCTCGTACTATTTATTACAATATTTCCAATTGTATACATACAAGGATGTTTGCAAAATTATTTATTGCAATTTCCTACGCTATTTTCAATCGTATCCTAAAATCGATGCTCCTTCAGTATTTTTAATTTCACAATAATTATTTTCGCAAGAACTATAAAAATATAACACAGACTGAAACAATTGAAAAAAATTGACAATTGTGAGACTTTATCAGTTATTTTTTATTCCGTCATAATCTCCTACTATTTATTACAATATTTCTAATTGTATACATACAAGGATGTTTGCAAAATTATTTATACCAATTTCCTACGACATTTTTAATCGTTTCCTAAGATCGATGCTCCTTCAGTATTTTTAATTTCACAATAATTTTTTTTCGCAAGAACTATAAAAATATAACACAGACTGAAATAATTGAAAAAAATTGACAATTGTGAGACTTTATCAGTTATTTTATATTCCATCGTAATCTTGTACTATTTATTACAATATTTCCAATTGTATACATACAAGGATGTTTGCAAAATTATTTATAGCAATTTCCTACGCTATTTTGAATCGTATCCTAAGATCGATGCTCCTTCAGTATTTTTAATTTCAGAATAATTTTTTTCGCAAGAACTATAAAAATATAACACAGACCGAAATAATTGGAAAAAATAGACAATTGTGAGACTTTATCAGTTATTTTTTATTCCGTTGTAATCTCGTACTATTTATTACAATATTTCCAATTGTAAACATACAAGGATGTTTGCAAAATTATTTATAGCAATTTCCTACGCTATTTTCAATCGTATCCTAAGATCGATGCTCCATCAGTATTTTTAATTTCAGAATAATTCTTTTCGCAAGAACTATAAAAATATATCACAGACTGAAATAATTGAAAAAAATTGACAATTGTGAGACTTTATCAGTTATTTTTTATTCCATCATAATCTCGTACTATTTATTACAATATTTCCAATTGTATACATACAAGGATGTTTGCAAAATTATTTATAGCAATTTCCTACGCTATTTTCAATCGTATCCTAAAATCGATGCTCCTTCAGTATTTTTAATTTCACAATAATTATTTTCGCAAGAACTATAAAAATATAACACAGACTGAAATAATTGAAAAAAATTGACAATTGTGAGACTTTATCAGTTATTTTTTATTCCATCATAATCTCGTATTATTTATTACAATATTTCGAATTGTATACATACAAGGATGTTTGCAAAATTATTTATAGCAATTTCCTTCGCTATTTTCAATCGTATCCTAAAATCGATGCTCCTTCAGTATTTTTAATTTCACAATAATTCTTTTCGCAAGAACTATAAAAATATAACACAGACTGAAATAATTGAAAAAAATTGACAATTGTGAGACTTTATCAGTTATTTTTTATTCCGTTGTAAACTCGTATTATTTATTACAATATTTCCAATTGTATACATACAAGGATGTTTGCAAAATTATTTATAGCAATTTCCTTTGCTATTTTCAATCGTATCCTAAGACCGATGCTCCTTCAGTATTTTTAATTTCACAATAATTCTTTTCGCAAGAACTATAAAAATATAACACAGACTGAAATAATTGAAAAAAATTGACAATCGTGAGATTTTATCAGTTATTTTATTACAATCTTAGTTATTATTATATTTATCAGTTATTACAATATTTCCAATTGTATACATACAAGGATGTTTGCAAAATTATTTATAGCAATTTCCTACGCTATTTTCAATCGTATACTAACATCGATGCTCCTTCAGTATTTTTAATTTCACAATAATTCTTTTCGCAAGAACTATAAAAATATAACACAGACTGAAATAATTGAAAAAATTGACAATCGTGAGATTTTATCAGTTATTTTATTACAATCTTAGTTATTATTATATTTATCAGTTATTACAATATTTCCAATTGTATACATACAAGGATGTTCGCAAAATTATTTATAGCAATTTCCTTCGCTATTTTCAATCGTATCCTAAGATCGATGCTCTTTTAGTATTTTTAATTTCACAATAATTCTTTTCACAAGAACTATAAAAATATAATACAGACCGAAATAATTGAAAAAAAAATGACAATTGTGAGACTTTATCAGTTATTTTTTATTCCATCGTAATCTCGTACTATTTATTACAATATTTCCAATTGTATACATACAAACATGTTTGCAAAATTATTTATAGCAATTTCCTACGCTATTTTTGATCGGATCCTAAGATCGATGCTCCTTCAATATTTTTACAAGATCGCCATCTATATTCGTTAACGCGTAAATGATCGGTTTGAGTTCCACTTGACATGCATGGGACCCGTAGTGTACACATACTTCACGTGACCTTCCAAGGGTTAAGTAATCGAGTATCGAGCAACAACTTATGTATAAGAAACTCTCCCACCAACTCTCTATCCTCTCACAAAATACGCACACT
Source organism: Ephialtes manifestator (assembly GCA_963970395.1). Lineage (NCBI taxonomy): Eukaryota > Metazoa > Arthropoda > Insecta > Hymenoptera > Ichneumonidae > Ephialtes > Ephialtes manifestator. The sequence continues at coordinate 25,243,692 of OZ019976.1, read as the reverse complement.
ATTGGTAATAGCTTACAACGAGCTGACTCATCTCGTTTCTTCGGCGACTGTATATAAATATATATATATATTAGGCATATAGAATCTCACGCATACAGATATGTCCTTGCATATATCGTGTGTGTTCATATTTGCTCATGTTGCCAATATATAAATGACAAAGTAGCAAACTCTTCGGGATACTTATATATATCTCGGTATAGTCGTACGCAAAATTCATTTCCATTCACTATCTTTCACGGGCGGTCAACATTCACCACTCACTCTTTCTAAAACATAGCATATTCATGCAACCAACAAATATTAATGCATTTTTCTCGCAAAAAAAAATGTACAGACAAAGATTTGTACATTTGGACATAGCAAAGCGAAAATAGTAATTTAAAATGTAAAATAAAATTCTAGTTTATATGAGGAATATTTTTCTTTGGTTTTCAAAATTTCTATAACTTGTTATATCTACTGATAAAAATGATTGGTAATTTAATCCATCAGTTGTAAAATCTTTTTTTTTAATATATAAATATACGTTGCAGCTATTAAGCAATAGTATTTTTTTCAGTTTATAAAATTTAAGAATAATTTTCAGATATTATTCTAACCGAAAAAAATTATCGTTGTGGTAAATTAAAGTCCCAGTCGTTCTATAAATCGCTTGAGGAATTAAATTCAACATACAAGTGTTATGTAAAATCAAAAACTTTAGCATAAAACATGTGTTTTTAAAATCGTTATTATCATACCGTAGATCAAATACAATTGTACCACTTTATGTACACGAATTTCCAGTAACGGTACATTAAATTCCAACGATTTTTTATTTTTAGTGACATAATCAAAATTATTATTCAATATAAGCATGGATATGATACTTTGAGACTCGCGTAACCCACGACATTCTATAGTGTAATGTAAAATCGACATTCTATAGTGTAATGTAAAATCAAAAACTTTAGCATAAAACATGTGTTTTTAAAAACGTTATTATCATACCGTAGATCAAATACAATTGTACCACTTTATGTACACGAATTTCCAGTAACGGTACATTAAATTCCAACGAGTTTTTAGTTTTAGTGACATAATCAAAATTATTATTCAATATAAGCATCGATATGATACTTTGAGACTCGCGTAACCCACGACATTCTATAGTGTTACGACCAGAGAAAAGAGAACTGTAAGTTGCAGTCTATTTCGACGCAGAGTGTATCGACGGGCTCTCGAACGAGCATTCGATAGTACTTCACTAACACTAATTGCGGATAGTGTTGTAGCCGTCACTGACACATTGCGAGAAGCTTTAAGAGAGTGGAACAGAGAGATACGTAGAATAAAGAATAAGATAGCCGGGCATACCGGTCGGCCGTGGCGCGAGAATGTTTTTTAGTTCTCTTTCCTGACTTCGCATCTCCGTTCGCTAATTGACGATCGCCTGCGCGACTCTTTTTCCTGTTCAAGTAAATATTGTTTTTATACTCGCGTTTTGACTCATCGAGCCGCCGTCGGTTATATACACAGAACTTCGTTAACGTAAGCATACATTGCGGAAAAACATAACGTTCCTGCTTCTTTTTTTTGCTGCAGTAAAATAGTGAAACATTTCAACTTATTGGCAGTGTTTGTATGTCTTATCAGTGGAGTATTACTCATGAATGCTGAACAATCTTCATTAGCATATCATTTTCGATATTATACTTGTTATTTATTCACAATTAGATAAATTCTCCATCTTATTGCCAATTGGAACAGATCGTACGAAATTAGAAGACAATAATGCGCGCATTTCTTATTTGGATGATTTAGGTGACCTATTTAATATCATTACAAAAAAAAAGGTTGTGAAGTAGAAATCTTGTACATTGCTTCATCATTATTTTTTACTTTTCACAAAACTATCTTTATGAATAATCGATTTTAAATTCCTCATTGAGGAATCTTCGTAAAGACTGAAATATAATGAGAAGGCAAAGTTTTACTTTCAATTAAAGAAAGAAATATATAAATAAATCTGAAATTTAGCGACGTTTTAATCGTCAAGAAATAATAAATAAAAATTGAAAATCATATCAAATCCTTTTAACGATCTTCACTAAATTAGATATTTAGCTTCACTAAATAATATTTTCTTTAAATTTAGGCTCGGCAGCTTAAGTTTTGCGAAAGTTAATGCAATAATGTCGATTTTTTGAATAGTTAAAAAATTCCATAAAATGCCAACCGATTACCGAATTTGCTCAAATTCAATACCAAAAGTTGCATCGCTCCGTTAAAGTTTTATGCGCAGTTTCAACCCGACAGCTATAAATTTTTTTGCGTTAGAGGAAAATAAGCATTTATCGAAATCTTAATCTTGAAAATTACATAAAACTAAAATTAAAAATTTGTGCTCATTATGAATTTGCCTTCCTCCATCACACAAACACACATCCGTACGAAATTAGAAGCCAATAATGCGTGCATTTCTTATTTAGATGATTTAAGTGACCTATTTAATATCATTACAAAAAAAAAGGTTGTGAAGTAGAAACCTTGTACATTGCTTCATTATTATTTTTTACTTTTCACAAAACTACCTTTGTGAGCAATCGATTTTAACTTCCTCATTGAGGAATCTTCGTAAAAACTGAAAAATAATGAGAAGGCAAAGTTTTACTTTCAATTAAAGAAAGAAATAAATAAATCTGAAATTTAGCAACGTTTTAATCGTCAAGAAATAATAAATAAAAATTGAAAATCAAACCCAAATCCTTCTAACGATCTTCACTAAATTAGATATGTAGCTTCACTAAATAATATTTTCTTTACGTATAGACAATTTAGGCTCGGCAGCTTAAGTTTTTCGAAAGTTAATGCAGTAATGTCGATTTTTTGAATAGTTGAAAAATTCCATAAAATGCCAACCGATTTAGCGAGTTCGCTCAAATTCAACACCAAAAGTTGCATCGCTCTGTTAAAGTTTCATGCGAAGTTTCAGTCCGATAGCCATACACTGTTAAAAATATTTTAAAAATTAATATATGTATTGGAAGTTCTTTTTCGGATACAGTATATTAAATTTCATTTAATTGATTCATTTTAATTGTATCTGTATATTAAATTTCATTTAATATACAGATATTAAATATTAAATATATAAATATATATCTGTATATTAAATTTCATTTAATATATAGATATGTCGTAAAATTCCAATAATTATATTATAAACACAAGTTTTATGAAGTATTTAGTATACTGTATATTAATTAACATTTGTGTATTAAATTTAATATACGCGTATCCGCAAAAAAAACTTCCAATACTTTATATTAATTTTCATACAAAAATTTCTAACAGTGTACATCTTTTTGCGTTAGAGGAAAATAAACATTTATCGAAATCTTAATTTCAAAAATTACATAAAACCAAAATTAAAAATTTGTTCTGATTTGATGGCATAATTTACGAGTTACGGTGATATGAATTCACTTTACTCGATATTTCAGACGAATTTGAAAATATCAACCTGAAAATCTTTAAAAAAAAATGTAAATCATACTTTTCTCTATGAGGATGCAAAAAAATTGGTAAAGTTTATAGATTTTTTTGGCGTTTCTATGAAGTTCATTATTTTTATTGCTATAATGTCAAAACTAGCAATAATTCGAGATAAGAGGAATAAAGATTGAATAATGAGAGGGAATGGAATAGAACTTAAGTGTACGTATGTAAATGTAGGTGCTGAGACCACGTCACCACCTACGCTCGCCGATGATCGCATTTCTCCTATCGTTGCTAGTGCGCAAATTTGTTTCTCTCGCTCTCCCGCATTTGTGTGTATATGTATATGTCTAACTAGGCGCGCACGCTTCGTGTCGAGGCTATCGGCGGCGACAAAGACGCTCGACGTCGTTTTACGTGCACATGTGGTTCTCGGGTCTCTCGCTGGAGAACGTGTCCGTCCCAATGCACGTGCGAAGAAGGAGAGGAGCCCGCTGAGAAGCGGTATGGCGAAAAAAGCGCAGTTTTACCCGCGACTGCGAGCATGACACCGCTCGCCGTTCATTCGTTCGTTCGTCTTACGTGGACACAAATGTTCGCTTGACCTAACAACGAAAATCCACTATTATTTTTATATTTTTAATTAATAACTCACTGAAATCAAACAAAATGTGTTATCTATAAAAAATACAGTATATTTTTTGTCACAAATGTTCGTTTCACCAACAACGAAAACAGACTATTATTTTTACATTATTATTTAATAACTCACTAAAATCAAATAAAACGTATCTATCAAAAATCCAGCATATTTTTTTTCACAAACGTTCGCTTAACCTAACAACGAAAATAGACTATTATTTTTACATTTTTATTTAATAACTCACTAAAATCAAATAAAACGTATCTATCAAAAATCCAGCATATTTTTTTTTCACAAATATTCGCTTAACCTAACAACGAAAATAGACTATTATTTTTACATTTTTATTTAATAATTCACTAAAATGAAATAAAACGTATCTAAAAAAAAACACAGCATATTTTATTTTCACTACTTTCTGTGAAATGTGACTACAATATTAAAGTGTCAATGTTGGAAGATTTTTCTGTGATTTTATTACGTACGGTGTTGTCTACTTTGAGGATATACTTCGAAAAATATCGTGCGGGAGCTTCGAAGTTGTAATAAAATAAATTTAACGATTGTGATCGCTAGTCCTGGAAGATTTTGAAAGCGAGAGGAGTTTCGAGTGCATGATAAAGTATAGTAGTCAACGAGAAATAACTGTTGGATGACGCCTCGCTGCTTATGGTGTAACGCACCAACAACGCCCTGGGCACTCCTCGCGTATGACCGATTAGCAAATAAACAATGTGCCACCGGTCGTGCGACGAGTGAACGATGAATATTTATCGTCCGGGTGATTCGACGTTTTTTTTCTTCCGGTGCGTGCTACTTCTATAGAATCGAAGAACGCGAGACTCTTGGTTTCAGTTCTCTAGCTTCGTTTAGCAAGTGGACGTTAGGTGCGCGAGAAAAATTTAGTGGTTTGTTGTTTCGTTTCTTAGTGCTTGTGTATATATCTACAAGAGAGAGAGAGAGAGAGAGGGGGGGTAAACAAAATAACATGTGGACAGCAGTAACGCACGTGACAAATGTAATCGTGTTCGGAATGCATTCGCCTTGAACGCTCAAACACGAGTATCGTATACCTATACGTGATATATAGTATACATTAACTTTCGTACCGTTCGTGGAATGGGACTGGATATCTCTACGGCCTTCAATAGCATCAATGGTAAGAGATCCGTGGAATTTCAACGCGACGTATCGTTATTTTACAGCGAGAAGAGTATAATCTAGAATTCTGTTTATCGATAAAGGATTAACGATAACTCGAAGATACAGCTGGAAAATTTAGAGAACTATTGAGTAAAAGTTACTCGACTCTACATTCAGAGAAGTTGTGATATTCTGAAAACTATCCAGTGACAACAATTAATTTATAATTCGTGAGGCTATTTCTATAGTTACGTTAAAAAACGAATGATATTATTACTATTTTAAGTTATAGTTAATGTGACAATTGAATATTTTATGTCACTACGAAAATAGTTGTAGAGGTCAAGAATTAATAGTAGCCAGTGTCGCGATTACTTAAGACTATTAAATAACGAAAAATGTCCGCGTGCACTTAATGTTCTACGTAGATTATTGAAAACAAGATAAGACTACCGGAAATTCGTGATTGACCGTATCTAGAAAATCTTAGCATTAATTCATCCGGTTCCTTTGATTGCAATCTTTTTTTTTAGCACGACCAATTTGTATGATACAAAACATTAAAAATCAAACGAACTTACCTGTAAGTGAAGTTCGATTGTAATTATATGAGAGCCTCGTTCGAGAGATCACAAATGTAGTACGTCAGTTGCTACTAGATGTCGCCACAACTTTCAGAGAGTAAAAAACGAACTGAGCGCCGCCCTTGGGTGCGCCAGCCCGCCGCATTGTGCGTATTTCCTCATAAAATTCAGAGCTGATTACAAAAAATAATAATAGTGGGTAGGGTTAATAATTGGGTGGGACCTTGATCTCTCGAACGAGGCTCTCATATAATTACAATCGAACTTCACTTACAGGTAAGTTCGTTTGATTTTTAATTATATTTCAAGCCTCGTTCTTCGAGATCACAAATGTAGATGTTCAGAGTATCTGTTTATGAAACAGATAATATTACTCTATTATTATTATTTTTTATTTTAATCGGACCACCGAAAAGGAAAAACATACAAAAAGAATACAACGAAAAATGTGATCAACTGATCGCAAACACAAAACTCTTAAGTGTTCAAACTTAATACGGTTGATGTAAAAGTACCATTATCTGGCATTATTGGTCGATTATAATGTCGTGCGAAAACTTGCGATTCTGGTGACCAACCAGCTGTATTTTTAATTATACTAATATCGAGGCCTTTGGCTTTAGCTGTTGATGATGAAGCATGTCTAGTGCTGTGCGCTGAGAAACGCTTATCAATCCCCGATTGAATTAAAAAGGCTTTAATCCAACGACTTAATGTCTGGGAAGAGGCTGCACGATGTGGTTTCTTAACTGTAACGAATAGTTCCTTGACATTCCCTCTTAAATCTTTGGTTTTTTCAAGATAAAACTTAATAACTCTAGGCAAACAAACTTCTGGTTGCGAAGTAAAAACGGGAAGAAAGAAAACGGGTTGAGCTGTCCCTGCAGCGGTAGTCTTGATAGGATCGGTGATTCTAATCTGAACACCCGACGCAGAAAAAAGAATGTTATTTAAGGTGATGAGTGACAAAGTTTGGACGCGATGAGCTGTTCCAATAGCTAAAAGAATTACCAATTTGTTGGTAAGATTCTGTAAATGTAACGATTCCAGAGGTTCTAAACTTGCGGCTTTCTTGAGTACAATTTCGGTATTCCAAATTGTAGAGTACTTTGGTTTTGGCGGACGGAGTTTAAACGTTCCTTTAAAAAAACGATTTATTAAACCGTCTTGTGATATGCTTCCTGAATTTATTAACGAAATCGCAGATCTTTCGGTATTCAATGTGCCGTAGGATGCACCGTCACTGAATCGTTTGGACAAGAACAAAAGTATCTCGTCAACTTTAGCACCGAAAGGATCGTAATCGAAATCTACACAAAACGTCCACCAACTTTTCAAAGCTGTGTTATACTGCTTGATAGTTGAATTGGACAGTGACGCTAACATAATATGAATGGCCTCCTCTGGTATTATCCTTCTCCTATACGCGATCCTGATAGCTTCCCTGCAACCAGGATAAGTCGATCCGCCAATGGATGTTGTTGAGACCTGCAGGGTGATAATAATAAATTCTTAGAGGGTGAAAAACGAAGAGGTTCACCGATTAACATTGAAGTAAACAGTGGGAACCATGGCTGAGTAGGCCACCATGGAACAATTACTATGCCTACTGCCTGGTCGATTTTAATTTTACGCAAGACTCTCAAAATGACTGAAAATGGAGGAAAAGCGTAAAAGAAAAAAGGTTTCCACTGTATAGTAAAGGCGTCAAAAACTACTGCCTTCGGATCTCTCTTCCACGAACAATACGCCTCTACTTTTGCATTTATCCTTGAAGCAAAGAGATCGATCTCCGGTAGCCCCCATCTATTTTTAATCTTATCGAAAGCTGTATTACAGAGTTCCCACTCGGTATCAATATTATTAATACGCGATTCTCTATCAGCATCAACATTCTCTTTAGATGCTATGTAAGATGCAAAGACCCAGATTCTACGTTCTTCACACCATTGCCAGAAATTACGCGCTAATTGATTTAATTCTGGGTATTGTATACCCCCCATCTTGTTTATATAAGACACGGCAGTGGTATTATCCACTCGTAACAATATCTCACAATTGTGACAATTTGAGGCAAAACATTGCAATGAAAGTAAAGCTGCGATTAATTCAAGATGGTTGATATGAAGTTTTCTTTCTGAATCATCCCATAAACCGTGCGAATTTTTACCCCCACAATGTGCACCCCATCCTGTAAGGGAAGCGTCCGAAAAAATTTCTTTTGTGAAGCAGAACTGTCTGATCGGGCTCCTACCAATAGGAATGTTTTCTTTCCACCATTTAAGTTCGGGTAATAAGATCTTATCTATTGACATCGTCCTTTCATAATCTTGGTCATGAAACATAAGAGCCAAGTATCGTTCTCTTTCCAGTAACTTACAATAGAGCCAGCCATATTCTACTGCTCTACACGCTGCAATAAGCTTGCCAATCAAATGAGCTAATTCTCTAATTTTACATGAACGTTTATGTAAAAATTCTTCAATTAACAACAATAACGAGACTTTCTTCTTTTGTGTCAACTCTAACGTCATATCAATGGAGTTAATAACAAAACCCAAGTACTGGCACTGTGTCCTGGGTACACATATGCTCTTCTCTCTGTTGATAACAAAACCGAGAGATTCGAGTAATTCTATGGTCTTTTTAACATTACGTGAGCATTCATCGAAACTTTCACCAACGCATAAAATGTCATCGAGATATATTGATGAAAGAAAACCTTGTTCCCTTAATTTGTTCATGACAGGTTTGAGAACTTTAGTAAAAACAAAAGGACTGGAACATAAGCCAAACGGCAAACACGTGAATTCATATAGAATATTCTCAAAAGAGAAACGTAATAATTTTCTGCTATCTTTATGAACCGAAATTAAGAAGTAGGCATCTTTTAAATCTAAACTGCACATGAAGCCGTTACGAGAAATTAATTTAATAGCTGTTCTTATATCTTCAATCTTAAAATGTGAAGTAATTACGGATTCATTAAAAATCTTGAGATTTAATATGAACCGTTTTGATCCATTAGGCTTTGGAACCAAAAAAATTGGAGAAATAAATTGTCCAACTGTTGGTGAACAAACCCTGACAGCTCCAGAGTCAATAAGTTTCTCTAAAGCTACTTGCATTTCCTCTATCTCTAAAAAAGAACACAACGGGTTATTTAGAGGACGTTCTTGAATAACTGTGTTTAAAAGAGGAATCTTGTATCCGGATATACACCCACAAACGAAACTATCGCAGGTGAGATTTTTCCAGTTGTGGTAAAATTTCTTAAGACGTCCAGCAGTCTTTCTCACCTCTGGACCTAATAGCGCTTCTCGTGACGATAACCCTGAGACCGTGTTTGATTGTTCTGCTTGCTCTGTTGTCCTTGATTGCAGTTGGTTCGTTTTGGAAACGTTTGTTTTTGTTGCTGAGGCAACTTCTTGCCCATCTGGGAGTTTCCTTGTTTTCCAGATGAGCCTTTCCAGTTTACCGAATTTCCAGCAGTCTTATGTAGCGGCTTCTTGTAGGATGTATTCGGTTGTGGGACAACAGCAGGTTGTTTGATTTCCTTCGCAAACTTTTCCAGAGATTTTGCTTCCTTAATTTTATCGGTTAAACCTTCTCCGTATAAGAAAGCACCAGTTTTCGTCTTTTCCAGCAGTGTCCTGATTGGTTTATTCATCCCAGGATTAATAAAAGATTTTCTGGCGGTAGAATCCTTATGATGCACTTGTACCATAAGTTTGCCAGCGTCTAAGAGACATTCGAGTAATTTGAGACGATCGACGGGCTCTTCTGTGTCCTTAAAAATCATTGCAATACCTTTGCCCAAAGCAGAAAGAGCTGTACCTGCATAATTTTGCCCTTCTACGAAATGATTATCTCGTTTGAGTGCTGTTTCATTCATACCCGCCGCTACTTCGGGATTTAATTGAGGAGCAGCCAGAAAAAGATTTCCAGCACGAGGGTATTTTCCCATAAGGACATCCTTCATCTCCTGCGGAAGCCCAGCAGCCAACCAAGTTGACCACCTCGATACAACCTGAGGAGGCAAATCGACACTCTGTTCCTGATTCACAGATGGGTCTTCTCCGAGTAATACCAAAGTTTCTTCATCCAGGACAAATTGAACCTCTTCTTCTACATTTGTATCCATCGCAGTCTGTGTACTGTCAGAATTCTTAGTCAAAGCCGAAGGACACAGATTTGAAATTGGCACCTCCTGCGTAGACTTTCCTTCGCAGTCTCCAATTGAAGCAACACTTTGAAAATCCTCTCCGTCAGCTGAACAGTCAATGGCAGCTTGTGTTGCAGCGAAGGGAATATTTTCCTTACCAACAAACACATCTGTCACAAACAAAAGAAGAAAAAGAAAAACAGGTTAGCTATGCCACTATGTGCAAGCACCACCAGTACAAAGAACAAAGACCTTTTGCCACATGTGCAAATATGACTCGCCCCAAAATGAACGGACTCGACTCATACCCGAAGTACAAGCACGCCGCCAACATTGCCCACAAGAGGCTGTCCGTAAATTCCGAAGAATTATAAGGACTTCTAGCATTCACTATCCAAGAATATAGACGCTCACCTGCGAGGTTAGGTACGTTTCCATCTTTTTGGTATTTCCTTAGTTTCCTGAGCAATTTCTGAAACTTTTTCTCCTTCCTCTTCTTCCTGTCCATGATGTCTGATGAAAAAAACTTCTTTCTTCGTGTTAAAACCACTTGTAAAAAAATTTTTTTAAATCTGAAAAACTCTCTTTCGTTGTTGCTTGATCAAGCACAAAAAACAATATGAGGAAATACGCACAATGCGGCGGGCTGGCGCACCCAAGGGCGGCGCTCAGTTCGTTTTTTACTCTCTGAAAGTTGTGGCGACATCTAGTAGCAACTGACGTACTACATTTGTGATCTCGAAGAACGAGGCTTGAAATATAATTTAAGGTAGTATGAGCATAAACCTCACGATCAGAGAGAAAAGTGATTTTTTAATATGCTATAGAATAGGTTCAGAGGATGCTGTCTGTAAAATTTCAAACCATTTTACCGACCATTTACAATAATAGTTAATGTGCAAAATTGGGAAATTTAGTACATGTTATATACGGAAATTGCCCTGATAACACTTTGAGACCAAAATAACCATTCTTCAAATTCAGACACCTCCGTAAATAAAAGCTCGAAATACCGAGAAAACTGCTACGAACACGTACGTCCCTTAATAAATATATGTTACCGAATATTTCGAATAGATATCATCGATTAAATTGACGAGTTTTTGCGAACCGGCATCAAACGGCCGGAAAACAGTTGACTATAGCGTAGCCACGCGTTCCTTGATTGGCCAATTGGCCAAAAAACAAAATAAAATGGCGGCCGGCTGGACAAGCTGAGTCAAATGACACTCTTATTTAAACGACTACCGTTTTATAAATATACACACCTTATCATCACACACACTTTATAATTTTTTTCTCTATATATTGTGATTTCTAAAATAGCGAAATGTGTGATACTTCGCTTTTTCCCCATAATAAAAAATATGGACGTTCTATTGACTAGGTACTCCACTCATACTACCTTAATATGTACAGAATCTCAGAATTTTGTCGTGGATTACTTGGGTAATTAGTATTTCGCGTTCGTTTACCGTGAGAAAAATAAGAGACTTGAACAGTCAGTGTACCCAGAATGTGCAGAATGTCTCACTTGCTCGAAGGCGGACTCGTTTTTGCGATGAGTAAGTTGCGATGAATAATGGTATTCGCGAAATACTATCGGAAATTCGTGATTGAACGTATCTAGAAAATCTTAGCATCAATTCATCCGTTTCCTTTGATTGCAATCTTTTTTTTTTAGCACGAGACCAATTTGTATGATACAAAACATTTAAGGTAGTATGAGCATAAACCTCACGATCAGAGAGAAAAGTGATTTTTTAATATGCTATAGAATAGGTTCAGAGGATGCCGTCTGTAAAATTTCAAACCATTTTACCGACCATTTGCAATAATAGTTAATGTGCAAAATTGGGAAATTTAGTACATGTTATATACGGAAATTGCCCTGATAACACTTTGAGACCGAAATAACCATTCTTCAAATTCAGACACCTCCGTAAATAAAAGCTCGAAATACCGAGAAAACTGCTACGAACACGTACGTCCCTTAAAAAATATATGTTACCGAATATTTCGAATAGATATCATCGATTAAATTTACGAGTTTTTGCGAACCGGCATCAAACTGCCGGAAAACAGTTGACTATAGCGTAGCTACGCGTTCCTTGATTGGCCAATTGGCCAAAAAACAAAATAAAATGGCGGCCGGCTGGACAAGCTGAGTCAAATGACACTCTTATTTAAACTACTACCGTTTTATAAATATACACACCTTATCATCACACACACTTCATAATTTTTTTCTCTATATATTGTGATTTCTAAAATAGCGAAATGTGTGATACTTCGCTTTTTCCCCATAATAAAAAATATGGACTTTCTATTGCCTAGGTACTCCACTCATACTACCTTAATATGTACAGAATCTCAGAATTTTGTCGTGGATTACTTGGGTAATTTGTATTTCGCGTTCGTTTACCGTGAGAAAAATAAGAGACTTGAACAGTCAGTGCACCCAGAATGTGCAGAATGTCTCACTTGCTCGAAGGCGGACTCGTTTTTGCGATGAGTAAGTTGCGATGAATAATGGTATTCGCGAAATACTATCGGAAATTCGTGATTGAACGTATCTAGAAAATCTTAGCATCAATTCATCCGTTTCCTTTGATTGCAATCTTTTTTTTTTAGCACGACCAATTTGTATGATACAAAACATTTAAGGTAGTATGAGCATAAACCTCACGATCAGAGAGGAAAGTGATTTTTTAATATGCTATAGAATAGGTTCAGAGGATGCTGTCTGTAAAATTTCAAACCGTTTTACCGACCATTTACAATAATAGTTAATCTGCAAAATTGGGAAATTTAGTACATGTTATATACGGAAATTGCCCTGATAACACTTTGAGACCGAAATAACCATTCTTCAAATTCAGACACCTCCGTAAATAAAAGCTCGAAATACCGAGAAAACTGCTACGAACACGTACGTCCCTTAAAAAATATATGTTACCGAATATTTCGAATAGATATCATCGATTAAATTGACGAGTTTTTGCGAACCGGCATCAAACGGCCGGAAAACAGTTGACTATAGCGTAGCTACGCGTTCCTTGATTGGCCAATTGGCCAAAAAACAAAATAAAATGGCGGCCGGCTGGACAAGCTGAGTCAAATGACACTCTTATTTAAACTACTACCGTTTTATAAATATACACACCTTATCATCACACACACTTTATAATTTTTTTCTCTTTATATTGTGATTTTTAAAATAGCGAAATGTGTGATACTTCGCTTTTTCCCCATAATAAAAAATATGGACTTTCTATTGACTAGGTACTCCACTCATACTACCTTAATATGTACAGAATCTCAGAATTTGGTCGTGGATCCTTTGGTCGTGGATTACTTGGGTAATGTGTATTTCGCGTTCGTTTACCGTGAGAAAAATAAGAGATTTGAACAGTCAGTGCACCCAGAATGTGCAGAATGTCTCACTTGCTCGAAGGCGGACTCGTTTTTGCGATGAGTAAGTTGCGATGAATAATGGTATTCGCGAAATACTATCGGAAATTCGTGATTGAACGTATCTAGAAAATCTTAGCATCAATTCATCCGTTTCCTTCGATTGCAATTTTCTTTTTTTATAGTGCGAGACCAATTTGTATGATACAAAACATTTAATATGTACGAAAACTCCGAATTTTCTCGTCGCCTGCACTTTACTGAAAAGGATATTCAAGGTGCTTGGGCAATGTGCATTCGTTTACCATGAGAAAAATAAGAGATTTGACAACAGTGCATGCAAAGTGTCCAGAATGTTTCAGACGCTTGAGGACTGACTCGTTTGTGCGATGAGTAAGTTTCGTGTGGCGAGACTGCACGAAAACGATGAATACTGGTATTCGCGAAATACTACCAGAAATTCGTGATGGACGGTATCTTCCAGATAAAAAAATCTATATATATCAGATATGTTTACTAGATGGTGCCAAAATGTTGTATATGCTGCATATATTTTACATATATTTTTGCACACAATATATTCGATAAAGAATTTTTTGGCGCTAAATATATATATATATTTTACATATATTTTGGCACACATATATGTAAAATATATATATATATTTAGCGCCAAAAAATTCTTTATCGAATATATTGTGTGCAAAAATATATGTAAAATATATGCAGCATATAAATAAATATATATATATATATATATATTTTACATATATTTTGGCACACATAAATGTAAAATATATATATATATTTAGCGCCAAAAAATTCTTTATCGAATGTATTGTACATATATTTATATTCTATTTCTATATGAGCTATAAAATCTGAGCATCAATTACTTAGTTCGTTTCCTTCGATTCCAATCTTGGTTCTTAAGGTGCGAGACCAATTTTTATGATATAAAACAATTAATATGTTCAGAACCTCACAATTTTGTTGTGAATCTTATACTTTACTGTAAAGGATATTCAAGATACTTGGGCATATTTCGCGTTTGTTTGTCGTGAAAAAAATAAGAGATTTTAACAGTACATGCAATGTGTGCAGAATGTTTCAGACGCTACAGGACTGACTCGTTTGTGCGATGAGTAAGTTTCGTGCTCGAGACTGCACAAAAACGAATGAATACTGGTATTCGCGAAATACTCATCGGTGGCTTACGCACTAAACGTGTAGAGCTCATAGGTAGTATA